>CAWUFW010003642.1:1200000-1761339 GCA_963921515.1 Calotriton arnoldi
ATCGACATATGACAATGCCTCATTATCATAAATTTGTAGTAACTCCGTTACTCTCGCTGAGAATAACCCCGGGCTATTCTTGAACCCTTGTGGGAGTCGACAAAATTGACGCTGGGTCCCCATTATTGAGAAAGCTGTTAAGTACCTGCTTTCAGGTGCTATGTTTTGACAAAAGAAACCATTTGAGATATCCAATGTGGTTTTGTATTTTTTACGCACAATGTTATTCATTAATGCTGTACTATGTGCATTTTGCACTGCAAAAGTTTTAGAACAAGTGTTTAAGTGTCTCTAATCCAAAACTAGACGATAGGTATTGTCTGGCTTGGAGACAGGAAACAAAGGATTGTTCATTGAAGAGGTGCATGTTTCAATCACCCCTTGGTATTCAAGTTGATCCAAGATCTGCCTGACCTGTTTTTTAGCTTCTTGCTTTATTGGGTACTGCCTTTGTGCAGTAGGTTCATTTTTCAGATGGATTTTATGGTGAGGTGAATCCTCATCCCATCCTACATGATTTTTGTATAATGCTGGGGCCTGGGCAACTGCCCATTTCCTGACATAAGTATATTTTAGGTGAATTGGAATATGGTTAGAGAAGGCAGGCATAATAATGTCCTCGCCATGTGGGCACTCCCTGACAAATTGTCGTGGCCAGTCTTTCTCTGCTAGAAGTATGTCATAGCCCCTTGAAAGTTTTTCCCAAAAAAGTGCTTTCACCCGTCTAGGTATGTCTCCCTCCATCCGGATAGTTATTTCATATAACTTTTGTGGAGTACTAACCCTGGTGTCTACAGTCTCAACTGTAATGTACTCATTCAAGTCCACTGTCTCCAGAAGTTCCTTCAGGTTCTGGCGAGCTATTGTGACTTCTGCTGCACTGTCCAGCATTGTCTGAGCCCATTCTCCGTTCTTGAGTTGTGTTCTCAGTATCCTCGGCATGTCTGATCTTCAGACCTGCTACCTTCTTCTTTGAGAATTGAGGTTTTGATTTATTTTTCGGAACGTGTTTGTCGTCTTTCGATTTCACGCGTTCTTCTCTATGTTCTGACCGTCCTCTTCTTTCCGATGTCTGTGACGAGATCTGAAAGGTACGAGAGGAACGTGTATCAGTATCTTGATACCTGTCAGGTTTTTTCAAATTATCCCTATTCCTGAGGTTATACCTCCTTTCAGAGGGCTCCTTTTGAGGAGACCTACCTCGGGATTGAGAACGTTTCTCGTTTGAATTATGTTTATTAGTTTCCCACTTCTTTTTAGAAGATGTAGGAGTTTGTTTAATAGAGTCCTTCTCAGGAATTTCAGATAGTTTCGGCTTCACTGGTCTTCCACCCAAACTATCTCTGCCTAATTCTGCATATGATTGTTCTATTATTCTGGGTAGCTCAGTTTGATGTTCTGTAACATCGAATTCCCTTAATCGTTGGCGGATCGCCACTGCTGCTGCCTCCCCTTTAATATTAGATAATATTATTGTTGAGACCTGGTCGAAATTTTTCAGTAATTTCATACCTAAATTTAGAGCAGGCTCTGCCCCAAATTCGTTTTGAATTTGTTTCAGGACATCAGGTATTACTGCAATTGATGGAATACCATGTGTTTTAGTATAGATGGCAGCAAAGACTGAGCCCCAAGTGGTACAGTCTTCCAGTTGTGGTGTGATCACCATCGGTAAACAGATTGTTAGGATTCTGTGTTTCTCATACGGGCTAGTATTTGGAAATACTGCTTCGATTTGAGTAATTTTTTGAGCTAGCCAGAACGGAATTTGCTCACGTTTTGTGGGCATTTTTCCCATGACTGCGTATAGAGTCTGTGGTGTAATTTTTAGTGTATTCCCCGGTTGAGGAGTTTGATTTGGAAGTGTCAATGGTGGTTGGACTGTGAAAGTCCGCATGACATATTGGACTAATTGTCTGTAGATTTTTATTAACTCTTGTAGTTGAGTAAGTAGTTCCTCATCTGTCATTATATCCAGTTCAGGATGAGGAGTGTAGCCGGCTAGAATCGGCCATGTTGCTCCTGGTCTACCTAGTGGACCGAGCCTGGTAATGTTTCTGTGATGTTTTAGGGCGCCTTTAAACCAGAGCTGATGCTCCTGGTATGTTAGTGGAATTTCAATATCCTCGAAAGGAATATATTCCTCTTGTGGATCATCTTCTTTGTAGAAGTGAAACAGTCTTGTTACTGAATTTGATTCAGGAAATATGACCCATGAATAGAATACCTCTGTCTGAAAGGATTCGTGTGCCTCTATCACGAAAACTGCTCTACCTCCTCTTGGTGGTAGGCCGTGTTTTATACGTTTTAGAGTGACGGCTCTTCTTAAGTTTGGATTGATGTCTATGACACCCTCCTCAGGTTCATTTAAACCTGTAAAGTTAAAAACTGCTATAGCTGGGTCAGCCGCAGCTCCACCGGTTTCGGTCATTTTGTTTTTTGAAAAATGTAGAACAAGTTTCAAGGAAACAAAGAGATAAGGTGCACAATATTTTGGAACACTGTATCCTTCAACGTTGAAGAAACCAAACAACTAATATATAGGGTGCTTCCCTATTTAGTTATGGCGGATATTTAACCCTACCCACTCCGGACGTCTTATGGAGTATGTGAGTAGGGGTCTCTGAGAAAAGCACGAATGAGTTACTCAGTATCTTGTGTTAAATTACTGCCTTACCAAACGTTGGGCGCCATGTAGTGTAGTTCCTATTTCCCTAATAGGCTCTGCGCACTTGAATAATATAACCTATAGGTTTGACATAGGACTAAGGTCGGTATGTCCCTATCGATTATATTAAACTTAATTACCTGTGCCAGCTAGCTCAGAGGCCACTAGAAACTCCTTGAGAACAAGAAGGGAGTAGTTTCTGGCAACCGAAAAACATGACAACTTTGTTTTCCTTTAGAAGCGGAACTTGTCTCGGAATCGTGGAAACAATAGATAACAGTTTCACTCATTCAATCGTGCATGCTTAGTTTCTGCAGAGTTACACAGAAAAGAAAGACGGGCGTGTCAATAAAAAGGGTTTTGTTGAACAGTCTTGTTTCTCGTGTAAGAGATATGTGCTGTTATGATCACAAGACAGTCTGCAAGATAAATAATGTACAGCGTAAGCAGTAGAAATAAATAATACTGCGCTAGCATTATCTTTTAGCATATATTCACGTACATAAATAACATGAGCTAAGAATGCGAGTACTCATACGATGCGTCTCTAAGCTAGTTCTACCCCAGTGTACCTAACCTAGTCTAGGTGTAGGGAAGAGTAGAAGTAGGTGGAGTATTCTCTAGTATGGTAGACTAAGAGTATGTTAAGTCTAGTATGCCAAGAGTCCCTCTAGGATCTAGTCAGCTCCATACCTTGAGAATGAGAGAGGTGGGAATCTCCTGCCGGATCTTGGAACTCTAACACCCCGCGAAGGGAGTCAGAACACTGGAAGCTGGATTCGTCTGCGTGCAGGAATGACAGCGTCTTCTCAGTGCGTCAGGCCGAGATAGGGGCTCCTCTGAAGTCGAGGTCTCCTCTAACTTGCTTGGGCAAGGGAAGGTATATTTATACCTGGTAGGTGTCGGGGAATGTTAGCATTGACGTGAGGTCGGACAGAGGAAGACGTCAGGAAAGAACCCTTAAGGTATAACGGTTCATACATAATAGATAAGTTCTTGGAGAAATCAATAGTCCTGTGCTAGGGGAACTCCCGAAGCTTAAGGGTCTGGTTTCTAAGAACTCGTTGTGACGTTAGGGTGGACGGATGTCGGTGACCATGCCTGTATTTGGAGTGCATGGTTAATGCCTAAATAAGGACAGGGATTCTATGCCTATATAAGGGCAAGGTGAATTGTGCCTATATAAGGACATGATTCAGGAAAACCTATATACGGACCCCTAAAGCGGAATACAACACATGGACTTGCCCCAAGATTGTGGAGTTTTGGGTAGCCGTCTTTGAAACACTATCGCAAATGACGCAGCTGGACATAGCCCACTCCCCGGAGGTTGCGCTTTTAGGATACGTCTATAACATGCCCAAGAAATTACGGAAATTTATTGCTCTCGCGCTGCTTTTGGCTAAACGCGAGATAGCGCTTCGATGGGGCAGTAAACTAACTCCTACAAAGAGTGCATGGCTTTCCAGTCTCACATTTTGCAACACAAGTTGCGAATTATATGCTACACTACTTCCACCCAAGTCCCGACCAAAAGATACCCGGAGCCCACTTAAGACATATTTACAAAACTTGGACCCTGGCGCCCCAACCCAAACTCCTGATGGCATAGTTCCGACTGGCGTGGGTTGATTAGGCTGAATGGGCATTTGTACTGTTTTTAAAGCATCATGTCAATTAGGTAGTGGGAGACTTGCTCGCTATGGGATGATGTGTCAAGTGCAAGGAATAACATGTGATGGTCATACCGTGAACCTTTGTGTTTCTTCGTTTTATTTCTGTGTACAACTTTCTACGATGGCGCCATATGAGTGGAACTGTTAACATATTTCAGCAGGAACAACTGTTAAGATAACATTGACTGTATATGTCGGATTAATGATAAATAAAGTTTTTTTTAAAAATGGTGTAGAGACAAAAATAAAATCAATAAAAGTCTCACACCCTCTCCCAATAAAGGTAGGGACAATATCGGATTTCTCCGGAGGCAGCTTGTTCATGGCAGATATTAAATCAAATTGGTGCAGAATAGTATTATGTGTGGATCCCTGTGGGGTATGTTCCATGTGCAAACCAGCATGGCGCGCACAACCTGTGTCTTTCACCCCCCCCGTGCCTGATGTCCGTGCACATGTGAATGTTAAAGTCCCCTGCAATAAGTACATTCAAATGATTCTGCCCACTCAGGGTGGTGTTCCTCAATAAAGATCTCAACCGGGTGATGTTACATGCTTCCATTTGGGCAACTCCCGCATTGTAGAAGTTGAGGAGCAGGAGCTTACTCGTCCCGCTGGATAATGATATTGTATGTAAAGTGGAGGAGGTGTGAAGCAGTGTAACAGAACTAATTCGGACTGCTAAAGAAACAAAGGTTACAGACCCCCCTTAGCTCTTCCGAGCTTGGAGGGGGTAGCTGGCACAAAAAAAGTTTTGTAGCCTTCCAAGTAGAATCTGTTCTCAAAAGCCCATGTTTCCTAGAGGCATATCACATCAAAACCTTTAACAAAAATCAGCCAGTCGAGGCTCGCGAGTAGTCAAACTTACTCGCGAGCCCTGTAATATTCCACGAAATAAACTTACACCCCTTGCGATCTTGAGAACCCAGGCCCAATGGCCGTGCCTCACCCTGTGGTGGGAGGACATCTAGGTCCTGTGGGCCAGCACTCAGTCAATCGCAACTTTCTAACAAGCTCAGTGGCATGAACCTATTTGACAAGCTTACACCCATCGTTGCCACATGCCGATTCATATAACTCGCTTTTTGAGGCCGCCCCTGTGTGCTTCCAAATGAGGGCAGTGAGGGGTTCCAGGGCCTATAAAAGAAGCCCAACGGGAGTGCCCCAATGGCCGAGTTTTGGCTCCTATAATTAAATTGTGCAACTGAACATAGAATACTGTTTACCATAGAAGGACTGTTGAAATTGAAAATATCACAATCCCCAGCCCAGACTTTCTTGGCACTACCCACCCAAGATGTTCTGCGCACCATGATGATGTGATTATCCACCCTCAGCCCTGGGGCAATGTTCAGATTTAACCAGTGCACAACCTTATTCTTCAGTTGATCGAAGTCATCCTTGGTACCTGGGTCCAGTCGCGGGACGTTAGCTAAAACCACTACAAGCGGGGTGACTCCGGCTGTTAATCTTAGACTATCCTAAATGATAGTCAAACTGCTAGACTGACTGTCCTGATACGTATCTTTGAAATGGTGGGATACTGAATGAATTAGGTACCGCAGCAAATTCAGTGGTGTTGTGTCTTGTTTTATTCTTCTGTCTTTGACACTCCCGTATGTGGTACCCGCTGGGCATGCTGCCCTCGTCTGTGTGGAGGTTGCCTGTGCCCTCCATCCTGTCGGCTGATCAACCTGCACTGCCCTATCTCCAGGCACTCCTTGCAGTGCTCCCCAGTGTCTTCAAAGCATTCAGTATACCCCCTCCTTTCCTTCTGCTGTTTCTGGGGTTTCACCAGTTATTTGGAGAAAGAAACAAATGAGGAGATGACACAGGCCGGACGCTGTCTCAAAAGGTACTATTTTGGTATTACAGTTTCTTGTGGGTATCTTTCACTCCCTGCACCTGAATTCTTACTTTGATCTCATGGCTTCTTCGTGTCAGTTTATAAAGGCGGCTGCCCATTGTTCTGACCTAGATTTTTGTTTAGGATCTGTAGGTGCCTTATTTCGTAAATTGCTTCCTAATCTCACCCCTAGTGAGGATCATCAACATACCTGCAAGTGCAGTCATCCTACCGGTGCTACGTCACATGGATGAGAGTCCCTTTTTCTGGGAATTTTCTAAGTTTTAATTTATCCGCTCCCTATTTTCCTTACTACACCCTACTTCAGAGCCAGATACATGTTTAGGTGCCTGATGCCCTTGCACCACAGCTCATCCCATGGAGGGTGAGGGTAGAAAGAAGAGAGTGGATGTAACAGCTCTTCCTTTCTGTTTCTTAAGAAGGGAGGTAGGAAAGTGCATTCACGCTTGTCCGCTAATACCTTTGCTTCAGGGGCCCTCCAGTTACAGGATTGTGGCATAATCCTCCATCTTGGCTTTGGCACCTGCGGCTGTTATGTGGTGTCCAGTTCGGCCTCTGTCACCTCATCTGACCAAGTGCAGGGGTGCCACGGTCAATGCCCCAGATCGAATGAAGAAAATATGCTCACAAGTCAACTGAACCATGAAAGAGTTTATTTACAAAAGAACGAATAACAGTCTTGAATCACAGCTTTAATCGGACAGTGTCTCCCATCAAACTGTGTAGGAGTGTGCTCGACAAGCAGAGGCGAGGCTCACATTTACAGGTATAGTCAGACCCATGGATCTCCTGTGGGGAACACATGATGGCTTCAAACAAAGGTAGTATTCAGGTGTCTGACACAACCGTCAGATTGCAACATATATGTGTACTATTTAGTTGAGCAAGTTAATCAACTCTACCTATGTTCGCGAGCCAAGATGTGAAACAGAGGCTCCGAAAGCCAGAGATGGGCACTTCGCTCAGGCATTTGTTAGCCTGAGCGAAAAACCATGGATCAAGCTGGTTACAGACACGCTAATAAAAGTTATGAATCCATACACTATCCTTGATTTGTCTTTGAGGTTGCTCCTAAGTAAATACGATTCTCTGAATGAGGTTATTATGTTGACTTTTGGTAGTTGTTCTGCAGACCTAGTCGATGTCGCTCACAGACTAGTTTGAAGATTCTCCTTCCGTCTAATCAGATTGCTGGCTTTGAGAAGCAACTCGTCCAGGTTTGCATAGTTGTACATCATTTGGCAATGTAAGATGCAACTGCCATCCATTTGGAGAAGGTACGAGGTGTGGGCTTCAACCCCAAAGGAAAGATGGCATCCTGGAAGTCCCACCAGAAGAAACTTTCTGTGCTTCCTTATGATTGGAATGCGAAAGAAATAATCCTGAAGATCAATTAAACACACTCAGTTCCTTCCTGAAGAAAATTAGACGAATCACTAGCATGCTGAATTTCTCACTTTTGATCCATTGGTTGGCCAACCAAAAGTCTGAAGTCATTCTTTGGGTCTTTTTTCCTGATCAGCATGTGTCTTGAATAGATGCCTCTCCCCCTTTGGAGATGAGGGACAGGCCCTTTTGCTCTCTACTTTAGTAAAACTGCTTTCTCCTTGTGAAGGTGGGAGGTATGGTTGATTAGGGTGGATGCCGGCGGCTTGGGCGGAGGTGTTCTTTTTGGAAGTATTGAGATCCCAAGTATTCCTCTCATTCCAATGGCACTGCTTTCAAGGTCTCTCTCTCGTTTTTCATGCAGACCACCTCCTTCTCATGCTGGCCGAACAATGAGGAACTAGAAAAAGGAAGGTTGAGAATTTATAATTGCATATCTGGCTTCTTAGACATCAGGCGTAGCCAGAATGACCTTCTTATGGTAATGCCAACTCTGGAACATCTGCTTCCCCGACAGTGAAAGGAAGAGGATAGATGCCACGGGCAAAGGATGTGTCGTACGTCTGCCACTGCCCTTAAGGCTGTCAGAGCTACAGCTTTCTTAGGGAAGTATGACTAGGCACTAAGGAAGACAAAGCAGACGTGCTGAAGAGCTCCCACGAGAAAGACATCATGATTGCGGCAATGTGGTGCAGATAGGCCTCCTGATATCTAATCAGATTATTAATGCACTGATTTATTCAGTTGATATGGTGATGTCTGTCTGCGAAGGCATTGCCAGAGCCTGAGATTAATTCAAGCATTCCATCCATCACCTTGTTGTTTTTTGCATTTGATGCTCTAAGTGAGCCGAGTATGCCCAGACGTGGGTCCTGGACTCACTCAGCCACTGGAACCAAGCATTACCTGGCTGAGGAGGCCTAATAAGGGCAGAAACGGTCTTGGGGTGATTCAGGGAGGGCCTGGCTTGGCAGTTCTGGCTGGACTGTTCCCATTGAAGCAGGGTCAGGACTTATTTGCATATGACTGACTCAAAATTGCGGTGGCGTGGCTGGCGCAAAACAATTGATTGGGATGTGGCCCAGAGTGATTGCCGGTGGCTGAGATTAATTCAACCATTCCGTCCACCAGCTCGTTGCAGCGTGTATTGTGCATTCACTAATGGAAGCTGACTTTTGAAAGCAGCTACTTTACCTACAGCTGCTTTGCTTTTATTGTTTCCCCTCATGAGTCCTTGTAATTATTGGACGCTCAATGTTTCAAATCTACACTGTAACCTTGTACACAAATTGATGATTTAGAAACTATTAGTGTTGAAACTGAACAGTCTGCTTTTGATAAGGCTAGAAGTAGTGCATTTATCTCCACAGTTTGCACAGTTTAATCTCCAAAGGGTTTCACATGAATGTGTTTAATTTTATACTCGTTATGCTCAAATGCTCCCTCATCTACTGAACAAGAAGCTGAGTAATGTGGTTGCTTGCCCACTGCAAGCTGTGCTGGCCCATATGTTTAGAATACTGTATGATAATTATGTGGAGGTTTGACAATCAGAGTGTGTGGGGTAGCTTGTTGATTTAGAAGAAACTCTTGTGTTCTCAGTTTCAGTATTGGATGATACTCAAACTATCTGGGGCCCTATTACACATAGGACACACTTTCCCTGTTTGCACCACGGCGCACCTTAAAACAGCTGTGCCGGGTGCAAACATGGAAAGTGTGCCCTATTACATTGAATTCACTGCCCCCAGGGCAGCTGCGAAGTCCTGCTGCCCTGGGGGCAGCACATTCAAGTGAAAAACAAAGCAGCTTTGAAGCAGCTGATCTGTGTTTAACTGTGCAGGTGGCAACCCGCCTGCACTTTTAAGAAGAAACAGAGATCCCCTTGTAGGCGGGTGCAGTGAGTGACTGCACCTGCCTGCAAGGGGATGCCTGGAAGTCAGAGGACCCCCTATACCCCCTCCAGAGGTCTGCTATCAGGCGGTGCACTGACAGTGTGCAATCTTATAGGTGACACACTGTCAGTGTGCCTCCTGACAGTTTCTTTGCCTCTGAGCCCACGTCTATAATATGGCGGGGGTTCAAAGGGAACACCCTGTGGTGATAGCGCTGATGCTATATGTGCACCAACGCTATCTGTATTATAGAAAGGGCCGTACAAGCGTCTGTGTCCCTCCCTGTAATACCAAAATGCCCGGGGGCACGCAAAGCAGGCGCACATGCCCGTTGCACACCCCGGGGCACTTTCCATAATATGCCCCTGGACTTCCTTGAGTCGCAGCTCATTGTACCTTTAAGTGTGAAAGGCTCTAGAATTATGTATGTCAGCTTTTGTAGCTACTTCTATTGCACACAGTAATTATCTTTTTACCCTGTACTGTGGGTCTCTCTCTGATTATAGGAGTTTGCACTGTAGTGAGAATGTTCTCATCCAGAACAAAATGCTCCTTGGCTATTGAGCACAAAGGTGCTTTAATGCCCTTGAATGGTCTGGCATTCTTTGTACACTATGTATGTGACGCCTGAAGGGCCTGGAACTACTCTGATCACCAGTTTACACTTGTTGTCATGGTTCTGCAAACATGTAGAGGGTAAAATATCCCTTTGTAATTCTCTCAGAATTTGAGTGTGTTTTCCTATTCTGTTGATGTGTGAGTGATCAATTAGTATAATGGCTTAACTTTCTGAGCGTAAGGAGATGCATATGTGTGACCAAAATGTAAAAACGTCATTTTCAGAGTGTTATTGGCTATAAATGTAGCTCTCTTTTTCAGGCACTCACGAGCTGTTCCCTTTCCCTCACTTAAACTCATATCCTAGGGCAATCATATTTAATAAACCAGATTAAAAGTTTTGGAAATTTAGTTTGCATTCTGCACTTGAAAGTATTATAAATATCCTATCTAAATGTTGTAGGTTCTCATCAAAATGATCACCAGTCATGTGAATGTTATCTACATGTAATACTACACATATGTCTTTTGGCAGCAACTCAGTAGTGTGTGATAATAAAATCCTAGGGCTGTTCTGGTATCCCTGAGGTAAATGTGTGAACCCATTTCTGATGGATACTTCTGCCTGTGGATTCCTCACCTTATGAATACCCCTTGCGCCAGCAATCTTGCGGAAATTCTTTTCCTAGCTCTCCCACGTCGAAGAGGACGTCACAATAGCACGGCTCCGCTCGCGACTCCGTATGACGTCATCGGAGCCATAAGAAGACCTCGTCGGCGTGCTGACGTCAGTTCCCTTTTTTCCGCGCCGTCGACGCGTAACGGTTTTCCAAGGACTCTCCATCTTCAACTTTGTTTCCTTGCTGCGAAGATATGGCTACTTCTAGGAAATCCGGGTTTAAGCCTTGCAGAGAGTGCGGAGGCCATATGTCGATCACAGATCCTCACGAAGACTGTCTGTGGTGCCTTTCATCCGACCACGACGTCGAGGAGTGCCGTTCATGCAGGAAAATGAACCCGGAGGCGCTTAAAGAGCGTGAAGCAAAGCTCTTTATGGCCAAAGCCAAGAAAGAAAAAAGAGGGAGAAAGCGGTCTTCTTCGTCACACACGTCGAAGAAGCATAAGAAATCTAAGAAGTCCCGGCGTCATTCATCGAAGTCGAGGGCTTCGAGGTCGACTCCTCCACCTGAGCGACTCCGGAGAAAGGACTTTGTCTCTCCTTCACCTTCTCCGGGTGCGGAGTAGCAGCATTCTCCAGCTCGGATGTCACCGGCGTCGAAGGGCTCTTCGGCGTCGAGAGGATCACCGGCGCCCTGTAAAACTCCGACGCCGGAGGAGATGTCTCCAATTCCTTTGGCTTCACCAGTGCGGGCGCCATCTCCACCGGCTCCGCAGGATCCGAATCCACCGCAGGAGGTACGGGTTCTTATCCTCCCTTTCCCTTGCCTGGTGCGGACCCATCGCAGTTCCTCAATGCGATGTACGGGATGTTCTCCAGGGCTAGTTTCCCATTGGGTGTGCCTTCAGGTCCCTTGGCCTACAATTTGGGTGTTCCACACCAGTATGCCCAGGCCCCCTTTATGCCATCCGCTCCGGCTTGGCACTTCCCGACGCCGAGGTCGTCCACTCCGGCACCTCGAGCTCCGTCGGATGGGGAGTCGGCGTCGTCTCAGATTCGAGCGGCGTCGAACGTTGTTCCAGAGGGCCTTCCTCTTGCTCCTTTACCTCCTTCTCCGGCGCCGCGTTCGGCGCCGTCGACTCCGTTTTTGGCTCCGCCGACGCCGGTTCCGACGTCTATGCCTAAGCAGCATTCCCGGAGGGAGATTCAGAGGCTGCTAGAAGAGGAGGAGTATAGGAACGAGCAAGATCAGGAGGAAGGTGAAATAGTGGAGTCACTTGATGACTTTGAGGGTCTGAAAGAGGCCAGTGGCTTGGACACTTCACCAGAATATGACCTTTCGTCACCAAAGGCTGGTCTACCGTTGGAAAATTTGCCCTACCATGTGGTTGTGAGGAAGGCAGCTGATCTGCTGGGTCTGCAGCTTCCGACATCTGAAATAAAGACTAACATCTTAACAGAGGTCCTTAATACGTCTTCAGTGGTCTCAGAGCCACTTTTACCATTCATAGACGCATTGACTGAGCCAATTTTGGAAGTGTGGCAGAAGCCCTTGTCTGCGCCTGCTGTCTCTACGTCGATTGCAAGAAGATATAGGCCGGCCCCTGGAGATCCTGCCTTTCTGTCTTCCCATCCAACACCGGAGAGCTTGGTAGTACAAGCTTCATGTTCAAAGCAGTCTTCAGGTGCTTTCCCGACTACTCCTGGAGATAGGGACTCCAAAAAGTTGGAGCAAGCAGCAAAAAAAGTGTTTTAGTCAGCAAGCATGGCGTTAAAGTCAACAAATGCTACTTGCCTTTTGGGAAGATACATCCATGCTTTGGTGGATACTGTGAAGCAGCTGGCTCCTAAGCTCCCAGAAGATGATAGGGCTAACTTCATGGAGGTACTTGCTGATTCACAAGCGGCTGCTCGTCAGGTGATTCAGTCTGGCATGGACACGGCTGATTCTGTTGCACGGGTAATGGGCTCTTCCGTGGCAACCAGAAGGCAGGCCCGGTTAAGGTCTTCTGGGTTTTCCCCTGATGTCCAGGTGACTCTCTTGGACTTACCTTTTGATGGCACAAGGCTGTTTGGATCCAAGGCGGACTCTGCCTTACAACGTTTTAAAGACAGCAGAGCCACGGCTAGATCTTTAGGTCTTCAATCTCAGCCCAGGGGTTACGGTTACAAACGCCTTCGTGGGTTTGGAAGGGGTTCTTCCTTTCGTGGCCGTCAACAATTTCAACAGGGTCAGCAGCAACAACAGCAGAACCCTTTATACAAGTCCTACAGGGGCAAGAACAGAGGCCGTTCTAGGGGAGCCTCACGGCAACAGTCCTCTTCCTCCTCCTCCTCCTCTCCTCTCCTCACCGTTGGGAAGCAGCTCTAGATCCCCCATCTTAGAGCATGTTGGTCCTGTTGGGGGTCGGGTGTCCCATTTTCTACAAGATTGGAAACTGATTACAACAGATCGTTGGGTTTTAAATCTTGTAGAGAATGGGTACGCCCTCCCTTTTCTAGAGTATCCACCTCCTTACCCTCCTCGCCAAGGTGGTTGTTCAGAAGACCATTTGTTGCTTTTGAAGCAAGAGGTTCTTGTCTTGTTACAAAAAGGTGCGTGAGAGGTGGTTTCAGAGCAGGAAAGGGGTCAGGGGTGCTACTCCCGGTATTTCCTGATTCCCAAAAAGGACGGGCGTTTGAGGCCGATCCTGGACCTCAGGGTTTTGAATTTTTACCTCAGGCAGGAGAAATTCAAAATGTTGACTCTAGCTCAGGTTCTTCTTGCGCTGCAACAGGAAGACTGGATGGTGTCCATCGACCTGCAGGATGCGTACTTTCATCTTCCCATCCTGAAGTCGCATCGGAAGTATCTACGTTTCACGGTAGGGTTGCAACATTACCAGTTTGCGGTTCTACCGTTTGGTCTGACTTCCGCGCCACGAGTCTTTACAAAGGTGATGGCGGTGGTAGCAGCACATCTCAGAAGATCAGGGGTTCCTGTCTTCCCCTATCTGGACAATTGGCTGTTGAAAGCCAAGTCTCCGGAGATGGTGTTGCGTCACTTGCAGATGACAACGCAGTTGTTGATCAACTTGGGTTTTTCAATAAATGTACCCAAATCTCACCTGGTGCCTTCTCAGCGCAGCCTGTTCATAGGGGCAATACTGGACACTACTGTTTGTCGTGCATTCCCGCCTCCACAGAGGATTCTCAACATTCAGGAGATGATTCCTTTGTTTCACTACGGAGCGGTTGTTCCGGTCCTGAAGGTCCTTCGCCTGCTCGGTCTGTTATCTTCCTGCATACTGTTGGTCAGTCATGCACGCTGACACATGAGGGCACTCCAGTCGTGCCTCCGCAAGCAGTGGTATCAGCACAACGGGGATCTCGGGGAGAAGGTCAGAATCTCCAGAGACGCTGCGGCGGAGCTGACTTGGTGGGGTGTGCAGGGCAACCTGTCTCAAGGGAAGCCCTTTCAATTTCCCCCACCGATGGCCACAGTAATCACGGACGCCTCCACTCTAGGGTGGGGTGCTCATCTGGGGGATCTGGAGATCAAAGGTCTTTGGTCTCCAGAGGAAAGGTTGCTTCACATCAACCTTCTGGAATTGCGGGCGATACGTTTGGCACTAAAGGCTTTCCTTCCTTCCCTTCGCGGTCAGTCAGTTCAGGTCCTGACGGACAACACGACCGCAATGTGGTATATCAACAAACAGGGAGGTGTAGGGTCGTTTCGTCTCTGTTGAGAGGCTCTGCGACTCTGGTCCTGGGCTCAGGGCCAGCAGATTTGTGTGTTTGCAAATCATCTAGCCGGGGTGCTGAATGTTCGTGCGGACAGTCTCAGTCGGCATTACTCGGCCGATCACGAGTGGCGGCTTCATCCAGAGGTGGTCCATCACGTCTTCCAGATGTGGGACTCTCCTCGGTTGGACCTATTTGCCACTCACGAGAACGCGCACTGCCCGTTGTTCTGCAGTCTCCAGTTTCCGATGCAGGGAGCGTTGGGGGACGCTTTTCAGTTGAGTTGGAGCTCTCAACTCCTTTATGCATTTCCCCCCATACCCTTGATTCCTCGGGTTCTGAGGAAGATTCGCCAAGACCGGGCCCAAGTCATCTTGATCACTCCGGATTGGCCGAGAAGGGTGTGGTACACAGATCTTCTTCATCTCTCTTCGCACCCTTCGCTCCGTCTCCCTCTCAGGGCAGACCTCCTCTCGCAGTCGCAGGGGCAGGTTCTTCACCCCCACCTCCAGAGCTTGCACCTTCATGCCTGGAGATTGAACGGGGCAACCTGAGTTCGTTCTCTCTCCCACCGGATGTGGTGGATGTTATTTTATCATCCAGGCGACACTCCACCAAGTCCATTTACTCTTCCCGTTGGTCTAAATTTGTTAAATGGTGTGGAGAGAGATCTATTGACCCTTTGAAGGCTCGTTTATCTCATGTTTTAAGTTTTTCACTTTCCTTAGCACAGCAGGGTTTTGCTGTAGATACTGTAAAAGGTTACTTATCGGCTTTGTCGGCTTTTATCTGTTTGCCGGATCAGCCGTCCTTATTTAAATCTCCGGTGGTGATGAGATTCATTAAAGGTCTTACAAACATGTTTCCTCCCACTCCTTTTATTATGCCTCAGTGGGATTTGAATCTTGTACTTACTTTTCTCATGGGTTCTCCATTTGAGCCTTTGCATAGTTGCCCTTTGAGGCTTCTTACTTTTAAAACGGTTTTCTTGATTGCCATTACCTCGGCTAGGAGGATAAGCGAGTTGCAGGCTCTTGGCTCTAAGCCTCCTTTCCTGACCATTCATGCAGATAAGTTGGTTCTAAGGACCAGGGCTGCTTTCCTTCCCAAGGTGGTTACCCCTTTTCATTTGGGGCAGCCCATTACCCTTCCTACCTTTTATCCTCCCCCTCACCCTTCCGAGGAGGAGGAGAGACTTCACCGCTTGGACCCAAAAGAGAGCGGTCAGCTTTTATCTGGACAGGACCAGAGAATTGAGACTTGATGACCAACTCTTCGTGGGTTATATTGGTCGGATGAAGGGTAAAGCTGTTCTCAAGCGGACTCTGTCGAGATGGATTATTCTCTGTATAAAGATCTGCTACGCCCTGGCCAACAAGGAGGCTCCTGAAGGTATCAGAGCTCATTATACTAGAGCAAAGTCTACTACATCTGCTTTGGCTAGAGGTGTACCTGTACTTGATATTTGTAAGGCAGCAACTTGGGCCTCCCTCCATACCTTTGCAAAGCATTACTGCTTGGATTCCGAGGTTAGGAGGGATGGCCATTTTGCTCGTTCTGTTTTGCAAGATTTTTGGTTTAGTCAGGTGGACACCCTCCTCCAGGAGAGGTACGGCTTTGGGAGTCTATTCATAAGGTGAGGAATCCACAGGCAGAAGTATCCATCAGAAGAACAAGTTACTTACCTTCGGTAACGCTTTTTCTGGTGGATACAATATCTGCCTGTGGATTCCTCACTGACCCACCCGCCTCCCCGTTGTCCACCTGTTTCTACCAAAAGATGCTTTGATTGATTTATCTTGATCATGTTTGCAATTTTGTTACTTAGAAATGCCTTTTCTATGGCTATTTCGCAATGTCATTCTTGAGGATGCAAATGTGAATTTATATATATGTATATGCTTGGTATGCGATGTTTGCATTTGAAAATGTGTCGGTCCGCCCGTTTGCCTCGGTGGCACGGAAAAAATGGGTGGAACTGATGTCAGCACGCCGACGAGGTCTTCTTATGGCTTCGATGACGTCATACGGAGTCGCGAGCGGAGCCGTGCTATTGTGACGTCCTCGTCGACGTGGGAGAGCTAGGAAAAGAATTTCCGCAAGATTGCTGGCGCAAGGGGTATTCATAAGGTGAGGAATCCACAGGCAGATATTGTATCCACCAGAAAAAGCGTTACCGAAGGTAAGTAACTTGTTCATTGTGTCCATACAGATGTATGACGGAACCACGCATTCCGTTGTAACGCATGCTGTTAGCATGCGAATGCCATTACCACGCATAACCTTTACCACGCATGCCTTTACCACGCATATGCCTTTACCATGCATGTCTTTACACCGATTTTGGTTGTAAAAGCATGAATGGTAAAGACATATGCGTGGTAAAGGTTTCACTACTATACATATATATATATATATATGGTTTATACTTTCCTATAAAATACTTACAAAGGCCTATGCAGAGTGAAAAAATGTACAGGTAGGTACAAACACTTTTTTTGTTTACACATATATATATATATATATATATATATATATATATATATATATATATATATATATATATATATATATACATTTATAGATCTCCTTAAAACCTCGCCACCCCTCAACCCATAACCTTGCCACCCAAAAACCCATACCTACCCTAAAATTAACCTTGACACCCAAAAACCCATACCCACCCTAAACTTACACTTGCCATCCAAAAACCGATTCCCACCCTAAAATTACCTTTGCCACCCAAAAGACCATATCCAGCATAAACCCTTTAATTACCCTTGTCACCTAAAAACCCATACCCACTTCAAACCCTAAAATTACTCTTGCCTCCTAAAATACCATACCCACCGTAAACCCTAAAATTACCTGTGCCTCCCAAAAACCATGCCAACCCTTAACCCTAAAACTACCCTTGCCACCCAAAAACCCATACCCCCCTCAAACCTAAAAATACCCTTGCCATCAAAAACCCATACACACCCGAAACCCTATAATTACCCTTGCCACACAAAAAACCATACCAACCTAAACCCTAAATATTCTCTTGCCACCCAAAAACCCATACCCATCCTAAAGCCTAAAATTACCCTTGTCATCCCAAAACCCATACCCATCTCAACCCAAAAATTACCCTTGCCACCCAAAAACCCATACCCACCCTAACCCTAAAATGACCCTTGCCACCCAATAACCCATACCCACCCTAAACCCTAAAATTACCTGTGCCACACAAAAACCCATACCCACCCTAAATATTCCCTTGCCACCAAAAACCCATGCCCATCCTATAATTACCCTTGTCAACCAAAAACCCATGCCCCCACCATAAACCCTAAATATTCCCTTGCCACCCAAAAACCCATACCCACCTGAAACCCAAAAATTACCCTTGCCACCCAAAAACCCATGCCCACCCTAACATTACCCTTGCCACCCTAAACTCTCCCTTGCCACCCAAAAACCCATACCCCCACTCAAACCTAAAAATACCCTTGCCATCAAAAACCCATACCCACCCTAAACCCTATAATTACCCTTGCCATTCAAAAAACCATACCCAACCTAAACCCTAAATATTCTCTTGCCACCCAAAAACCCATACCCATCCTAAACCCTAAAATGACCCTTGCCACCCAAAAACCCATACCCACCCTAAACCCTAAAATTACCTGTGCCACACAAAAACCCATACCCACCCTAAATATTCCCTTGCCACCAAAAACCCATGCCCATCCTATAATTACCCTTGTCGACCAAAAACCCATGACCCCACCATAAACCCTAAATATTCCCTTGCCACCCAAAAACCCATACCCACCTGAAACCCTAAAATTACCCTTGCCAACCAAAAACACATACCCACCCTAAACCCTAAAATTACCCTTGCTAACCCAAAAGCCATACTCCGCCTAAACCCTAAAATTACCGTTGCCACCCAATAACCAATATCCACCCTAAACCCCAAAATTACTCTTGCTATCCCAAAACCCATATCCACCCTCAACCCAAAAATGACCCTTGCCACCCAAAAACCCATAACCACCCTCAAGCCTAAATATTCCCTTGCCACCCAAAAACCCACACCCACCCTAAACCCTTAAATCGCCCGTGCCACCCAAAAACCCACCCTAAACCCAAAAAATACCCTTGCCATCAAAAACCAATACCCACCCAAAAAATAATTCCCTAATATATTCGAAGCCGCCCTGCAGGGTTGGAGGTTCCCTATTTCAGATGTGATTTGTGGATTTAAATGTGGGGGCAGGACCCGCTCGCCTCTATGCCAGCAAGAGGATTTACCCGGATATTTGTGTATTGAAGTGAGCAAGGGATACGAGAGGTGGGGAACCTTTCTCATCTCGACTTTTCCAAACACTGTACAATAATTAGACATTATTTTGGCAGCATGACAAGAGGCTTTGCTTGATGAATTACGAACTGCCATGCTGTAAAGAAATTGAACATGACTTTTCCAAACTTGAAGGAACTTTCCGTACATGTGCACTGATTAAATAATGAACTTTGAAATACAGAACTGCAGTGAATAGACGCAATTATGTTTTTATTTTGAAATACACTGCAATGGAACAATAATGAATGTTGCTACATTAGCAGTGCATTGTGGTATATGTATGCTGTGCATCTAAGCAAATCACGTGATAGGTTTTAAAAGGAGCACGTAGTTACTTTACAGCAAGCTGTCTCAAAATGCATCACAAAGTGAACAAAGCTCAGACACGGGGTCAGAAGTGGAACAAGAGGAGTCCACTAGGAGAAGTGTACCTAATACCAGACTCAACGTCACGGATGAGCTTCGTTTTTTACAATTAGACCAGAAAATAGATCATCAAACAACGAGAGGTCGCGGAAAGGGAAGAGGACGAGGGGCACGAGGAAGAGGAAACAGAGGAGAGGAGGAGAAGGATATCGGAGGAATTGCAGGAGGGCTAACAAATAGATCAATGCGCTCCAGCACGAAACAGGTATCTAAGAAGTAATTACTAATAATACAGTAATTAATTTCAGCAGCACGGTATTAACTGAGGAAGAAAAATCAGTGTTCGAACTGGGCCTCTCGTATTGCGGCAAAAATGAATTTAATTATGCAGAGTGTAGAATGGATCTATATAGATTCCTACGAAAAATGAAACTGTCTAAACTACATAAGAACCTCCCAAAAACTTCCATATTACCTCTGACTGAAGTGCCCCAAATTGAACAGAATAATTTAACAGTGCTGGATATGCCAACTTTGGAAGAGTTGTGGGTCTTACAAAATGAAGGCAATGACTTTGTACCTGAAAATATGGAAAATCAAATAGAGAGTGAGAATTCCAATCCTTTCACTTTGCAATTGGAAAAAACTGATCGTACTCCTTTTCGCCAACGGTCACGTTATATCCCACAAATGGCAAGAGACAATGTGGATGTCTTTTCTGACAATGTAATTATGGATCTGAGACGCTTGTATTACCAATTGGGGAAACAGAAACATAAGTTGGATCCTAAAGAAAGTCAAATACATAGAGTAATAACTAAGATAAAGAATAAGGATGAGATACTGGTGAAACCCTCAGATAAGGGGGGAAATGTTGTACTTTGGGGACGTGACCTATACTGCAAAGAGGCTTTGAATCAACTAAATAACAGAGATTGTTATAAGAAAGTGGAAAGAGCTGAGTATGAAACAGTGAAAGATCAATTTACTGAAAGACTGGAAAGTTGGAAACAACAGGACTTATTAAGTTGGGATGAATTTAAATTCATAAAACAGGATAATCCCATTATTCCAGTCTTCTACATGTTGCCGAAGGTGCACAAAAATATTGAAAATCCACCAGGGAGGCCAATTATTTCCTCATGCGGTAGTTTATTTGAGAGTGCCTCAAGATACATTGATTATTTTTTTAACCCGATTACTAGGACTCTCACCTCTTATATTAAAGACTCTGCTGACTTTTTAAAACATATCTATGATGTTCAATGGGATAGTGATATGATGTTATTAACGCTAGATATAACCATATTATATACTAGCATTAGACATGCTGATGGACTGAAAGCTACGGAGTACTTTTTGAAAACTAGACCAATGAGATTTGTGCACCATAACAGAATGATCTTAGAAATGATGGAATGGTGCTTAACAAAGAATTTGTTTATGTTTGGAGCGGACCTGTACCAGCAGGAGCAAGGAACTGCCATGGGCACCTGCTTCGCCCCCAGTTATGCTAATTTACATCTAGGCTGGTGGGAGGAGCAGGTGCTCCATGGCCCTGGGCTGGAACAGTGGATGACTAATGTATTATTGTGGGTCAGATTTATCGATGACGTGTTTGTGCTGTGGCAGGACACAGGAGAAAACATTGATATGTTCATCAATGGTCTAAATAAGAACAATCTGAATCTTAAATTTGTGGGACAATATAGTAGAACATCTATTGATTTCCTTGATGTAAGAGTTACTGTTAAGGGGGATAGGCTGGAGACTACTATCTTTTGTAAATCAAAGGCGGGTAATACCATCTTACATGCAGGGAGTGCCCACCCTGCACCCCTTATCTGAAGCATACCCTTCGGAGAGTTCTTCAGGGCAAAGAGAACCTGCAGTAACCCGGAAGAGTATGAGGAAATAGAATGCGAGATGATTAATCGCTTTAATCAAAGAGGGTATCCCCGAGAAGTGATTCAGAAGGCTTCAGAAAAAGCGAGGAAGATAGATAGGGACAGAATACTCTTTGAACCCTCGAACGGTCAAAAGGAAAAAACAGAAAGAAGGTTCTATATCCCACAGATTTATAACATCTTACAACACCAAACATAATGAAGTAAGAAATATTCTGAAAAAACATTGGTATCTCATTAAAGGGGATCCTGTATTGGGTCCAGAGAGTAGAAAATACCCTGAGATAACCTATAAAATATCAAAATCTCTTAGGGGTCACCTAGTGAATAGTGAATATCAGGAAGTAACAAGGAAACAGACATGGTTATCAGTCAAAGATGGTTTTAGAAAGTGTTTTAAGTGTAAAGCCTGTCAGCATGGAGAGAACATCGTGGATTTTAAAACACCTTTTAATAGAACTATGAAAGTCAGGGGTCATTTGATGTGTAAATCAAATTTTGTGGTTTACAAGTTGCAGTGTCCCTGTAAAAAGGTTTATATAGGCAGTACTACCTTGCCAGTACACCGGAGGATCCTGCAGCATAGACGAGCTATTACTAATAATGATAGAAGCTACCCTGTTGCCAGACACTTCGAGAAGGAACATCAAAGTGACCCCAATTAGATGAGATACAGCTGTATAGCAGAAGTTCCTAAGAAAAGGAGGGGGAGCAACAGGGAAAGAGAGCTTCGGAGATTAGAAACATATTTCATACTGGAATTCGATAGTAGAGAGCCTAATGGACTCAATATTGACGAGGATTTGTTTACGTGTCTGTAGAAATAATAAGGAAGTTTATCTGCACACTCATAAGATCTGTTTTTTTAAACTATCATTAATTATAAATGAAGAGAAGGACAAGGGACACATGCACTTTATTATCTTGCACTTTTGATTATTTAGCACTAGCACTTTAACCTAAGTAGAAAGTATATGAAATTTTAATATACAATTAAATATGTTTTTAGATAAAATAGGATTTAAAATCAAATAAAAATGTAAAATAGAAAAAAGCACTAGTACTTTAAAAAAAACAGTACTGTAGCACTTAGCACTTTAACAAAGCCATACTGATAAATTATTAGAAGACGTACCAAAGTGTACACGGTGGGCGGTGGGGAATTGGTTAATTCAAGAACATTACGTTAAATGAAATTTATGATGTATTTATTTTCATTTTTGAAGTTGAATACAGTGATGAATGTACACTGTGAATAACTTGTAGTTAATGCTTTTAATAATGCACTTGCATGAAAAAGCGTTTATTTAGTAATGTTTTAAATACGTTCCAAGATGGCGCCCGCAGATTGTCCTTTGTCTGTGTTCATGTTTCAATAGATGTGTATTTATTGTTTGAAAAAATGGCTACCTGCATCGTGAACAAGGCTGCAAGTGACAGCCGGAACGCGTGGATGCCATCTAAATCACTAAATAAAAGTTGAGTGAATATCTCCCCTTGGAGTGCTGGATTATTTCTGGGAGAGAGGAAATTTTCAACGAAAATATATATATATATATATATATATATATATATATATATATTCACTGAAAAAACCATAGGTTTTAGGGACAGTTATAGTTAGTTGGACATTGCACTCGTACAAAACCCGTGAAATTCCCCGTTATAGTTAGTTCAGCTAACTATAACTCGCGCCCCGCAATGCACTGCTGATGACGTCACATATTACATCACTCATGACATGGTCAGTGACATCACTGATGACATCACTGATGACATCTCAAATGACATCACTGATGACATCACTGATGACATCATCCAGTGACTGTGTGTTTCTGTAAAGTTTAAATATGTTTAATATATATAGGGAAAGGCGTATTGAAGAGTGAGTGGGTGTATAAGTGTCTGAATGGATGATTTAGTAGGTGCGTGACTAACTGTATAAGTGAGTGATTAAACGTATCTTACTGAATGCATGGGTTAGTGACTAAACTGGGTGAATGTCTGTATCCGTCTGTCTGTTGCTGTGTAAGTGGCTGCATGGGTTTGTGAATAGCTACATGAGTGTCTATATGAGTTATTGATTGGTTGTCTGAGTATCTGTATGGGTGCCTGAGTGTTTGTGTGGGTGGGGTGTGTGCGACTCTGTACATAGATGTGTGAGTGGGTGATTCACTGGGTGCATGATTTGAAGAGTGCGTCTGTGATGGACTGCTTGGGTGGGTGAGTGTGTGTATGGGTGTGTTAGTGAGTGAATGTATATCTCAGTGGTACATGTGCGAGTAACTACATATGTAAAAGGAAGTATATATGTGTGTTAGAGTATTTAAAAGGCTATACGTGAGAGTGTGTGATTGTGAGAGTGGCTGTATGGATGCGTGTGTGCTTGTATCAGTTATTGTATAAGAGCGTAAGAATGTGCTAGTATTTGTATGAGTTATTGAGCTGGTGTGTGTATAACTCTATAGGTGAGTAAATGGGTGTGTGATTAATTTTTTGCATGACTGACTAGGTGTGTGAGTACCTCTATGGATGAGTGGCGGTGTGTCAGTGTTTATATAGGTGTATGAGTGCATATGATTGTCCTGTACTGAGTGACTGTAAGTATGAGTGACTGTACGGGTGAGTGAGTGGATGTGTGTGTAGACCTAAGAATCAGTGAGTGGGTATGTAGTTATTGGTATTGGAGTGTCTATGGTTTTGAGAATGGCAGTCTGTAATTTAGATTGGGTGTATCAAAAGTTATATTAGGGTGTGAGAAGATGCATGAAATTATCACATGGATGATGTCATCAGTGATGTCATTTGAGATGTCATCAGTGATGTCATCAGTGATGTCACTGACTGTGAGAAGTTGGCCTGGCATATGCTGTCCACTAATTATAGTGGGCACCTTGCACCAGTCCAAACAACCCCTTATTGGAGATAGGTTAAAGACAACCTTATTGAAAGCTATCCTAGTGGTAGCTATGGAGAGCAGCCTTCAGGCTAAGTCTTGAAGGAATGTAAAGCAGCTTGTTTTACCAGTCTATAATCTCTTGAGTGACCAAATGAAAGAGCACCACACCAGGTATATATTCAAAATATATGTATTTATTGCTAAACACACCCCTCTAGTCTCTTTATGAGGCTAGCGTTCGAAGTACATAAGTTATAGGTTATTAAATCACAGTAATAGCACAAATACACGTTTGGGCCCTAGGGGCGTACCAAACCATATACCAATAAAGTGGTAGGCGAACCACGACTGAACTAGACACTAGGCCTAGAGCCTCTAGAAGTGCTTGGACCACAAGGAACCACCCAAGGTAGTGACACAGGGGACCTACGGGAGACGCGTGCAGTGTAAATACACAACCGCGATACGCCGTTGACTTCTATGGAGAAAGTCGGGATCGGGAAATTAGAGAAAAGGGACACTTAAAGAGGACTAGGACAAAACCCTTTGAGATCTAGGACTTTGAAGAGTCTCTACCCACGGGAGCACCGGAGTACTCATGTTACCTCACCCAGGGAAGCCGGGTGCATAGGTGCCTTTCGGGGTCGGGTTTCGTCGTCGATTCGAATGGCGATCTGCTGCAAAGTGCTGCTGGCGGCCAAGAGAAAAGTGTCCGGGTGGATCCAAGAGTGGATTGGAGTTCTGAAGAACCTGAAAGCAGAGGGGACAGAGTCTGGGTCACTAGCCAGTGACCAGGAAGGCGATGGACAGATGCCCACCGATGTCGAGTGCTTCAGGTGCATTGACGGTCGTCTTGACTCTTCAGCCACGAGGTCCAGGAGGCGTTGTCGGCGACCAGGAGCAGGACTCGGGCTGGTACACGATGTCTGTCGAGTGCTGAGGTGTCAGCGACCGGATTGGACCCAACAAGCCTTGGCAACGGCAAGTCTCGGTGAAGATGTAGATCGTCGATGGTGCAGACCAGCAAGGTCTGTGGAACTCACCCAGCGAGGGTAAGTGAGGGCAGGCCTGGAGCAACCAGGATGCCAAGTAAAAAAAGGATTGGCCTTCGTTAAGGGCTACTAGCCAACGGGCTAGCGACCGCGAAGGAGCCTCGTGACGCCGCACGTGGATCTGGCTTACAGGACACTCGTGGAGTGGGGGCCAGTGATCTTCGGTGCAGGCGGTGCTGGAGGCTGGGGCTACTCGGAGCCCAAAGCACGACTTCTTGGAAGACCCAGAAGAGGATGCACTTGCAAATGTGCTGGGTGTCCAGGGGTCACGGTCTCAAGTCACCCACGATAGCCACGGGCCTCAGCTTTGCTGGGGACTCAGGGTAGCCTCGGGGAAGTCTGAGAATCTACCTCTGGTGATGTGATGACTTCGGCGTCCGACGGGAGCTTCAGAAATGCGAACCGGACAGATGCTTCTTTGGTGCCTGCCAAGCAGGGGAGTCACTCCTTGACCCCAAGGGAGATTCTTCTGTCCTCTAATCGTGAGTAGAGCGTCGAAGGTCCAGGATTCAGTTTCAGAGTTTCGTCCAGGTATAATCTAAAGTCCTAAGGACTGGGTTCCTACCTTTATACTAAAGATAGGGGTTGGACTACTCTGTGGCCCCACCTATGGGTGGGTCAGGGCAGAGGGGTGGCTACAGCTCTTTCCCTTTGTCCAGTTCGCGCCAAAGCAGGGGCTGCAAGCCCCTGATCCGGTTTGAACTGGGGTATGCACAGGGACACCAAGTGTGCCCCCAGTGCAGGGCTTCAAAGCACCAGAAAGTGCTCCCGCCCAGCCCCAATACACATTATCCTGTCTGGGGAGGTGGTCACACCTCCCTGGGACAGGAAACCTATTGTCCAGGCCTCCCCTGCCGGAGTTTCGTCCAGCAGCAGGAGGCCAGACTTGTGTCTGTGGCAGTAGCATCCATTTTGTGATGCCAGGCTTTAGAAAGAAGTTACCGGCCAGGCCAGGGTTAACATGTCTCTCCCTCTAGAAGGGTGGAATGCTACCCCCGCCGCCAAAATTGGCGGGGGGTAGTATTCCAAGATGTTTGACACCAAACACGACATGTTTAGGTGCAGCCATTCCAAAGTTAGCATTTAACGCGAGGTTATAATGCGCTTAAGAGTATATGGTCAGGCTGCACTACAAACAGCATCAGAGAAGGGTCTCCGACCGCTGCAGAGGGGCCCTGCTCATGCAGGGGCACCCTCTCACATAGGAACCACGCACTCTGCCTTCAGGATTGATAAGGCCTGCCATAGGAGTGACTTATAGGTTTATATGTGTGTATGCGTTTAGTGATATAGGTAACCTATATCACAGTAAGGAGTGCATGCACCACCTTACCCAGGTTGCAGTAGCAGACCTGCGGTGTCAGTTTGGATGGCCTTCCAGGGGTGGCATAATACATGCTGCAGCCCCTGGCAGGCTCTCTGAGGTACCTATGCCCTTGGTACATAGTATACCATATACTAGGGACTTATAAGGGCACTCCAGATTCCAATCAGTGATGTGCCTAAGGCACATGGAAACCATTTTACAGAGAAAGCAGATAGACTGGGGCCCTGAATAGCAGGATCCCAGTCCAACTAAGTCATAAACCAGCAAAACACCATAAAAAAAGTGGGGGCAACCATATAGTCAGATTCCACCTTCCTACACTGACCATGTCATGAGTGATGTAATATGTGACGTCATCAGCAGTGCATTGCGGGGGCGCGAGTTATAGTTAGCTGAACTAACTATAACAGGGGAATTTCACGGGTTTTGTACGAGTGCAATGTCCAAGTAACTATAACTGTCCCTAAAATCTATGGTTTTTTCAGTGAATTTGTAAGGTTTTTAAATGCTAATTTCTAACTATAACGTGCCTGAAACCTATGGTTTTTTCAGTGAATTTCAAAGGTTTTTTAAATGCTAATTTCTAACTATAACATGTCTGAAACCTATGGTTTTTTCAGTGAATTTCAAAGGTTTTTTAAATGCTAATTCCTAACTATAACATGTCTGAAACCTATGGTTTTTTTCAGTGAATTTCAAAGGTTTTGTAAATGCCAATTTTTAAATGTATTAATTGTTATTTTTATTTTTTTCATACTGATTTACTACATTTTTTTAAACTATTTATTTTTAGATATTTTATTTTTTAAATTACATTGTAATTACATTATACATTACATTACAAAATATACTTTCTCAGATTGAATTAATTTACTTTAAATACTTTGCAAATAGGCAATAGACTTTTAAGTACAGTAGTTACAGTTGTTGCAATGGGCAACACAATTTCAAACACAATGCAACATTGAGCTCAATGTGAATTTCTAGCTAAATGCAATTAGTTACTTTATGGATTACTTTTCTAACCACAGGACTGGATCCTAGATTCAGTCCTGGGACATCTCCTGTAAACAGTTGAGTAAAAGCGTTTTGGTTACAGTAGTGATTTTTAAGGAATATTATTGTATTTTAAAAGTTGACACTTAGAAACTTTTTCACATAGAATCACCAATGTTATCCTATGAGAGGAAATTCACTTAGCAGGTAAGTAGTGTTATCGTGACTTTTTCTCACTCAGTGGTGGATCCTGGATCCAGCACTGGTGCATCTCCTGTAAACAGTTGAAAGAATGCGTTTAAGTCATACAGGCGATTTTTAAGGAATATTTGTAGTTTGTGAAAATTGACACTTTGAAACTTTTCTGCTGAAAACCAGACAATGGATTCCTATGGAAGGAAATACAAGTTACTGGTAAGTACGGTTAGAATTACTTTTCAGGGTCAGTGCTGGGCTAAAAGATGCAGCACTGGGTTCTCTCCTGATAACAGGTCAATAAATCGGAATTCGTATTTCGGCTGATTTTAGAGGAATATTTGTATCTTTCAAAAATCGACACTTAGAAACTTTTTCAGCATAAAGCAGGCAATGATATCCTATGGAAGGAAATTCAAGTTACTGGTAAGTACGGTTAAAATTACTTTTCAGGATCAGTACTGGGCTGAAAGATGCAGCACTGAGGTCTCTCCTGATAACAGGTGAGTAAATCGGAATTCGTATTTCGGCTGATTTTAGAGGAATATTTGCACAATGGTGAAGGGAGGGGCGGGGCCTGAGGTGACATCTGTGCAAACGCGCCCCGTGGCGCGTTTTAAGTTGGGGGATTAAGTCCCCTTGAATCATGAGGGTCCCTGGGGGCCAACTAGCCCACCAGGAACCTCCAGTATGCGCCAGGGGCTGCGTTGCAGAGACTGTACAGAGGCCACACCCCTTTTACACCTCTCTGCAAGGCAGCTCTGTGGCGCTTTTTGGAAGTACATGGTGGGCTAGTTGGACTCCAGGGACCCTCAGGATTCAAGGGGACTTAATCCCCCAACTTAAAACACGCCACGGGGCCGGTTTGCACACATGTCACCTGAAGCCCCGCCCTCCCTTCACCACTGTGCAAACGCGCCCCGTGGCGCGTTTTAAGTCGGGGGATTAACTCCCTTGAATCCTGAGGGTCCCTGGGGGCCAACTAGCCCAACAGGTATATCCAAAAAGCGCCACAGAGCTGCGTTGCAGAGAGGTGTAAAAAGGGGCGTGGCCTCTGTCCACCTCTGTGCAACGCAGCCCCCTGGCGCATACTGGAGGTTCCTCCAGTATGCCAGGGGGCGCGTTTGCAGAGTGCTGTCAAAGAGGGGGCGTGGCCTCCCTCGCGATGCCGTTTAAAAATTTTTTTTAAATTTTTTTTTAAAGGGGGCTGTGTGGCCCCCTTTTTAGTAATTTTTGAGCCCTGGGGACCCCATCCCCCAGGGCCTGTCCCCCTTTTAAAAAAAATAATAAAAAAGGACTGGGAAGGGGACCGCGTGGGCCCCCCTCCCGTGGCCAATTTCGACCCGGGGACCCTATCCCCCGGGCCATAGCCACCTTTTTTTTATTTGATGGAGGGGGCTGCCTGGCCCCCTCCTAAGGCCTCCTTAGGCCCCGGGGACCCCATTCCCCGGGGCTGGCCCTATCCTTTTGGGGTCCGTGGGGGGACCCCAACTCCCCCATGGACCCTGCCGGCTCCCCGCCTCCTGCGGCATTGCTTTTCCACATGGGGAGCTGCTAATATGCAGCTCCCCATGTGGAAAAGCAATTCTGCTTTGAATTTTGGAAGCAAGAGCAGCTTTCCCTGCTCTCGCTTCCAAAATTCAAAGCAGTTTGCAATGACAGGACGGGAGCCACGAGGCTCCCGTCCTGTCATTGCAAACAGCAGTGTCCCGGGGGTAGGCACCCCGGGACACTGCAGGAGCCTGCCCTGGGGGGGTGGCGGTCCCCAGGGCCATCACTGGCTCCAGGAGGGGGCCGCGCGGCCCCCTCCCCACATTTTCAAAGCCCCGGGAGGTGGTGGTCCCGGGGCTTGGGGGTCCAAAACGGACCCCCATTTTCAATTTTGTTAGTGCCCCGGGGAGGTGGTGGTCCCGGGCGTGTGGAGGGCTGGAGTCCCCCACACAGGTTAATTTAAAAATAAAGAAGCCCCGGGAGGTGGTGGTCCCCGGGGCTGCGGGAGGGCTCAGAGCCCTCTCGCAACTTTTCTAATAAAGCCCGGGGGGGTGGCGGTCCCCGGGGCTTGGGGGGCCCTTAGAGGCCCCCCATACATAAAATAACCCCCCCCAGCATGCCCCCGGGACTTGGCCCACCCGGGGGCAAATTAACATCAAAGCGCGGGAGACCGCGCTTCCATTTTTTTTTTCTGGCGGGATCCGCGCTCCCTGAGCGCATCCTGCCGATTAAAAAAAAAAAAAAAAAAGCTTTTTGCCCATGGGGTCCTTGTGGGACCCCCTGAGCAGGCCTAGGGGTTAGGGTGTTTCTACCCTGCCCCCTTTGTGCGTTTTGCGCACTTGTTTCTTTTTTTTTTCTCGGCGGGATCCGCGCACCCTTAGCGCATCCCGCCGATTTAAAAAAAAAAAAAAAATGCTTTTTTCTGCCCAGGGGGTCTTTGTGGGACCCCCTGAGCAGACCTAGGGGGTCAGGGTGTTTCTACCCTGCCCCCTTTTTGCGCTTCGCGCACTTGTTTCTGTCCCTCGGTTCTACCGAGGGACAAAATGGCTGCCAACACTTCTTGATTTGGAGTGTTGACAGCCAATTAGCATGCAGCTCGTGATCGGAAGGGTACGCGGATCCGACGCGCCCATAGATATATATGTGATTTTAATTGTGAATTTCTCAGGAACTACTGAACGGATTTACACCATTTTAGCAAAAGGCACCAGTCTGAACCAAGGGCTACCTCTTTGCCAAATTTGGGGTAATTCCGTTCAGCAGTTCGGGCTGTAGCTGCGACTAAAGGTTCCTATGGAAAAATGAATGGGGAAAACGCGTTTTGGGACCCCCCTTTTTTCTCGGCCCCCGCTTGACGTATCACCTCGAGACTTTCAGGGTAGGAGCGGACCGGAGCGCCCCAACAAGTTGGAAGCTTTCGCGAAGATTCGTCAACCGGCGCCAACGTTATTGCAAATAGAATGTCGCGGATTTCCTATGGATAATAGGTCCTAACTATAACTATCGCGTTTTGCCTTCCTCGGCTTTGTCAATGTCAGTTTGTCACAGGTTAAGGTTACACCTTATTACATATTTACATTGGATTGGACAATTGCGGCCGCATGAAAATAGAAAGCTGACTATGCCTATTTGTATACATATATTTTCACGGTGAATTAGTCGGCCATTTTTGCCTTTGTCACCTATTCCATAATTATTACAGTATTCAGACCACGACAGATCCGTCATCTTTCTCCATACAATGTAAATCTAATTCAAATTAATTTTCATTTGATTATAAACTATAGCAGCAGCGTTTGTGATCTTAAAATTAAAATAAATCACAAGTGTAATACAAAATCTATGAAATACATTCAATGTATCAATTCATTCACATTGCAATTGTTAAGCCCTCAAATGGGCTCAGGAGCCTTGGGTTGTACTACAACTGATCTACTTTCATTGCGATAAATTGGGATTAATTCATCCAATGATGTTCTAAAGCCCTCAATGGGCTACCCACTCCTCATTAATTGGTTTCCTGTTCTCTCTTTTCAAACGCCTTAGGTTGTACTACAGATAATCTACTTTCACTGGAATCAATAGGGTTAATTCATCCAATGACGTTCTAAAGCCCTCGATGGGCTACCCACTCCTCAATTGTTAATTTCCTGTTCTCTCTTTTTTCTCTCTTTTCTCCTCTCGCTTTTGTGTTCCTCTTAATCTCTCACATATTTTCCTAGTCCCCCAAGTGTGTCCATAATTCTTCTTCACTGTTTAAACCCCTAGGAGCTTGGGTTCTTAATTCCACACTATACCTTGATTCCAAACGTCTCAATTGTTTAACTCTGTCTCCACCTCTTTCCCCACTCAATATCTGATCAATGCATAAGTAGCTCAATAAGTCACCTCTGCCTTGATGTGCTACTGCTAAATGTCGTGCCACTGGGTACGTGGTGTCCTGATTGTTGATTGCCCGATAGTGCTCCAACACTCGTTTCTTTGCTGGGTGGACCATACTTCCCACATATCTTTTCATACACGGGCACTGCAAAACATATACTACAAAACTCGAATTACAATTTAGGAGCTTTGTAATTCTTCTCAACCTTCTTTCCCCCGGTACTTCATACTCTTTCACCTTGACGCTTTTCTACAGGCTTTACACTTGGTACATGGGTAAAAACTCACGACTTCTGGGGTTTTGGGTGGATGTTTTACAAAGTGGCTGTGTACTAGGAGGTCTTTCAGTGACGTCCCTCTCCTGTAAGTTATACTTGGTTTAGATGGTAGGGTAGACCCTAGAGTAGTATCTGCCTGTAAGACATTCCAATTCCTAGTAATAAGCTTTCTTATCTTTTCTGATTCTAATGAAAATTTAGTGATAAACCTCAGGGTCTGATCCTCCCCTCTCTGCTTATATTTTGGAATCAGTAATCTTGACTCTCTCTTCCTTCTGTCTTGATACTTGCTTCAATTAATGTTTTCTTAGGGTATCCTCTCTGTTCAAACCGATTTAATGCCTTTTGTGCTTCCTTCTGATAATCCTCCGTTTGTGTACAATTCCGTTTAATTCTTAGTAACTCCCCATATGGTATGCTAGCTATTAAACTCTTGGGATGTTGCATATAATGTTGTATTGCCCGATGTGGGTTATCTATAGGATGTGGTACACAACTGGTTACTTTCGATGTAAACCAACAAATGTAGGAACAGCACCTCAGTACTGCTGATCTGGCTTGTAAAGAATTAACATTCAAAATGGTAATGTATCTTTCCGCCTCCAATTGTGTTCCCCGCCAAACAATAAAGAGGTCATCCATGTATCTGACCCAGAGGGCCACTTTGTTGATCCAATATTCATTGTGTTCTCCCCAGGCCACATGCTTGGACGCCATTGGATGAATTAACCCTATTGATTCCAATGAAAGTAGATTATCTGTAGTACAACCCAAGGCGTTTGAAAAGAGAGAACAGGAAACCAATTAATGAGGAGTGGGTAGCCCATGGTGGCTAGCCAGCCAACATGGCGGACGCGAGCTGCTAGAGCTCCGTCAGTAAACCCTCGATTATCCTGCCAAACCCCATAATCCCACGCCATTCTAGCACAGCCGAGATGCAAATGTGCGGCTGAACTGCTGTAGCCCACAATCGCAGTCCCACAGGGACGGAAAAGACGCGGCTAGCCGAATTAGCGGGCGCCCTGGGGCCTGGCAGTGGCGCAACCACAGGCGGCGAGGCGCCGGAACCTGCGAGCACAGCCCAGAAGCCGCAGGCTCATGACACGGAGCTGCCCAGAGAAGGAGCGTGCAGCAAACGGGCAATCGTCACGGGGACGGCACCCCCTCATCCAGGCCCTGATAAAGTGACCGCCAAAGCGGGGCGGTATACGTCTGCGGCCCATGCGCATCCAGCGAGCCCGCACCGTCGGGGAGACGGCGGCCCTGCACTTCTGAGCCCACGAAGTGCCGCCGCCCGCTGAAGAAGAAAGGCAGCGCCGCGAGGAAGTACGCTTGCCCCACTGCAGAAAAGAACACCACATCGGGTACAAGGTGAGCTGCGTCTCCCCGTCCCCTACCCCCTTCTCTCGCCCGGCGGTGTGTGTGATCGACCGGACCGGGGTGTGGAGACCAGGGAAGGTCGTGCACGTAAGCGGGCAGAAGAAGCACTGCGGTGAGACGCGAGGGTGACAAGGACTCGCCCGTTGCCGGGCTCCGGGGCCGGATCAGGCCCAGGCCTTGGTTGCGGGGAGCGGAGAGTACGATTCCCCCCGCCTGCCCAGCAGCGAGCATGATCCACCAGCCCAGCAAGTAGAGGCCCGAGGCGCCCAGAAACATACAGGCAGGCCCGAAATAGCACTTCACAGAAGCAGGGAAATGGCGCAGGCCCACCCCGCACCGGGTACGGGGGTTGGATCGGGCCCAGGCCGCGGTAGCAGGGGGTAGAGGAAGCGTCCCAAAGAGCAGCGGGCACGCACAGAGGGCGCGGCTAGCCCTGCAGGCCCCGGAGCAGCACGAGATACATGATTCCTCCCGCCCACCCGCCCAACAGCGAGCATGGCCCACCAGACTGGCGAGTAGAGGCCTGCGGCGCCCACAAACACGCAGGCAACCTGAAACAGTAACTTAGGGAAGCAGAGAGGTGGCGCAGGCCCATCCAGCGCCGGGCACGGGGTTCGGATCGGGCCCAGGCTGTGGTAGCGGAGGGTGGAGGAAGTGACTAAAGGAGCGGCAAGCACGCACAGAGGACGCTGCCAACCTTCCAGGCCCCTGCACAACACGATCACTCTTGGTCCCGAGAAGCACTGGGTCCAGGGGTCAATTTGGGCCCAGGCCACAGCCACGCAACGGAGAGCACAGTCCTCAACACGTTGAGACGCTAACGCAGAGGCAAAGGCGCCCCTTCATCCCTTTTCTTTCCCCCTTCTCACGTACGGATGGCAAGAACTCCGGAGTGCAAGGACAAGCCCTGACTAGGACCATGAGGAGTGGGGGACGAGGCCGCAGACACCACAGGAGCGCGCAGGCGACACAGGCCCCCCTGCCGACTCAAATGCTACTCACCCACTCGCCTGGGCGACAGTGCCCTAGAAGCCATCAAGCCTGAGATCTCAGTCGGACCTAGGCTAAGGCCACAAGGCGCAGTAGACAGATTCTTGACACGCTACAGCGACGCACAGCGGGCGCAGCTTCCCCAGGACAGACCCGGACACGGTGCACCGCTCCTTCACGTGGCACCCAAACTACTCGGCCTCAGGAAGAGGGAAATGGCAGGCCCCCTCATGAAGCTTCACTGACCCCACATCCCCAAGGGTGGGCACATCCATACCAAAAACACACAGCAAAGGATCACCAACGACTGCAAACCCACTGTAGAGCGCGGTGTGACTGCGACAAATGTAATATCGCCGCATCTCCCATCAGAACTACACGCCCTGCGGCAAGGAACCTGCAGCTGAGGAAAAGTAAGTGGTGCCCGTGCCCACCCAAGCTGTTAATCACCCACTACTGCGGGTACACAGCAATCCTGCAGATCGGAGCGACTGCATTCAAGAAACCATACCCCAAGTAACCTGTGTGGCAGCCACGTTTTACCAATGAATGCCGACAGCACAACAACTAGCAATGGGCCACCTACGCACAAACACGCAACAGCACAACACACAAAATAGCAACTCGGAGCCGGCAATCGCGGAAGGCAGGAACACAGCAGAGGCGCTACACACTGCGCTTGCCACCAAGCTGGACTCAGTGCTGGCGACGGTGGAGAAGATCGGATCCGCTCTGGACCAAACTCGCTCCTCGCTGGAGTCCAAGATCGACAAAGTCACCACGGATTTCACCCTGTTACTCGTTGATCATCACAAATTAGGGGGAAAAGCGCGCCTACAAGAGCAGTCACTCGCTGAGCTAAACCCCATCATGCAAAGTCACACCGCGGCCCTACAACACCTAATAGACCGCGTACATGCATTAGAAGACAGAATGGAGGATGCAGAAGGGCGCTCGTGCCGAAATAACATCCGCATACTGGGCCTCCCAGAGGGAGAAGGATGCAACCCGGAGGAGTACACCGCGCGCTGGATCAGAGAACTGCTTCCCACTGGCGTGCTATCGCCCCAATTCGTGGTCGAGAGAGCACACCGTGTGCCTGCACAGAAACCCCCACCGGGAGCTCGCCCGCGTCCATTCCTATTCAAAGTCTTCAACTACAGGGACAGAGATATGCTCCTGCGAGAAACCCGCAAACTGGCAGACATCAAAATAGGCAAAAGCCAGGTCATGGTATTTCCCGACTACACTGCACAAGTACAGCGGCGCAGGGGTGCATACGCCGCAGTGAAACGACAACTGTGTGACCTCGACCTCAGTTACTCGCTACTATTCCCCGCCAGGCTGCGAGTGGTCACAAAAGGCGTGGTGCGCTTCTTTGATTCACCCTCCGAAGCCTGGGACTGGCTGGAAGAATCAGGATTATGGACAGGATCCAGACCGCACATGGAAGAAGCGCCAAGGAAATCTGTCCGAAGAAGACGCCAGCGAGGTGGGTGCAACAGGCCCCGTACAGACACTGCCACAATTTCCACGGCTCCCAACTCTGAACAGAGAAGAATGGAGAAGCAGGAGGCGATACACGTAGCTGCAACACTTGGAACCACGACGCAACATCCTGACCGGCACCCAAGCCCTGCCAGATCCTCAGATACCAGTGTCTCCACACCCTCCAGGCTTGACGACCCCGAAGATTGCCAGCTACCAGATGTCACACCGCAGATGGCGGATGGCATCATATGACTCTCTGTGAACTACTGAACCCTATAGAAGCCAATACACGCAAGTAACTGCCAACCTGGCAAACTGTCATATCGTAACTAATCTGTTGTCTATATATCTGCTAAAAAGACAGCGCCGCCCCACACACCGCCGCGAACAGCGCTTACCTGATGCTGCTATTGGGGACACGCGCAACACGCACACACTCCCTGCATGATGGATTGGCTGGGATATCATACAATCAGATCACAGTACCAAGGGACTGAACAACACCATCTAGTCACACGCCACATACACCCATACTGAATGTCGCACTGACACAGTCGTTGCCATAGTTGGGCACCCCAGTTTGGACGAGCATCCTATTGGAACTCACCCTTGATAGTTATGCATGGTTTTGTTCACACTCGTGCCTTGTTCTTAAAGTTATTAACTCGGAGCACACCCAAGTACGCCATGAGCAATCACGCCTTGCCCTCCTTGAACCGCCCTGGCCAACGCAACGACTGGACACGGCACAAGTCAACGTAGTTACATGGAACATGCGCGGTATGCACACACCATCACGCAGCTACTCAATATACGCCTACTTACAGCACAGGTCTACCAGAATCATGCTACTCCAAGAGACACACATGTCCCGAACGGAGCTAGAGCGCCTGCGTAGAAGATGGAGAGGCCAAGTGTACGGCACGACCTACTCGGCCCATGCACGAGGTGTCCTCATCTGGGTGAGACCTGGTATCCCATTCATAAGTGAAGAGGTATTGATTGATCCAGAAGGCAGATATGCATTAGTTAGTGGGCGACTCAATGGCCAACTGATACTGATCAGCTCTATCTATGCCCTGAACGTAAATCAGCCCTCCTTTTTAGATAACCTAACTGGGGTGTTAGCTAAATGGAACGGAACTCCATGGCTCCTTGGAGGGGACTTCAATGCTGTGCTTAGCATGGACTTAGGTCGTTCCCGCCCCTGACCAAAACCACAGTAGCATCCAATACGCAGGCCCTCGCAGACTGGCTCACTCACCGGGCACTGGCGCGCCCTCAACCCTGACACCCGGGTCTACTCATATTACTCCGCGGTACATGGGCTACACGTGCGCCTGGACCGAATAGTGGGAATCCCCCGCTCTACTTCCTCTAGTTCGACAGATAGAATATCTAGGCCAGACACACTCCGACCATAACCCCCAAGCACTGCAACTCACTTGGGAGTCGGAGCGTCCCCCAGCCCCCTCGTGGAGACTCCAAACTGCAGCGCTAGAAGACCCAGCGTTCCGCTCATCTCTAGGAACAGCGCTCCTCGAATATTTTGAGATCAACGAAGGCACAGTAGGAGACACACTAGTGGAATGGGAAGCATTCAAGGTAGCAACAAGGGGACACTGCTTGGGAGCCACCTGCAACATACGTAGACAGCTGTCCACTGCCCTTAGTAAAATAGAAGTACAGCTCCTGCGGTACAAAACAGACGGGGAAGGCGGGGGAAGAAGCACACATTGCCTAGAGACACTGCACGCAGAGCACGCCGAACTGATAGAACGCCTCCGCTGTCACAACTACACCGCACATACGGCCCGTACTCGCGCCACCCCCGATCGGGCAGGCCAAGTCCTGGCCTGGCTAAGTCGTCAGGAACACGCCGGCAAATCAATAGGCACACTGCGCACAGATACAGGGCTCCTAATACACACACAGTGCGACATCCACACAGCTATGACACAACACTACACCCGGCTGTATCAATCCCAAGGCCGCTGCGATATACAATCTCTCACAGCCTTTCTAGACCGTATAGAACTACCTGAGACAACACCAGCACATAGTGAGATGCTAAACAAGCCGATCTCGCTAGAGGAGATCAAGGAGGCAATATCGTCCCTGGCCACGGGGAAGACTCCAGGACCCGACGGACTCCGGCGGAGTACTACAAGGCATACCAGGTATCGCTAACACAACGGTTACATGCCCTCTATGAAGCCGCAGTAGAAGCGGGACAGCTCTCTCCTTCCCTACGCGAGGCACACTTGATATCCCTACTCAAGCCCGACAGGGACCCTGCGGACATGAGCTCCTATAGGCCCCTCACCCTACTCAACACCGACTATAAATTATTAGCAAAAGTCCTGGCAGACAGGCTTGCACAAGTGGTCCCCACCCTGGTCCACGCAGACCAAAACGGTTTTGTGCCATCCCGCAACACCTCACTCAACCTGCGCCGCTTCTTTTGGGTTGCAGCCTATTCTACATGCACATGGGCAAGGGCGGGCTGCCTCATACTCGATCTTGAGAAGGCCTTCGACTCCCTAGAGTGGGACTACATGTTCGCAACCCTCGGAAAATAGAAACTAGGCCCCACTTTCCTAAAGCTGACCAACCGGCTCTACACGGAACCGGTTGTAAGAGTAAAGATTGGTCCGTACGTATCAGATATAGTCCCTGTGCGACGAGGGATGCAGCAGGGCTGCCCACTATCCCCCCTCCTTTTCACGCTGGTGAAAGAGCCACTTGTGGAGTCAATAAGGACGCAATTAAATGATGGCATCCCGTTAGGCGATGGCACACACAAGGTGTCATTATACGCAGATGACCTTCTGGTCTATCTAAGGGACATAAATGACGTGCCGGGACAACTGGCCCAGATCCTACGGGACCTTGCGGCCATATCAGGGCTGAAGGTGAACATAGGCAAATCTAAACTATACGCCTTCAGTGAAGGAAACCGTGACCCGGGCCTTGTACTTAACGGGTAAAGAGTGCAGACACATTCCGATACCTAGGCATACGAATATATCATCAACTGCCGGACCTATTCGATGGCAACCTAGGCAGGGCGCTAACAACCACCAGGTCCCAGATGGAATTCTGGAGCACACTCCCACTTGCCGTAACAGGCAGAGTAGCACTCGTAAAAATGGTGGCTCTGCCGAGATTCCTATATTACTTTGTTAACTTGCCCCTATATGTGCCCCACCCCCTTCTTTGCCACTCTAGAGAGGATGGCCAGAGACTTCATATGGGGTTCCTGTCGACATAGAGTGGCAGCGAAGAAGTTATACTTGCCTATGGACCAGGGAGGCCTAGCAGCCCTGTGCTTCGAACACTACTACCTGGCAGCCCAACTTCAGTGGATAGCCAGATGGATGGCAGACCGCCAACGTGACGACACGGCGACCGCGTGCCCACCATACACACTACCCCAGCTCCTCAGGCTTTTCCATCCCGGCGCAAAGACACGACCCCCAGAATCCCTGATGCTAAATGTGGCATACAGATGCTACCGCAGGAGGCTCTACATAACCTGACGCATAACACCCTACGCCCGCGCTCCTTTTAGAAGGCACCCCTAGAGGTCAGTCTATGCTTACACCCACCGAGTTACAACACTGGCATGAAGCAGGCATACAGTCCCTTGGACACCTATATTGCGACGGCTCACTTGTCCCCTACGTGACACTGTTGGAAGATGAGAGGCTCCCCCAGGTCAATTCCTTCTGCATCGTTAACTAGTGGCTACACTCACGGTGAAATGGGGCAATCTTACTACCGAACCACAAACTCATCTCACTATACAATATCTACATGTCATGGTACAGGGCAGAAACCTCACACAGTGGTTCGCAGCCTCACTGAGACAACATGTGGCGATCAGCCTAGACCCCCTCCGACACAAGTGGGAACACGATCTGGGCCATCAACTCTCAGACACGGAATGGGCGCAGGTGCTGGCCAGTCCAGTGAACATTCCCAGAAATATGTGATTCAGGCAAATACAGTACTACATCGCTCAGAGGGCGTATTTCACGCCTGCCAAAATCAACAGATATTTCAACCGCACCGACTCTGCCTGTCCCAGATGCGCCACCCTTGATGCCGATCTCATACATATGCTCTGGAGCTGCACCAGCCTCAGCACATATTGGAGGGAAGTAGCGGATATACTCTATACCTGCACCGAGTGCGATATACCCTTCGACTGGCCAACATATCTGTTACACAAATTCCGTAGAACACGTAACGCTAAGGTAACCTCCAGATTCCTAGACCTAGGCATAGTGGCAGCCAAGAGATTAATCACCAGAAAATGGAAGGCGCCCGACCCCCCGTGCATACAAGCATGGAGGCACTCCACACTTGCATGGGCCAGAGCAGAAAGCATAGCGATCCGGCACGAAGAAACCATGGGCCTAAGAAAAGTCCCGATATCCGCAAATTGGGACACAATTCTGATGGCGCTGCAGCAGGGCGCAGACTTACGGGACCGCGACCCCGCAAGTGACCAACTCGGCTGAATGACGCCGCGCGCGACCCGTATTTCCATACTAACCCAACCTCAGCCTGTGACCAAATAATACACAGCCACGTTCCAACACACGATCTCACCAAAGGCCACACGGCAGGGCAACAGGTGCGGGTAGAACAGGCGAGGCACGCACAGAAAGGTGGATGGGATTCTCCAACTCAGCTCCTAGTTTTATGTTCTCTTCCCCCAGTTATCAGCTGCACTACTCATCGTTGTCACCTAAACAGTACCAGCTGCTACATGTTACTCATCACACGATAACAAAGCAGGGTAGTCCAGTGGTTTCTGATGTATGCTACGAGTCATACAATGCTCAACTCCTGGTCGCCACCGCTCAGTAACACCCACTGTATAAGTAACTGTGACACTGTAATTAGTAAAATGTGCATATGATGTAACAAGGCTGATGCTACTGAACATTAATGTTCAATGTGCTAATTGCTGTTGTTACAAATGGAAAAAACAATAAAATATATTTGGGGGGGAAAAAAATGAGGAGTGGGTAGCCCATTGAGGGCTTTAGAACATCATTGGATGAAATAACCGCATTGATCGCAATGGAAGTAGATCAGTTGTAGTACAACCCAAGGCTCCTGAGTCCATTTAAGGGCTTAATAATTGCAATGGGAATGAATTGATACATTGAATGTATTTCATAGATTTTGTATTACACTTGTGATTTTTTTGAATTTTAACATCACCAACGCTGCTGCTATAGTATATAATCAAATAAAAATTAAATTGAATTGGATTTAAATTGTATGGAGAAAGATGATGGATCTGTCGTGGTCTGAATACTGTAATAATTAGGGAATAGGGGACAAAGTCAAAAATGGCCGACAAATTCACCGTGAAAATATATGTATACAAATAGGCATAGTCCGCTTTCTATTTCCATGCGGCCACAATTGTCCAATCCAATGTAAATATGTTATAAGGTGTAACCTGAACCTGTGACAAAGTGACATTGACAAAGCAGAGGAAGGCGAAACGCGTTTGTCAGTATTTTTCTGTTGGTGAACTGGTGATCAAAGAAATATTGAAAAGCCCCGTGAGTGCATGGCATTCCTTCGTGGAGGTTTGAGAAATTGATACACGAGTCTCCGTCCTCGTGAGCCTTTGCACCCGCTATGCGGTGAGCAGCGGCTTTGACGGCAAACCGGAGTAAATGAATATATATATATATATATATGTATATATATATATATCCAGGTATACTGCTTACAGGCAATCACCATCATCGATTCAAAAGCAGGCGCGGACCACAGTTCAGTGCTTATTTTTTGTTTATTTCATGTCGGCCATTACGCGTTTCGGTCCTCCTGGACCTTGATCACATGACAACGCTATCTGGCATTTTACCCCTTTTAAAGTGACAGTGCAGTAACTTGTGGTTCCCGCCTTAAAGGACACTAAAGACATACTACCCTTAGGTAACTTCTTTTGTAAAAACCAGAGTTTCATCTCCACATTAAGTTAATGGCTTGGTTTTTGCTAGATTGATATAAAACATTTTTAAATATCAAAATAATGGAATTGCCCTCACATACAATATATGGGGATTATTAACATTCAATAATTGAAATAAAAATCGAATATAATAAATATTAAATACCATAGCAGCCATATCTACAACAAGGAATTATATAATAACAATGTTAAAACATTAAAATTTGTTAAAACATGATTTTTAAATTTTCTTATACATAGCATTCAAGTTATTATTGCATAATGCAGCTAGTTCATTATATTTAAACTTGGTACTTTTAAGTTACTCTTTGGTTTAATACTAAAAATTGCATCCTACCCAAGGCTCTCACCTAATGTGTGAAAAAAAGTGCTAGTGCTTGAGTGGTCCAAACTTAAAGAATTTTGGGTTTGACCTATTGTGACCTAAAAAAATTGTTTGTGTATAAAACCATCTCCTGATGTGTATAAAAAGTATGTTAAAAAACCATTATGATTTTAGTTTAGGTCAGACTGGCAGCCTCCTTTAATTACTGAAAAATATATTTTAACACCCTTTTCTTCTGTTATGGTGTGATATTACTGTTAACATACCATCAGCTAGCAGGTGACACTTGTAAATATAAACACCCCATGGAAATGCAGATATCCCTGCAAGGTTGGCCTTGATATTGCACACGGTAGGTTAGATACATGTATATAAATCTTCTGTTGTGTTTAAACCTCCTGGGCTCTTACAATCGAAGTTTAGAATGTATTTAGTTTCTAGCTTCCTAAGTTTACCCTCTCTATCTCCTCCCCGTCTGTCTTTAGGTATGGAGTCTATGAGATAATACGAGAGGTGTTTAAGATCATTATTGTGTATTTCTTGAAAATGTCTAGCCACTGGGTAAGTTGGGTCATGGTTGTTTATGGCCCGGATGTGTTGCAGAATTCTCTTGTTTGCAGGGAGTTTGGTACTCCCTACATACTTGAGATTGCACGAACACTCCAGTATATAAATAGCATAGTCAGTTTTACAGTGTAGGGAACATGATATTTTTATTTCCCTATTGCTGAATGGTGTCCTGTATGTTTTCTTATTTATTACATACTGACAAGCTTTGCAGCTTTTGCATTTAGTGAAACCCTTTCTTTGTGACAGCCAGGTCTGTTGGTCCAGGACTTCCGGGCTGCTTTTGACCAGACTTCTGCTCATAGATGGAGCCCGCCTGTATGTGATCCCCAGGGTGTTTGTTAAGCTGCCCCCTATAATTGGATCACTCAGCACTATGGGCCAATTTCGATGCACAATTTTTTTGATAGTTTTGTTTTGTGCATTATAGGCTAAAATTAGCCTAAGCTCCATAGTGTTCTTTTTGGTGTTATCATCATTGTCTTTTGGTGTTAAAAGGATATTTCTATCCAGACCCTGAGTTCTATTTATAGCTGCATCAATGATCTTTCTTTTGTATCCTCTGGCTAGAAATCTTTCTTTACTCTCCTGTTGTGCTCTTTTCAAATCATTGGGGTTGCTACATATTCTTTTTATTCGCAGCATTTCCCCATAGGGGATACTGTTTACCAGGTGTCTTGGATGAAAGCTAGAAAAATGTAAAACTGTGTTGCCTGCTGTCTCTTTTCTAAAGATTTTAGTTTCTAGTTTATCATTGCACACATAAACTTCAACATCCAAGAAGTGAATTTTCTTATCACTAATAGTAGACGTGAAGCTTAGGTTAATATCATTTTTGTTGATGTCTTTCACAAAATCATGAGCTTCTGTTTCCAAACCTTCCCACACAATAAATAAGTCATCAATAAAGCGCAAAAGTAACTTTACATTTTTGTCCATATAATGCTTGTGTGTTACGCCGAGGACCAGCCTATCCCACCATCCCATGTACAAACATGCGTAACTGGGGGAGAAGCTGGCACCCATCGCAACACCCCGCATCTGTTGATAAAGTGTTTTATCAAATAGAAACACATTGTTATTCAGGCAAAAATTAGTCATATTACTTAGCATTGCACAATGAGGAGTTAATCTGGTTTGTCCTTTGCCCAAATAGTGTTCAAGGGCCCTCATACCATCTCTGTGGTTTATACTTGTATACAAGGACACTACATCCAACGACATGAGTAAGTAATCCTTTTTCCATTCAAAGTTCTGAAGCTTCGCTAGAAAGTCACTTGTGTCTTTGATGTAGGAGGGCAAGGATTGCACAAAATCTTGTAGGAAGTAATCGATGTATTGAGATGCATTTTCAAGTAAGCTGTTTTGTGCTGAAATGATTGGGCGACCCGGTGGTTTTGTTGCATCTTTGTGAATTTTCGGGATGAAATAAATATTAGGAACCACAGGGTTATCTTTTCGTATATATTTATACTCATCCAATGTCAAAACTCCTGCGCTTTTCCATGCGACAAGTTTGCCATAAAAGTAATCATAAATCATTTTTAATGCCCACACATTACTAGTCCTGTAACATGTTTTGTCGTTCAATTGAGAAAGGGCTTCCTCCATGTAGTCTTTTCTTGCCCATAGGACAACATTTCCTCCTTTATCGGAGTTCCTGATGATGATATTGTCATTTTTTTGAAGTTTAGTTATTAATTTTTTGTATTGCCATGCTTGTTTATTCGGTTTTGATTTTGTGTGCTGCATTTTGAAATTTAATTTCTTCATTTCTGCAACTACGTGTTCATTAAAAATATCAATGCTGTCCCTGGGTAATATTGGATTAAATGTTGATTTTTTCTTAAAAGGAGTTGTTTTTCTTTTTACACTTGGTTCTGTATTGAGATCGAACGCTTTATTACTCATTTCAAGCTCATCTTCCCTGATGTTTATGTTAGTGGCTTCATCTTGTAGCTCCATCAGAGTTTCCAAAAGTGCTATATCCCCACTACTAGTTATAGGTTGTGAGTTCTCATTGGGGCTTATTGTCCCCTCAGTATCCTTTTCTTTGTTTTTTGTTTTTTCTTTTATTGATGCATGATATTTTAAAAGTTTCAACTTCCTTACAAATCTGTATATATCCATCCGGGTATTGGCATAATCAAAGTTTGACTCCGGGCAATACGAGAGGCCCAGTGCTAGAATTTGTCTTTCCGCTTCATTTAGATCAATGTCAGTCAAGTTTATTACCGTTTTTGCTGTCATGTCTTTGTTGTTCATTTGCGGTTCCACCAGCCTCTCCCTCGCTTCTTTTTGTTGTTGATCGGTCTTTCTTCTTGTTTTTCGCCTCTCCCTCCGCCTGTGGTTTCGCCTCTTCCTTTGGCGTTCTTTTGCATCCTCGGGCGGAGGGTCGACCGTCGTTCCAGACATAAAAATCAATTTCTTCCGCCGGAGTACGGCTTGGTAGTGCCTTGCTTGTCATTGTGTGTTGTCTTTCAAGTTCTGCCTCACTCTCTACAGTCGAGCTCAAATCTGAGTTAGATGTATATGTATATCTTTTATTGCTGGTTGAGGCACTTGTCCCTTGCTCATTTCGTACTTTTGCTTTGTTGGTTATCATAGCATCATATTTTCTTGAGAACGTAAAGATTCGTCCTGTTTCATAGTCCACCCTATCTCGGTGGAATTTAAAAGCTTTACGCTCCTTGATTTTATCTTCTTCTTTCCGTAATCTGATCATCATTTCATCTTTTAGTTTTTTTACTTCCTCATCCTTATTTAGTCCGGTAATTTCCTCATTAAGTTTGTCTATTTGATCTTGAAGTTTCACTCTATCTATTTCCGCATATTGTACAAGAATTTCCACTAATTTTTTGGACGATTCCAAATTACATTGCGCCCAGTCGCGCATCATTTCAGGGTTTGGTTGATCATAACTGGGGGCTATTAGAATTCTCAAGCCCCTCGGAATTCTTCCTACGTCAAGATACCGTTGTAGGGATTTGTGTTCCCACCATTTACCCTGTTCTGCGCGCATTAACTTTTCCAATGCTCTTATTTTATCTTTGACGTTACTGGTGGTAGGGTTTGCAGTGATATTTCTCACTTGTGTGTATATATATATATATATATATATATATATATGGTTTGCTCGGCGTGCTGCCTGAATGCTGGTGTGAAAAGCGCTAGCACTTGTATAAATACCAAAAACAATCCTTCCATATATAAAAAAGAAATGGCCTGTTTTAAATTAGAGATTGCCCACTTACCAATAGGATGTGAATCTCCTAAGTTAGATGTGGAAATAGATTCCAGGGCAATCAAGTGATAAATCTGAAATAATCAATTGACAAGGCATCCATTAGAAGGATGGCTGGAGGTCAGGGCGTTATGTAAAGGTTAAAAACGAGCGGTATGCACTTACTGATACGTTCTATGTCTCGCGTAATTGTAGCGATGACATTAAGGCAATGATCCGAAAAAATCAGGAATAGGGTCTGCAATAGTAATGACAGAGCATCTGTGAGTGGGATGGCAGAAGGTCAAGGTGAAATGTAAAGCCTAGCAAAAAGGAAAATCGGTTACCTTTACTTTCAGCCGTCGGCTGCCGGAGCGTCTCGCATCACCGCGATCGCACCGAGGAATGCCTGTATATAGACATCGGTCCACGTGCACACCGTCACGTTGTAGGCCCAGACGCTTAGGAGATTCACATCCTATTGTTAAGTGGGCAATCTCTAATTGAACTTAAATACAAACCTCATGACGTAGGTTCAATGTTACAAATAGTTGTGCCATTGTCTTTTCAGCACCTTGATGCCATATTCCTTGGGACCATGAAGAGGTCCCTTTCCTTTTGATCAAGTTCTCCCACATGCTCACTTAGGGTGGGATGCAGGTGAGCCTCAGCACCAGTAAGTTTTGTACCCCTTATCTTATCACATTGATCACAGGGTCTACCCAGTTAATGATTGGTTTCCTTCGACCCTTATTTTAGGTTGCTCCCCTCCTGTCCTGATGAAGACCCCACTGCAAGGTTTCATTGGCCTCACCGCCCTTTAGGAATCGAAACGTCGACAATTTCCCTTTAAAGACCTGGACTGTGTTCATTTTCCACTTCCAGATAATACAGAATGTATATGTTGCATCTATTTATGTTCGAAAACTAAATGGCAATAATTGTCTCCAGACAGGTCATACTTGAATTGTACATATACACTGTATATAATCTCACTATAATTATTTACTCCTTCCTGTTCTACCCACGAGCAGTCCTATTCACCTTTACTTTCCACTCACTATTGAGCAGCTGTTTCACATGACTTAATGTGTTTCGTGAATTTGACCATATAATTAATATAAATCAAATGTTGATATTTGACTCATATGTGTTATGTTATCATTGATATTGGGTACACATTAGTATTGCAAATTATATTGTTACCGTTGTAACCACTGTGCTTTGTACCACTTCCTACCCAGGTCCCAGGGGTTACTGGGTCACCCCATTGATGTGTAATGGTTTTGTCTGAGCAGGTGATTACCTGCGAGGGTTTTCGTGAGGATTAAATCCTCTGATTACTAGTATTCACAGTAATCACTTATGATACTCCTTTTTTGAAATGTCAGAAATGAGACGTTAGCTTACACTGAGGAATACATCAATAGGCTTATACAAGGACAAGCTGGATCAGGGTTTTTAAATTCAACACCATCCACTATTGATCTCACTCTTAATGATAAGATCAACAGACTTGAGAGACTAGAGAAGAAACTAATCCGCACCAGACTACATGGCCATCTATTAACCAAATATTTGCAGGCAAATATCATCCCGGTTGGTTTACACGTCAGAAATGTACCGGCTATTTTTGTTGATATACCTAAATTCAAGAAGAACTTCAACTCTGTGGCCAATAATTGTTCATGTCACTCGATGGTTCTAGGAGTTGAAACTGCATTAGAACAGGTGGAAAAATTGATAAAAGAAATTGCTGACTTAAAACGCAAAATATCTGAAGATACAGCTCTAGTCAATGCCAGGGAGGCCCGTGAACGTCTAGAAAAGACCATACGTGACTTTGACACCAACACACAGGCACGCAAAATTGACAAACTGATAAAAGACATCAGATCTTATGATAAAACGACCACATACCCTTACTTACAAGAAAATTATTACAAAAAGGACACAAAGGGCAGATATCCCACGAGAGGTAGAGGAGGCGTCCGAGGCTTGAGAAGATTCACTACCTTCTCAGATTCATCTGGAGCAAGCAGTACAGGAAGCGACACCGAACAAGCTGGAACTAGCTCAGCCTAATACAACCAGGGATACAGATATCAGGATCAACCCCAGGGCCCTTTTTTAAGAAAGGGTGAGTGGAGACAACCCAGGGGAGGATGTACATCCTGGAACAAAGGCCAACAGGGCCTACAGAGAGGACAAGGAGGAAGCACCATGAAAAACAGGGGCCAGAAACTGGTCTGATTCCGACAAGAGAATCACGGGGAGATACAGACATGGAGGCAACACTACAGGTGGTAAACAACGATACGGCAAATCCCATTGTAAATCTGTCTGACTATGAATTGACCCAAAAGGAATCTGAGGTACTCAGTAGAGAATTATATGTTGTACCCACCTCCCTACCCAACTCCTTCAACCTCAAAATGGAACTGCACAATTGTTTTGGCAAAATAAGGCTACGCTTACTATTTAAATAAACTTTCTTCCTACTCCAGTCCCTCGTACACTGGGTTACATAGCCCTTCCACCTTCACACCTCCTGTACATTTTATGCCTCATAAGATAATAGCATACGAACAAGTAGTGCTTAGAGATGTTATGCATTTGGTCTCCACAAAGTAGTATGTTAAATACAACATCTCCAAAGCTGAACGAGAAGCACTGACAACATTGAAAGAAAACAGGAACATTGTCATCAAGTTCACAGACAAGGGCGGTGCCATCGTAATCCAAAACACTAGTGATTACAAAATGGAGATTGATACCCAGCTCACAGAGGGCCGCAGTTATTCCAAATTTACTGGAGACCCTACCAAGGAGATAAGCAGACTGATCAAGCTGACGACCGATGTCAGACTTGAGGAGGGTTTCCTTACTGAATCTGAACAAAACTTTCTCAACAAAAAACAACCCCATACACCTACGATATACACACTTCCGAAGATCCATAAAGACTTAACCTACCCACCTGGACGCCCCATAGTCTCGGGCTGCAGTTCCATCCTTGAACCCATATGTAAATATGTGGACTTTTTCCTCAAACCCTGTGCAAATTCCATCAAGACTTATCTGAGAGACACCATGGAAACCATCAGGTTATTTGACCGAATGGCATTCAACCCTTCACAACAATTGTTGGTTACCATGGACATTGCTCCCTTATATACGAGTATCCCCCAGAGACCGGCATTGGAAGTGATGAAGACTTTCCTCGGCAACAGACTACAACCTGTTCAAGTCCCCACTGAATTCATCTTGAATTTACTTGAGATTGCCATGATGAAAAACTTTTTTCTCTTCCAAGGGCAATACTTTCTGCAAACGAAGGGTGTTGCGATGGGAGCAAGCTTTGCTCCTAACCTGGCCACATTGTATATGGATGACTAAGAGACTAGCTTTATTTTTAATGAAACTAACCCATACCAGAATAACATAAGTTTGTGGCAGAGATATATCGATGATGTTCTCTTGATTTGGACAGGTTCAGAATCTGACCTTCTAGCCTTCCATAAATGGTTGAATAATAGATCAAGAGACATACAATTCACTGTGCAATATAGTCCCATGAGTATCAACTTTTTAGACATCTCTATTAAAGTTGAAGAAGGGCAATTATACACCACCCTATTCAGGAAAAGCACAGAACGCAACACATTGTTACGATATACCAGCTACCATCCACGAAATCTAAGAGATAATTTACCATATGGCCAGTTTATAAGAATATGTAGAAACTGCTCATGCAAAGCTGACTACCTTAGAGAATCAGAAAATCTACGTGACAGACTATCAGAAAGAGGTTAGCCCAGGAATCTACTAAAAAAAGCCCGCAAAAGAGCTTGGTTCAACCCTCGGGAGACACTATTAGAACCCAAATCCCTTTCAAACCAGTCCACAGACAAGATGATCTGTGTTACAGCTTTTTGCACACGCAGCAATGATATTAGACGGATTATCAACAAACATTGAAATCTAATAGCGGATGAGATCAACATAAAGGAGCCCCCCCCCAAGCATTCCTTCAAAAGGGTAAGAACATTAGAGACCATGTAGTTTGCTCTTTTCTGAGTACCCCACCTCCACCTTCCATACTTTCTATGTGGAGGCTACCTGAAATCATTGGACACTACAAATGTGAACACTGTAAAGCATGTGACCTGATGGTAGAAACCAAAATCTTTAATTACCGAGACCGTAAGTTTGAGCTAAAGAGCCACACTAACTGTAACAGTACAGATGTGGTATATGCCATAAAGTGTCCTTGTGATCTACTATACATCGGCCAGACTCGCTAAAAAGTTAAAACCCGCATACTACCACACTGCAGCCGCATTAGATGTAAAGTCAAAGGGGCAACATTAGTGGAACATTTTCAAACACTTAACCATCCAATACACAGTTTGAAATGGGTTGTCCTTGAAAAGGTCACTCTGGGTCCCATAGGGGGCTGACCTAATTGATATCCTAAATCTCGCCGAATGCAAATGGATACACCTATTAGACACTGTAAACTGGGGGCTGAATGAACATGAGGAAATTACAAGGCAGCTGTCCTTACTCAGCACTGGTTGATCATTCCCTTGGTACATCCTTGTTCATACATCAGAAAACAATTGAGTGTTACAGATCTGGATACAGTGTCCTCATTTTTCAGTACCTTGGCTCTAAATTGATTTTGTCCGTTTATCAGTTTGAACGCGAGGACCGATAATGAACAGACCACCTTTTGACCATCCTCACACTAATACCACTTGGATTCTTCTAATGGTTATTTATTATGATATTGTTTATAAATGTAATGTATCACTAGAATGGTTTCAAGTTTTGTTTATTCATGATATTGTTGACAGGTACAATGTTTCGCATCTATAAATCCAGTGCCATGTTATATATATATGTGAGGGATTTCTACAGCTCTATTGTTTGAGTGTACCCTCCAAATTAACCATAATGCTTCTGAATGATTGTTTATACGAGGGTTGTCCACTGTTCAAACTTAGATCATGGACATATTTCCATCACAATATAAATCTTTCCCTAGGGCTGTCACTTGTCTCTTTTTCTCGATCACAGGATTTTTTCCATTTCCTTTGTTTTCAAAATAACTTTCGTTAATTGAATTTTACAAAATGTAAATCGCACTGGTCCCCAAATTTACATTTTTCTAAAATACCTTGTCATTCTTACACCACACAGTTGTACAGTACATTGCTCCGTGCGCATGGTCATAGTCGAGGTCACAGCAGCTAGCGTCTGGGCCTCCAACGTGACCACGTGCATGCGGACCGATGTCTATATACCGGCATTCCTCAGTGCGATCGCGGTGATGCAAAACGCTCCGCCAGCCGACAGCTGAAAGTAAAGGTAACATATTTTCCTTTTCGCTCGGCTTTACATTACACCTTGTCCTTCTGCCATCCCATTCATGGATGCTCTGTCATTACTATTGCAGACCCTATTCCTGATTTATTCGGATTATTGCCTTAATGTCATCGCCACAATTAAGCGAGACATATAACCTATCGGCAAGTGCAGACCACTCGTTTTTAACCTTTACATAACACCCTGACCTCCAGCCATCCTAATGGATGCCTTGGCAATTGATTATTTCAGATTTATCACTTGATTGCCCTGGAATCTATTTCCACATCTAACTTAGGAGATTCACATCCTATTGGTAAGTGGGCAATCTCTAATTGAACTTAAATACAAACCTCATGACGTAGGTTCAATGTTACAAATAGTTGTGCCATTGTCTTTTCAGCACCTTGATGCCATATTCCTTGGGACCATGAAGAGATCCCTTTCCTTTTGATCAAGTTCTCCCACACGCTTACTTAGGGTGGGATACAGGTGAGCCTTGCCGCCACTGTTTTGTACCCTTTATCTTATCACATTGATCACAGGGTCTACCCAGTTATTGATTGGTTTCATTCGACCCTTATTTTAGTTTGCTCCCCTCCTGTCCAGACGAAGACCCCACTGCAAGGTTTCATTGGCCTTACCGCCCTTTAGGGGTTGAAATGTCGACAGTTTCTCTTTATCGACCTGGACTGTGTTTATTTTCCACTTCCAGATAATTTAGAATGTATATGTTGTATCTATTTATGTTGTAAAACTAAATGGTAATAATTGTCTCCAGACAGGTCATACTCGAATTGTACATATGTACTGTATATAATCTCACTTGAATTATCTACTCCTTCCTGTTCTACCCACGAGCACTCCTATTCACCTTTACTTTCCACTCACTATTAAGCAACTGTTTCACATGACTTAATGTGTTTAATGAATTTGACCATATAATTAATATAAATCAAATTTTGATATTTGACTCATATAAGTGTTGAGCTGAAAGGAGGGCAGGCTCCAACCCGCTCCTGTATAAGTTAAACAGAAGTGGAGCAAGGATGCACCCCTGGAGAACACCTCTACTAGTGGGGAATGACCGGGTGTGAGCAGTGCCCTGTGAAAAACGCATTGAGGCAGAGGTATCGGAATGTATATTAGCTAAGAGGGCCACAATGTTCAGGTCAACCCCCATCGTACTGAGAAATGCCCAAAGTTTAGCACGGTTGACTCTGTCGCACATGGACGTCAAGTCCATAAAAGCTAAGTGTAAAGATTCAAACCGGGCAACCGTGTATTTTTTAATAAGAGGAAGATTCAAGCATTGATCAGAGGTGGGCCTGCCACACCTAAAGCCATATTAGACATCGCTCAGGATATTATTTGTGTCTGCCCACTCCTGCAGCCTATTGAGGATTACCCTCCCCAAGACCTTGACCACCGTATGTATTAACGATATGGAGCTTTAACATTGGGGATTGTCCTTGCCCCCCTTCATGAACACCGGTACACTCAATGCCGTGACCATGAGGGCATCGACCCCGCCCGTGCAGCCGCATTCAAGACCTGGGTCAACAGAGCCCCCCAGACCGCCACATCGGCCCGAAACAGGTCCAGAGGAATTCCATTCAGGCCTGGAGCCTTGTTGCGGGATAACTTCATAAAGCCCTTGGCAACTTCGTCCAGAGCAAAAAACACTGGGGCGCTACCTGGGACCGTTACTGCCTAATATTACCTCCCTGCCCTACCCTTGGTCTCAATATTATCTAACACCCCAGGTTCTTAAATTGAGGGGTTCCCTTGTTTTGGAAACATATACCACCCATAGTTATAGACACCTTCAAAGTGGTCGACCCATTGTTCAGAGATTTGATGGCATATTGCCGGGCCAGAGGCCTCTGCAAAGCAAGGCCTATTAACCACCTTCCAAAAGAGAGAGCTGTCCACTCTGACACGCCTGACATAACTCCTCCCAGGCTAACTTCCTCAGAGTAGATTTATGATTGGCTAAGGTTTTCTTATAGGCCTGCCTACATCCTGCGACCAAACTCCTATCCCTGGGCGACTGCTTAAGTGCAGCCTTCAACTGCAGAAGGGACCTTGCATAATCTCTATCAAAGCATTTAGAGCAGAGGTCTTCAATCTGTGGGGCACGACCCCCAGGGAGTCCTCGGAAGGGGGTCGCGCTTTTCCAGGCCTCACTTCTGTCTGGAATCTAAAACATATAAAAAGGAAAAAGACAACTGTCCGGCACACTTCAATGCTTCAGCCAAAGTTCATTGAGTCACCTGTGCTTTGAAAGGAAAAGGCTGAGCAGACAGGTAAAACATCCTTCATGCCAGGGTGCCTGCTTGCCTGAATGAAATACAAATGTACGAGTTAATCTGCAAATGTAAAGGGTGCTTGGGAGCGGTTCTGGCTTTAATTGCTTGAATCACTCCAAGCATTGTGATGGCAAAGATTTTTTTTATTTTTTATTGGTAGTAGGAAGAAACAACTGAGCTGTAAAGAGCATGCTTTTAATTGGAATTGCATTTACACAGCCCTTAGCACCCCTGAGGAGGTGTTGAAGGGAAAATTGCATTACGTATGGTCTGGTATTAATAAAATCTACATTTTGGAAGCTCCATTTTATCCTAAAACTATATGCACAGTTTGTAGCAGTCTATCTTATAATGTGTTTAATGCAAGTATAAAATAATGACTTACACATTCACAGTGCTTTCTGTCACAGGCTGTGACCTCGTAGCACTAAAAATGCACAAGTCACTGTTCTCCACTCAATCAATCAATCAATCAGGTAATTGTAAGCGCGCTACTCACCCGTCAGGGTCTCAAGGAGCTGGGGTGGGGTCGGAGTTCCGTTCAGCCGAAGAGCCAGGCCTTTAGAGCCTTCCCGGGCGCGTCTGATGTCGATCGGGAGCTCGTTCCAGGTCTTTGCCGCGATGTGGGAGAAGGATCTTCCCCCTGCTTTGGCTCTGTGGATACGTGGGGTTTCGGTGAGGACGAGGTTGGCGGATCGGAGGTTTCTTTTGGGTACGTGGAGGGTGATTCTATCGTTGAGGTACTGGGGTCCGGTGTTGTGTAGGCATTTGTAGGTGTGGGTAAGTATCTTGAAAGTGACTCTCTTCTCTATGGGGAGCCAGTGAAGCTTCCGTAGGTGTTGGCTGATGTGCTCGTGTCGAGGGATGCCGAGGACGAGTCTGGCGGTGGTGTTCTGTATCATCTGGAGCTTGCGGAGTAGGGACTTGTTTATGCCGGCATAGAGGGCGTTTCCGTAGTCCCACCTGCTGGTGATGAGTGCGTGGGTGACTGTCTTCCTTGACTCGGGGGGGATCCATTTGAAGGTCTTACGGAGGATGCGGAGGGAGTTGAAACAGCTGGAGGCGACGGCATTGACCTGTCTGTTCATGGAGAGGGAGGAGTCGAGTAAGATGCCGAGGTTTCTGGCGTGGTCTGTGGGGGTCGGGGGGCTGCCGAGGGCAGTGGGCCACCAAGTGGTTCTGACGACTAGGACTTCGGTCTTCTCCGAATTGAGCTTTAGGCAGCTGTTGCTCATCCAGGCTGCGATGTCGTGCATTCCTTCCTGGAACTTGAGTCTGCTGGTGGTGGGGTCCTTGGTGAGGGAGAGGATGAGCGGGGTGTCGTCGGCGTAGGATACTATGCTGTGGCCGTGCTGTCGGACGATGGCGCCATGTAGATGTTGAAGAGGGTTGGGCTGAGCGATGATCCCTGTGGGACTCCGCAGTTGATTTCCGTGGGTTCGGAGAGGAAGGGTGGCAGTCTTATCCTTTGGCGTCTGCCGTTGAGGAATGATCGGATCCAGTCGAGGGCGGTTTCTCGTATGCCGACGTTGTGTAGTCTGGCTGCAAGTGTGCGGTGGGAGACGGTGTCGAATGCTGCTGACAGGTCGAGTAGAATCAGGGCTGCGGTGTGGGCTTGGCACTGCACCAACCAAATTTAATTCTGTGGCTTTCTGGTTACACACAGACCTCAGCGGTGCATTAACTAATAGAGGTTTCCTAATGTACTACAGTCCATTTCTCACTAACAACTTTTTAAAATGTATTTTTCATTTAAGCTACCCATTATTTTATATGTAGCTACCTGATGGTGAATGACCAAAAAAACGAACAAAATATTTTGCGACTGACTTATGAGAGGCTTGCGCTGCAGGAGTGTCACTTTTTTGGAACCTCCGGCGGCACAAGCGTCTCAATCATATCTATGAGGCAACGCAAAGTCACCCTGCGTGGCTTTGCATGGCCTCATAGATATGGAGTAAGACAAAGCAGCGCAAGTCGCTGCGTTGTCTTACTCTGTTAAGTAGGCGTTCCATGGGCATTGCTGTGGGTGTTCCTGTGCAACACCCATGGATTTTGAGGCTGCCCCAGATGAACAAAAAACCATGTAAACATGTGGCAGCGCCAAAACCTTATGCCTCCCCACAGCAGGTATAATGAGGAGAAATGTTTTAATTTCTCCTCGTTTTTTTCCTCTTTACCATGTGTGCTGCAGTCTGCAGTTCGCATAGAAAGAGGAAAACCCCTCTCATCATTGTTTTTGTGCAGGAAGATGCACCTTCCTGCACAAAAACAATCCTGCCTACATTGGCACTAGGCAGCAATTTGTGCGCCAATGCAGTGGGAAAGGACAGGAATGCACCTTATTTCATAAATACGGTGCCTTCCTGCCCTTTCACATTGGCGTAGGACAGCACTGCCCTACGCCAATTCCTCATAAATGAGACCCTTTGTTTTTAGCCACACCTTTGACCACGCTCACTGACCTTTGGTTTGATAAACTCTGTTTAATATTATTTCCCCACTGTAAAAATGATTTGCTATGGGAATTGGGGGCGTTTATGGTTGTCGATAGTTGTCAATGATGAGGAGTACCAAGTTCTAGAAATTTTTGTCAGGAGGGGGTCCTTACGCCTAAAAGATTTTTACAGGGGGGGCTCGGCATCAAAAAGTTTGAAGACCTCTGATTTAGGGTCTTCGGGCCTCTATTGGGAGTTGTTTTTGTCAGAGGTTACGAACACCCTAGGCAATACCATCAAAAGCTTGCAAGACCTTTCTACCCTCAGCATTTATATCCAAACAGATAGCAAACTACTGAGCATGCTAAGCAAAAAGGGAAGCTTTGAGGCGCCAAGGATCCACCTGGGACCAGTTGAGCCTTCTACCCTGAACCACTAGGGAAAGCCCCATGAGTGTCCCTTTGCCTGGGGAAGCCGATCGGCCAAGGGAATATCCAGGGTCAGGGACAAGGGATTATGGTCGCTAAAGGGACTATGGATGATGTTAAAATTAAAAGATAAGTGGGAACAATAGAGCAGAAACAAAAATAAAATCAGTAATCAATATGCAGCCCCTCCCCTTGAAGGTAGGATAAATAATGGGATTAGTGGAGTTTACCAATTTTTCCAGGGCAAATGCCAGATTATGTGAATCAAAATTGAACCAAGCTCAAGGCCCTCCTTGAAGTGGACAAAGTGAAGCTTCTCTGATAGCAAACACTTGGGTTTTAAGACATCAAATCCCAGAGGGGGGTCACATAGGTGGCAATTAAAATCCCCAGAACACAATTTGTTCCCTCCCAGTGCGTATCTTTGCAGGGCTTTCAGGACCAAATTAAGAAGGGAGAGACTATTGGCTATGGCTATTGGAGGGGAGCCCGGCAGTGAAAACAACAACCCCTGCATCATCTGTGCCTCCCAGTGCAGGTCAAGAGCATACCCACTAAATTCAACTGCTATAAACGTAATCAAACCCCCTGAGCCCTCCATGCCACCGAGGGATCTGTTGCATAAAAGTAGGCAGTATAGTCTTTCAGAAAGAAGGTGTTCTCAACCTCCCAAGTTTCCTGAAGGCAGATGATCTGATATGTTTTGACAAACTGCAACCAACTAGGATCGGAGAACTTGGCCGAAAGTCCCGTAATGTCCCACAACAAAAGATTCCACCCCTTGAATGATAGTGGAGTGGGCTCTGGGGATGGTGGGGGACCCGGGTACAGCAAGGAGGGGTCAAGGATACCCAGTCAGTCACACAGCTTTAAATTACTTAGGGGGGTAAATCTATTTGAGGTGCTCACGGAGGAGGGCTGCCTGGGTGCCGAACAGACGCTCGCTAGAGGGGCCCCTTCCTCTCGTAGTTGAAACCCGGGGGGTTGGCAGACCCTTTCGGGCTTATAAAAAATCCTAAGGGGAGGGCAACTTCGCTAGGAGGGTCACATATCCTAGGCAGGGGTGGGGCATACAAAACATCTGCCACAATCAAGGGATTGTTAAAATTAACCACCAAGCAATCCCCCATCCATCTTTTCCTGTCCATGCCCTCTGGGTCATGAAGTCCTCACAGCAATGCAGGTATAGCTTTGTCAGATGAACCATCATTTTGTGAAGCATCCTGTCTCTTGATAGTGACTACCTTCTTCTGTTCTATTCCCATTTTCCTTCCTGGTATGCATGACCCTTTCCTGGTCCATGGGTCAGTTGAGCACTCTTGTGTGGATCAGACCTATTTTCCCCATGATCCTGCGAAGAGTGAGAATAACGGTCATTGGAGGATTGATACCTTACAGGGCTCTAATATTTCTTTCTGTCTCTTAGATCATAACCCCCTTTCTTCTCTCTACGATAATATTGATATTTCTTTTCATAAAACTCAGCCCATGTCTTACAACCATCCTTTTTTTTTTTATAACCAATTTTATTGATTTTAGTGAAAAAGCGAGCACAAAAAAAAACAAAAACAGAAACATAAGACCAGCAGCAAATAGAAGCAGCAGTGCACATCAGAGACATAACGACATTATGACAGCAAGTACGTCCTGGATATTTATAAGCATAAAGGGGAACAGGGTAACGCCCACCGTGGCCCAGACCGCCCCGGGAAACCTCAATCCTCTATCACCCCCACCCATTTGCCCACATTTTGCGGTATTTCTTTGGGCATCCCCTGGCTTCGTACAAGGGTTTTTCCTGCGCCGCACACCAGTCCACCCCCCTGCGCCATCGTACCAAGGTGGGCGCCGTCGGGCTCAGCCAGCTCGCCGCAATGTCTCTCTTGGCCACCATCATGGCTGTGTTTAGAAAGAGTTAGTCAGCCCGAGATCCATCGAGCCCCTCGGTGACCCCCAAGAGTACATTCAGTGGGTTAAGAGGAACCTCCCAGCCCAGGACCTCGGTGAGTTCTCCGACCACTGATTCCCAAAAGTGTGAGACTACTGAGAAAAGCCATACCATGTGGTAAAAATCAGCTTGTGGTTGACTACAACGGGGGCATGACGCATCGGACCTGAGCCCTGCGTGGTGAAGGCGCAGCGGTGTAAGGTAGGTGACGTGGAGATAGTATATTTGGACTAAACGGAGCCTTGCCGAAGCTGTGATTGTTTTAGGTGACATTAGCTCGTCTCTCCAATCGTCATCCTCCAAGGCCCCGAGCCATCCCTCCCAGCGATCTCTGAGGCGGTGGAGTGCATTGGGAGTGTGGTTCGTGAGGGAACGATAAATGCGGGAAATCCCCCCTTTCCCCAGGTTGCCAGTCATGATTTGGGCTTCGGGTGGACTGTATTCAGGTAGGGATGTGCCCTCTGAGATGTGGGAGTGGAGGGCGTGGCGCAGCTGCAAGTAGCGATAAAACTGTGAAGGATGCAGGGAATACCGGGTTTGCAGGTCTTGGAAAGTGCGCAGACGGTCCCCTCCCCATACGTCTCCCAGCTGCGAGATCCTGATGAGATCCCACGCTCTGAAGCCCGACAGATTAGTGACCTCCCGGAGCCAGGTGCCCTGCCAAAGCGGGGTATATTGGGTCAGTTTGCCCGACTAGCAAGTGTGGCGCAAAGAGGCCCGCCAGGCCAGAAGCACCCCACGCGTGATTGCGTGCAGGGTTCTGGGGATGGTGCTCTCGTTCAGCATCCCATGGATGCTGGACAGTCCCAGGACATGTAGTTCCAGTCTGTATGCTGGGTCAGACCAGCCACCGTTAAACCAGTCATGTATAGTAAGGAGCCGGGTTGCCAAGTAGTAGAGGTATAGGTTTGTCATCCCCAGACCGCCATCGAAGGGCGGGATCCGGCACTGGGTGAGAGCCAACCGGGGCCTCCGACCTCCCCAGAGGAACTTGGTAGCTAAACTGTCTATCTCCCTGAACCACGTCTGTGAAAAGAGCAAGGGTACATTCTGAAGCACATATAAGAACCTGGGTAAGATCATCATTTTAAATAAGGCTATTCTGCCCATAGGGTTCAACGGCAGCGCTTGCCATCTGAGGAGGTCAGCTCGGACCTTTTTCATTAGCGGGATTACGTTGAGCGACCAGGCAAGGTCTGGGAGGAGGGCCACCCATATCCCGAGGTACTTGAAGGACTGTCTACGAAGGGGTATCGTGGTCTGCCAGTCGAAGCACTCCCTCGAAAGATGAAGGGGGACCAGAACAGACTTAGCAGAGTTCAGCCAGAGGCCGGAGACCTGTTCGAAGAGACTCAACGCACGGAGGCACCGGGGACCCGACTGCGCTGGCTCCGCCAGAAAGAGCAGAACGTCATCTGCGTAAAGGGCAATTTTGTCCTCCCCCAACCCGGGCCATTTCCATCCCATAATTTGCGCATCCGATCGTATAAGACAAGCGAAGGGCTCCATCACCAATGCAAAGAGGAGGGGTGAGAGGGGGCATCCCTGCCTCGTGCCTCTCCTGATGGGGAAGGGCTGCGACAGTGCTCCATTGACCAGCACCCGGGCTCGTGGCTTACTGTATAGAGTTTTTACCAGGTTGCGGAAGTATTCCCCAAATCCCATCTCTGTCAACACCTCCTCTAGATACCGCCAGGCCACTGAATCGAAAGCTTTCTCGAAATCAGCGAGAAGGAGCGACAAGTATGGGATCAATCTCTGGCGATTCTCCAGAGCAAGGTGGAGGCGCCTGAGACGGTGCCTGGTACCCCGAGAGGGTATGAAGCCGAACTGGTCGGGGTGGACCAGCTTGGACAAATGCTGTCGCATGCGGTTGGCTAAGATAGAGGCAAACACCTTGAGTTCCGAGTTGATGAGAGAGATGGGGCGGTACTTGGAGCAATGCTTCGAAGGGGGCTGAGACTTGGGAATCACCACAATGGTGGCAATATCGGTTTCCGCACGGAACAAACCCCTGTCCGTTGCCTCGGCGTATACCTCCAGAAGATGAGGCACTAGCGTGTCTCGGTAGGCCGCATAAAACTCCTGCGGGAGTCCATCTGGCCCCGGGGTCTTACCAGACGCCATGTGAGATATAGCTTCGTGGATCTCCTCCAGAGAAATCGGGAGGTCCAGCGCCTCCGCCTCGGGCTCGCTAAGCCGCGGGAGAGAAATCTTCTCCGAAGCAGCGCCGGGAGCGAAAGACTGGGAGGTTGAGCGGAGTAGAGGGCGGCGTAATAAGTGGCAAAGCACTGAGCTACCTTCTCCGGGGAGGGGTGGATCGAGCCATCCGGGGCTATCACCTCCGGTATAATGCGGTTGGCCAATGGGTACGTGGCCAGGCGATGGAGGAGCTTCCCATTTTTGTCTCCCCATCCACAGAGGACCTCCACAACAGCTTGGCGGCCTCCAAGGAAGTCTGCCGAATCTCATCTCTCAAAAACGCCAATCGTCTAGCTTGGGCCTCAGATCTCCCCTCAGGCGGCTGGCCCTCTATGAGGGTGGCTTGAGCTTCCAGTAGCGTTAGCCGGGCGACTTGCGCTGTGTGCTGGAGTTTGAGCTGGCCCTTGGCGAAGCCACGAATGGTGGCCTTACCAGCTTCCCACAGGGTACCAGGTGAGGAGACCGAGCCATGGTTGGTGGCGAAGTAGCGTTGGAGCTCTTCACCCACCGATTCCCTAAAATCTTTATCTTGGAGAAACCAGGCGTTTAGCCTCCAAATCGGACGCAAAGACTCTGGGAGGTCGCCAGTCTCCATCATTAAGGGTGAGTGGTCGGAAATACCTCTGGGGAGGATGGTGATATCTTTAATTACTCGACAGTCCATGGCCGGCATGAAAATATAGTCCAGTCGTGCGTGCGTGCGTGCAGTGGGATGCTGAGGTGTGTGTGTGTACTGTCAGGTCATTGGATGCCAAAGTCTCCAGGCGTCGCATAACCCTAGAGCGGCCGCCCAGTTCGTCAAAAGATTAGCGTGGGAGATTCTAGAGGCCGAGGGGGCTCCGGCGGTGTCAAGGTCAGGGTTCATGACAGCGTTGAAGTCCCCCCCCCAATGACAGTCATTCCGGGGGGCAAGGCGGCAACCAGGCCCGCAATACGCTTAAGGGTGGAGGCCATCAAGGTTGGCGGGGAGTACAGGGACAGCAAGTTCAGGGCCCGGTCCCCTATGGTCCCTTCCAAGGCCACAAAGCTACCCGAAGGGTCAGTAGTGGTCTTGCGTAGTACAAATAGGAGGGTGCGGCGCACAAGGATGGCTATGCCCCTCGACCCTCGGTTAAAGCCGGAGTGCCAGACCCCGCCATAGCCGTACCTCGCCAGGAAGGGGCAGCTGTTGCCTGCAAGGTGGGTTTCTTGGAGCATCAGTATGTCAACTGCGTGGCGTTGTGCGTATTTCAGGACCACTGTTCGCTTGACTCTGTCTAACAGCCCATTAACATTCCAGGACATTATATGAAGCATTCCCCTCCCACTATGAGTGTCAGTCATGGGGAATATGGGTGTGCGGTGAGACTCGCGGAACGGGCGGCGGGCGCGGGAGGAATGCTCCGCCGGTGCGAGTTAGTAAGTGCATCATTGTAGTGTAAGTTGTGCGTGCGCTTGCCATGCTGCCGGTCAAAGATGCTAGTGTAAGGAACAAGTGTGTCAACAAAAAACTGGAACAACGGTCCCTTTTCCCTACCCAACCCCCTCCCCCCTCCCTATACTTCCGGAACCGAAGCATCTGTCGCCCTGAAAAGGAAACAAGTTAACAATAACAGGCAGCCAAGGTAAAACGCTTAGTAGGGGAGTTTGTGGCAACAGTGGACCCCTCCATAGTGACGGATGCGAACGATCATCAGCCTGTGTCTAAGTGGGTAGTGTTCACGGGGGATCTACCCCGATACTGGCCCGACGGCCTTTCGCAGATCAGACTGCCGCATCCCCACCGGTGTCCTGAAGCTCGGGGCTTCTAGAAAGGTCTGAGTCCGACAAAGCAGGTCGCAAGGCCCGGGATGGGTCTGGATCTCGGCTCACATTGTCCATGGATCTGGCACGGCTTCGGTCATCAAGAGCAAGGGGGGCCTCCCCGGTGGCCAACAACTGGGTCCCGAGGCCCGGCGACCGCGATGCCGACCCCCCCCCCCTCCTACGAGACCGGGTGCGTCTCCGTTGTTGCTTGGGAGGAGACAGAGTTTTTTGCTGGGGGTCAGACAGAGCTGGGGGGGGGAAGCAGGTCGAGTCCGCAAGGGCCGCTCCTCAGTGAGCCAGGTCCAGGCAGCCTGCGGGGTGTCGAAAAAGATTGTTTTGCCCTGAAAGATAACTCGGAGGCGAGCCGGGAAGAGGAGGCCATATCTAAACCCAGGATTGCAGAGCTTCTGTTTAACGTCAGCATAGGAACAGCGCTGGGCTTGCACCTCCCTCGTGTAGTCCGGGAAGAGCATGATGCTGCTATTGTGGTACTTCAGGGGGCCCTGGGCTCGGGCCGCGGTGAGGATGGCATCTCTGTCCCGGAAGTTGAGTATCCTCACTATGATGGGACGGTGAAGGGGCACGGGGAGGAGGTTTAGGCGCCAAAGAACGGTGGGTGCGCTCAATCGCAAACCAGACCGACAGGGCATCTTTGGGCATCCAGGATTTCAGCCATGTCTCTATGAAGGTGTCCGCGTGACCCTGCTCGACCCCCTCCGGGAACCCCACCAGGCGCAGGTTGTTTCAACCGCAAGCGATTTTCGGCATCCTCCGCCCGACGATGCAGCTCCGATGTGCGAGTCTGCAGACGGGACACCTGAGTCTTCAGCTGCCCAAGCTCGTCCTCAACCGTGGAGAGACGGGACTCCGCCTCTGAGATCCGGGCCGTGGCGTTACGAAGGTCCTGGCGTATAAGGGCCATGTCCACCCGGACCTCCCCGATTCTCCTCTCCACCGAAGCCTGGGAGGCGCCAATAGCCTGTAGGATGGTCGAGAGGTCAGTCCCAGGGAGGGAGGAGCCCCCAGGCGCCCCGTCCGTTGGGTTGCGGTCTGCGGTGGTGTATTGGTCCATCTTAGTCTGAGTTTGCGGAGCGGATGTCTTAGGGGCACGGTCCCTACCCATCTCCGCCGCAGGCGAAGGACCACAGACACCCGGTCAGCAGGAAGAGCCCAGGCTCGCGGAGGGAAGAACCTATGTGGGAGAGGCACGGCACCCGAGTCGTCTATACTCGGATCCGGACACCGCCCTCGCCGCCGTACAGGCCCCTCAATATGGAATCACAGGTGCAAGCAAACTCGGATCCCCAGCTGCCTGAGATGACGGCTGATCCGACGGGGGTGACGCCCAACTCAGCCCGGAGAACCCCACTGGGGCAGAGGGAGGAGGGAGGAGGGGGGATAGCGGAGGGGATTCGTGCTTCGACCCCACGCCGCTCAATAAATGCGCCCGATTCCGCCCCCCGGCAGGTGGATTGTGAAGCTGAGAACTCCGCCCAGGTCGGCACCCCAGACAAGCAACGCAGGCCCAGGCCCCCGAAGCTCGCAGGGCCCGGTCGGATCTCCCAGGAGCAGTGCTGAATTAAGGAAGCAGTGGGGGGGCCCTCAGCCAAGGACCCACGCCGCTCGGTAGGTGCGGCCGATGCCACCCTTCCCGTTGGCGGTCCGCCGCGGTGAGGGCGCCACAGGCGCCGAGGTCTCAAGGGGAACAGCACAAGGCCCGGTGAGAGAGGCTCACAGCGTCTCAACAGGGCGCCCCATGGCCGGCACAGAGAGGAGGGAGTGGCGGAGGGGGCCCCCGCCCGGGACCCCACGCTGCTCGATATATGCAGCCGATTCCAGCCTCAAAGCAGGTGGGTCACGGCCTCAGACGCACCGTGCCAGCCAGGTCGCAGGGCCCGTATCGCAGCCCCAGGCAGGCTGACCTCGAGGCCCAAGCCAGGGCCACCATAAGCAGGGAGGTAGAGGGGTCCGCAGGGCCAGGCCACAAGCCTCAGGGACGAATCAGCGGGACTGGTGGTGTGATAGGGGAAGGGGGGGCCGTATAGATGGCACCAGGGGCCCCCAACGCAGGTAAGCCAGCACCCACCTCTGCTCCACCAGATGTAGCGTGAAGGTCCCGGGCAGGTCAGAAGACAGGATGCCTGATGCAGCTGGGCCCAGTCGATACACTCAAGTGCAGGCCCCACACCGCGGGAACACAGCGGCAGGCCGCAGGGAGCTCAGCGGCCCCGATGGGGAGCAGGGCCCTCAGGTTGTGGTACCGGATGCGCAGCCAAGTGCCAGAGGTCGCCGTTCATTCAGGCTCTGGGCCGGCCCCGCAGGATGCACACCAGTAGGCCCCGGATGTCAGCAGGCCGCGTCCCGGCCCGCGGAGGGCCGCCAGATGCCACCACCGCACAGGCCTGCCAGGCTCCCGTCAAGGGCCAAGCTCAGGCCTATCGAGGCCCAAAGGGGGGCAAGAGGGGGAGTGGGCCCCGATCCAGGGAACCCGCCGCCCGATCAGGCAGCCGAACCTCCCGCTGCTGCACACTCCTGCCGTCAGTCGCCACCCGCGGTCCTCCAGGCCCGAGCAGCCCCGTCAGAGATCCAGACGGCGGGGGCAGGGGGACCCAGTCCTCAAGGCACAGCGCGTGACACCTCCGCTCCGAGACGCGGTGGTGTCGGAATGCCCCTAAGCCTCCGGAGGGCGTATTCGCAGGCTCACGGTGGTGGACGAGACGGGCCCCAGCACCGGGTGCAAGCAGGGCGCCAAGCCTCAGGGCGCCGACGCCGCCATCTTGAAGTCGGGCGCACCGGAGGCCGCAACGAGGATCTCTCTGTGCCGGCTGGATGAAACGGCGCCCACTGCTCCGCCAAGTAGCGGACACCGTGGGAGATGCAACGGAGGCCCGGTAGGTGAAGAGAAGGTGCTGATGATCTGGGATGTTAGAGCGGATGACGGAGGGGTCCGGAGCACTCTTAGAGTGCGACCGCCATCTTGACGCGCTAGGCCACGCTCCCCTACAACCATCCTTAATTGGTTTCTGTTGAGCCTGTTTTTCTTGTGTGAACTCCCTTCTTTCTCAGATTTAGTTTTTTGTTTGCGGTTTCTGTGTTGTTTTTCCTAGTGTGTTCTGGCCATTGAAGAATACACTTGAGAAATAGTTTTGTTAATTCTGCTTCTTTTTGATCTTGCAGAGTAATCGCGTATCTTTGGCATATAGCCAAAAGCTCTGTATAACCCTCTAAATTACAAAGGACTATTTCAGCCTCCGTACTGATATTTCTTATTCATTTTAGACCTAACTCCTGCTCTTGTTCTTCTTGAATCTGCCCTAAAACATCAGGCAATACTACTCTTGAATGGACAGTTTGTGTGGTGGTATAAAAAGCTGCAAATATACATCCCCAGGTCTGACATTGTTGAACATTTGGTATCCCCCTTTAGAAAGACACATGTTAATTAGGAACATCCTGGACTAGAAGTACCAGTGAATGAGGCTTATCTCCCATTGAAAAACAAGTTACAACACAAACCCCTTGTAACACAACTGATGACAACACTTCAGAGTGGAGTACCTACACCATAGGACCTTGTGACACACCATCATCCCTGATCAATCTGGTGGATGATACTGTCCCTTTTGCTGAGGTCATCAAACAAGCAGGTCAAACATGAAAAATTTAGGCCATTCCATTTGTGTATGACATCTCAGTTTTTTTGGCAACTTTGCTACTTAAGCTACATGCAATACCAGTGGTTATCTTGGTTCAGGGCTTATAAAGTCCACAGTACCTATATTTTCACTCCCTTCTCTGGTAAACCTGTGGAAAGGAAGTTGGGGAAGTAGTGCGTGCCTCAGAAATTGGATCCTTTTCTCCTTCAAGACTCACTTTTATTATATTTTCTGATAGTGTCAGTGGCTAAAGAGTGTTGTGTTTTTGTCTGAAGATTTCATGGGTGAGGTTGGAGTCTCTTGAGATATAAGAGTGCTTAATAAGTATGCTCACTGAACAGCATTCTGGCATGTAGAAGCAAGAACACAACTAGTATGATGATTGCCGAATAAAGAAAATCAATATCCAAGGTTGTCTCAAGCATAGCTGTATATTTATACCACATTTATTTAAATTGCTTTTATTCGTTTTACAAGTTTTTTTTTTAACTTTCTCCATTCATATCCTGCCTCAAAGTGGTACTTGTCCCCTGTGAGTTTGTTAAATAAAACAGATACTTGGATCCTGGCCTCCTGCTCTGCATTGCCATATGGTTGCAAGAATTTTACAGCAGGAATCCTGCCTCATGCTTATACCTTAGACTAGACTTTTTCTAGCCCTTGTGAAAATAATCAGCCAGAGGCTACACAAGTTGTATTAGAGTGTTAGAGCTGCATGGTTAACATTGGTCTGCCAGTTAGGGACAGTTCAATTGTTGACTTGTGTTGTTATGAGTATGACCAAATGGGAGTAAGTGGTGCTGTGATGGTGACATGGTGGCATTGGGGTCTTGTTTTTCTTTGTGTGACAGCATGAATGTATTAGCCCCCGTGTAGGAGAGCTTCAGAAACGGTTACTCATTTGCTGTTCTTCTCCCAGGCATACACCTCTCAACGAAACAAATGGTTGGTGCCCATTTATACGTCCTTGGGCATCAATCAGGAAGCACATGGAGGCTTTCAGAGTTCTTAGAACTGACACAAAGCATGTCATAGTATTTGCTATTTCAAAATATTTAATGTCCGCCTGGTTTTGGTGTTCCAAGTGTCTAGTAGTTACTGGCTAAGTGTACTTTAGCCTGTAAGTGATGAGACATTTTCTTTGCACTCTGCAGTTTAACAAATCGGGCTGTCAATTGTTTTTAATAATCATGGTTTTAAGTATATATTTTATCCTATTTTTTATCCTATTTTTACTGAAGCATTTTACAGTGTCTGTATGTACTTGCACCTTAAAATAACATGTTATCTTGATATTGCCTCAGGAATTGTAGGTAATTTGGGTACTGTTATGAGGCTTTGTTGGAGAAATTATTGACCATGTTGGCTGTATATTTTTAAGTGTAGTAACCTATCTGTTGTGTACTTTATGCTTCGTTTATGATCCTGGAGATCGAAAATAAAGCTTTTCAATCAATCATTAGTTTTTTCACATTTTTTATTATGTCAAGCTATGGAATGAACTACTGTGTTAGTTAACAGGGTTATTGGATTGACTATTGGGTGTTCAGGGGCATTAACGGTCCATCATTTGGACGCCAACATGTCCTATGTTCAAGGTTAGCCCCTTCGGTGTGTCGGGCGGCTGGGAGCCGTCCGACGCACCAGTGCTCATGTGCTTTGGACGGCTCCCGGCCGTCCGACACTATGGCACTGGAAATCCCTCTGGTGCGGGCACCAGATGGATTTCTTTGAGCCCTAAACAGCCCCGGGAGCTGGGGAAGGGCTTCCCCCAACTCCTGAGGCTGTTCTGCTGGTTTCAGGAAAATTACGACTTTCTTTGCATTTCTGCCTTCCAAATGTAAGACTATTTGTAAAAAAAAAAGAAGTCATTTTGAAAAATGACCTCTAATTCACATGCTTGTATGGGTACCCACACTTTTGGAGATGTGCAAAAAAACACTGCTTATAAACTCTACATTTTGTTCCCATTTCAGAAATATATTGGTTTCCTTGTTACCGATTTTTCACTTTTTATATTTTACCAAATTAATTGCTATATACCCGGTACACAATGTAAAACCATTGCAAAACACAACTCAGTTATTGGCTCTGGGTTCCTCGGGTTCTTGGTGAACCTACAAGTCCTATATATCCCCACAACCTGAAGGGCCCAGCAGATGTATATTATATTGCTTTAAAAAGTCTATAGGTGAAAACGTTGGCACAAATGGCTGGTTTTTTCAACTCAATTTCAATATTTTCTATTTTCAACTGTTAGTTTCTATAAAAAGCTTGAAGGATCTACACAAATGACCCCTTACTGAAGTCAGAATTTTATCTAGTTTTTAGAAATGTATAGCTTTCTGGAATTCATTGTTGGTTTCACACCCATTTCTACCACTAACTGGAAGGAGGTTGAAAGCACAAAAAATAGGAAAAATAGGCTCTGTCCCAGTAAAATGCCGAAACTGTGTAGAAAATGTTGGTTTGTCTGCCTGTCCCTGAAAGCTGAGAAGATGGTGATTTCAGCACCACAAGCCCTTTGTTGATGCCATTTGCAGGGGGGAAAAAAGACGCTTTCTTCTGCAGCAATTTTTTCCCATTTAAAAAAAAAATAAAAATGGGTCCCCTCCAGGGGAATCCACAAACCTTGGGCACCTTTAGAATTCTCAGGGTGTTGCAAAAAAGGGGCACAAATTTGACATGAATACCTTATGTGGACAAAAGTTACTGGGGCCTAAGCGCGAACTACCCCAAATAGCCAAAAAAAAGGCTTAGCGCAGGGGGCGGGGGACAGACCTTGCAGCGAAAGGGTTAATATAGAGGGACTACTCATACTGGAATGTGACTAGCATCCAAAGTGTGTCCCTCATGAATGCCAAAAGCTCACAGACCCACATCTCAGAAATGGCAAGTTGCTGTGGGATTTTTGTTTGTGAGAACACCCATGGGACCAAGAGCACCGACTGGGCTGTCTTGTTCAGTAGTTGAAACTGTGTGACTGGCCTTTTAGGTTTCAGAAACATTGGCTCGTATTTCAGGCCTCCATGTTGCTGGAACGGAAAGGACTAGAAGGACTGTTTCAATGGTTTTGCACACACAGTCTCTCCACATGGGTTTCAATCTGTTGTGCCTTGCTTTGGGATCTTCTTCATCAAGCATCTGCTCCTCTCCACATTAAAAAGTACAACTTTCTTGTCTTCCATGGCAGTGCGGCTTCCTTCCAGGTCCTAGGTCTGGTCTGGGTTGAGATGGTTAAGTGACATGCAGAATCCTCTTCCTGTAAAACATCTCTGTGGGCTAATGTGACAAAGCACCTCAATTAAGTGAGATGAAGTACAAGTTATGAGCTAAAAGATGTCAAAACCAGAGCCAAACCACAAGTCAATCTACATTTAAATTGTGAACATTCCTCCACTCAACTGATTCCACATTCCATGGCTTACTTCCCTTTTCCTTAACATTCCTTTACATTACCTCACACTGCAGGAGGAAGGCACCAAATAGTCAGTGCAATGTCCATTAGGCTGAGGGAAGCTAAATTGTCCATGCAGTAGCCTCTTGGCTGCTAGGCGATAACTTGCACAACATTGTATGAGGTAGTTCAAGTACTGTTACTGGACAGATGACTTTGCAGGAACTGGGTGCATATCTGTCAAGTTGACCAAGACAGCCTCATGAAGCGTGGCATATCCACAAGGAAGGCCAATGCAAACCTTAAAGGAAAACACCATTTTGCTCACTGTTCTCCACAGAACTCCATTTATCCTGCATGCAGTCTCCTAGTTACACAAGATGCATGCAACATCTCACACACCCAGCATGGAAATACGCAAACACAATGGGGAAAGCAACGAGCCTTGTAACAGGGGACTCTTGGGATTCTCTCTCAGAGAGAGAGAAAATCTTTCCACCTCCAGGAATAGAAGAAAAAAAGCGATGTCCCTAATCAATAATGAATGAATGATTGAATTTATAAAGCGCAACAATACCCTGAGGTGTTTAGGCGCTGCCTGCAAAGCATGTGCATCTGAGCACAAGGGGGATATGTGTTTTATGCCCCGAAGAGCCAGGTTTTTAGTCTTTTCCTGAAAGTTAGCAAGTTGGTCTCTTTCTTAAGAGAGGTAGGCAATGAATTCCACAATTTGGCTGTGGTCGTGATGAAACTCTTGCCACCCACTTGGTCTTTTTTATTCTGGGAACGACCAGATTTGCGAGATCAGCTGATCTTAGTGACCTGGCCGGGATATAGCGTTTGAGATGACTAGCAAACTGGGTAGGGCCCGTTTGATTGAGAGATTTAAAGCAATACAAAGGGATTTAAATTGAATGCGCTTTGCTAAAGGCAACCAGTAAAGTTGGAAGAGAGCGGAGGTTGCCGACTCTGTTTTGGGAATTCCTAGGAGAACCCTGGCTGCCGTCTTTTGTACAGTCTGCAGTTTTTGGATGCTGCATTTTGTTGCGCTGGTAAGTAAGGCATTGCAGTAATCATGCCTTGAGGATATCAGGACGGATATCACTGTTTTCCTTAGTTCAAGCGGAATTGATGGTAGTACCTTCCTCAAGATTTTTAGGATAAAAAAGCAGCATGAAATAAGCAGCTTCCAACAACCATCCAATCTCTCCTTAGCCTAATATGATGTGGTAATTGCAATTTAGGGTTCAGGATATTCTTTGAGCACACCCCTTTACTAGCTGAGCCTGAGGTTTCTTTGATGGTGGTCACAAAAATTGTGGAGCACCTCCAGTGGACTTACCCGTTGTTGAGTCTAGTTGTGAACAACACATGGCAGTAAGAAAAGTATGAACAGGGGCAGTGAGGCTCAGCATTTTTTAATAATCACAAGAGGGAGTTATCCCAAGCAAATCAGCAAGGAATACGAAAGAGGGAAAAAGAAAGAAAGACAAAAAAGGAAAAAATTATTCCTTTTTGAAAAAAGAACCCTCACTCACCAACCTAGTTGGTGACATGCTTCATCATCGGGTTCCCACCCGAGCAGCCGAATGCCACTCGGGTGTGCTTCGACGCCTGATTACAGTGGAGCGGATGGATGTTTAGTGACAAAGTGCAAGTGCGTGAAGAGGAAAAGTGAATAAAATTGTCTTTATTGTTCCCTAAAATTTATATAATGGAGCAATAAGACAAGGTTAAAAACAGAAGGGGACGCATATGTAGGTTAGATTGACCTATGGCATCCAAACAGTGAAAATGGTGAAAAAAGACAAGGTCTACATGTTTCAGCCTTCAAATGTCAGTGCGAGGCTTTCTTCAGGACCACGATAGTGACACGAGGGGTATGCACACGCTAAGGTGCACCCGTCTCTGAGTTACACACACACACTACTGCCTACTTACGGTACTCCTTTCAGCCTTCTGTGAAAGGCGCAGTTATAAATGACTAAAATTAGTCGGACCCCATGGAAACCGCGGGGGGGCGTCGGTTATTGTCAAACTTTCGTCAAACCGGACTGCCCGCCATCATACCTAGAAGCCTTTAGCGCGGAATCTCAGCGTTTTTTGCCATGTGCCCCCTGTACTCTCCTTCCTAGCTTTGAAATACTATTGGCCTGATTACGAGTTTTGGCTGTGCGGGAAAACTCAAAGCCACCCGCCCACCAGATTACAAGTATTTTTGGGGTCTGGCAGACGGGCGGCGTGGTGGTCCCGCAGCGGTGCAGTTTAAAGCTTCATAGTGAGCCTTAAACTGCACTGCCGCAGTATCGTCAGTGCATGTTCCTGCACGTGAATACCTTCCCGTGCAGTATCTGGGAGTGCAAAAATACAGGGGGGCACAATATGTGCCCCCCTGCATGCACTCCGTGCACAGGGTCCTGAGGGGGCCCTATAGAGCCCCCTTTATTTCCTCTCCAGGAGACCGCTGGCAGTGTTGAAAGTGGTAATGTGCTTGGCGGTGCCTCAGGGCACCACCAAGCACATTGCGGCCCTCAGACCGCCACGCCACTGCCACTTCCTGATGGTTGCGGCGTTGCAATGGCGGTCTGACCACCGTAGTCATAATAGGGCGGACGGATCGCAGGTGTGGAGGTAGCTGGACCGCCACTGCCGCGCCACTGTGAGTATGGTGGTTCGTGGACCGCCATACTTATAATCAGGCCCTATCTCTGAATCCCAAATGTTCAAAATATTCATACTAGAATAGAGGCATTTTTTGTGGATCTTTTTATAAAATTTGCAGGCAATGCTTTCTGAGCCTGTGTATTCACTTTCTTGCCAAACTCAAATATTTTCGGAACTTCTTGTTAAGTTCCTATTATTTTCTGATGTGATAGAATTAGTATTAAACTTGAGTTGTCTTGCTAGTTTCCCATTTTTTGGTTCCTGAGCCCTGCTTCCTTCTAATACATGTTTGAATATATTTTATTACAGACATTTCTGCATACTCTTACTCATTTATTAAGATGTGGATTTATGTCCCAGTTATCTCGTGAGCATTCATCTTCTCACTATTATATGTAGTCAGATATATTATAAAGATTAAATCGTGGTTTGCAGCAACGTGTTTTAATTTGGCAAACCTTGTCCATATTATATGTGCTGTCTTGTTGAATGTATGTAAGCCTTTTCACTGTTTTAGAGAGGCTTGATGCCTCCATTTTCCCTAACTTTTATATCGCTTGAATGACATACTCAATCCTATTTTCTTAAATAAGGGATACTCACAAAATGTTTTAGGTTGGTTAAAGACCACAGTTTGGTGTTTGACCGAAAGCTAAGTTCACCATTGGCCACTGTCCTACCACCCCACAGTCACCAAAAATCCTGTGTGTTAATGATTAAGTGGTTCACCACAAACAACGCATTCTTAAATGTTTAAAGATATGAAAGCAAAATTCTGGAAGTATTTAAAGATCACTTCATAAAGAATGTGTGGTACCAATAGTACCAAAAGGGGCATATGAAAATATATTGGGCCAGAAACATTGTTAAAAACTTATAAAAATATAAATTCTTCTTTGTAAATGAGTATGGAGCTCTACCCTCAGGCATTTCCGGGGAACAATAGTGCTAAATGGTTTACTTTAAGTATATTTCAGCTAACAACAAATAACAAAATCTGATAAATTAAAAAAATTATATATTTGGTTTACACTTGGTTTGGGGTTCTCTGTGCATTGTAAGAATACAATCGTAACATTTGTATTTAAATGAGTATTGGAGCACGAATTTTTATCAAACTTTATAATGTTGAAAATAACTTTATCCAGTGTTTGAGTCTCACAATTTCCCAGATAAATCGAATATGCTAATTTTTTGGTTACACAGTAACATGCACGGACAGCCTTCCCATGCCATGGGGCATTGGAAAAAACATATGTTCCACTTCAGAACAGCTCAATATACAGTTATTATGAATATTGCACTAAAAATGCACTGTTTAATAACATTTTTCCCATTAATAGCCCTTCTGCAGACGGTCAGTCACACATTATCATGCTCATTTTGTGGAATGTGCGACTCTCTAGAATGTTAACGATTGGAAAAAAAAAAGCCCACTTCAAAAGGCTCTTATTCAAGTCCGCAAAAAAGATCCTCCAAATTACAGGCTCTTGCCTATGCTTTCAGCAAGGTCCAGTAATCTTTGTGGACATTTGCTGAATTGGGTTGAGAGAGAAAAATAATCATCACACTGTTTTAAATAGGATTTAGAGCTAGGTTGTTGATGTACAATGTGAAGTGGCTGACTGCATTGACTTCACAGCTGTGCTCTGGGTGTTATCTTCTGAAACTGTGCTTTTGTTGACTTTTCTTAAGTCCATGACAAGTTCAAGGAGAAGTCCCTTGTGGGAACAGTGATAAGACTGGGTGATCCTCTACTGCTCAACCAATTCACCAACGGATTGTATAGCAATGTGTTCACAAAGTAAACCAGAGGTGTTTACCCCACACAGATCTATAGAGCACAGTGAGTAAGCTAGGCTATATGTCCTTGCTAGAGATTTTATACAATGTATATCTATCATCAAATAGTTTAACTAAAAAGTTTAATTAGAGTGCCACTGAAACTGTGAGCCAAGTATGTACATTCTGTTCTGTGCGCTCACGGCATACTAAGGTTAGATCAAAACGCAAACGGTCTTTACATGCACTCAACAAGCTACATCACTACTCAGACATAAATTAATTTGAAATAAACTTCTCCAAAAGCTCAATCATGGTATTTCCAAAATAAAACAACTTCAGATGGCCCATTGGTAGCTATAGTAACATTCAAATATAGATATCTGGGTGCATTGTTGGGCGCAAAGCTATGCTGGCTGCCCTTCATGGAGGTTAAAGGTATCTCAACAAATTCTTACTTCAAGCCCTGACAGGATATAAATATTATGCTTAGGGCAGAGTTGAAAATTAATTCACATTGGGGGCATCACTGCTGGGGGCATTGATGTTCTGCTGTGAGATGTTGTATGTTAACTATTTCTTCTGTTATTTGTTGACAGGCTACATAGCAGGCAACTTAGGGCAAAGTAGAACGCCTGACTGGTGCCTTTATTGGTATGTAGTCTGGGCTTTCAGATCTGGGATGCCATTAAAAATCAGAGTTACTTTCAAAAAGATAGTGATGTGGTGGATTGGGTTTGTCAGGGAAACCGACGTTATTTAGCCTGCTGTGAAAAAAGCATATTAGATTTTTTTTATAATAAGTTCCTGCCAAATGTCCCCATATCTAAATCTTTCTCAGAACCCTGACTTTAGGAAGGTTAACAAGTATTAAAAAAATCGTTTTTACACGTTTTTATTGTTTTTTTGACATGGTTATACCACGTTTTTGAATCATTGACACAGTGCATTAGCTTAAGGAGCAGCTTTCAAGTCTCACTTATGTACGTCCAATAGTGGTGTATGTTTCTTTAGTTTCTATAATCCTGGTGTATTGCGTCTCTCAGTTCCGGGAGGGGGGAGGAGTGTGTTTGTGTGTATATATATATATATATATATATATATATATATATATATATATTCACTGAAAGAACCATAGGTTTCAGGCACGTTATAGTTAGAAATTAGCATTTAAAAACCTTAGAAATTCACTGAAAAACCATAGGTTTCAGGGACGTTATAGTTAGTTAGACATTTCACTCGTACAAAACCATAGAAATTCCGCCGTTATAGTTAGTTCAGCTAACTATAACTCGCGCCCCCGCAATGCACTGCTGATGACGTCACATATTACATCATTCATGACATGGCCAGTGACATCACTGATGACATCTCAAATGACATCACTGATGACATCACTGAGGACATCATCGAGTGACTGTGTGTTTCTTTAAAGTTTAAATATGTATTATATATATGCCAAGGTGTATTGAAGAATGAGTGGGTGTATAAGTGTCTGGATGGAGGATTTAGTAAGTGCGTGACTGACTGTTTAAGTGAGTGATTACATGTGTCTTACTGAATGCATGGGTTAGTGACTAAACTGTGTGAATGTCTGTATCAGTCTGTCTGTTGTTGTATAAGCTGCTGCATGGGTTGGTCAGTAGCTACATGAGTGCCTATATGGGTTATCGATTGGTTGCCTGAGTATTTGTATGGGTGCCTTAGTGTGTGTGTGGGTGGGTGGGAGGTGTGTGACTCTGTGCATAGATGTTTGAGTGGTTGATTCACTGGGTGTATGGGTTCAAGAGTGCATGTGGAAACAGCTGTATGGGTGGGTGAGTGTGTGTATGGGTGTGTTGGTGAGTGAATGGATGTCTCAGTGGTACATGTCCAAGTAACTACATATGTAAAAGGCAGTGTATGTGAGAGTTGGAGTATATAAATGACTATACGTGAGAGTCAGTGATTGTGAGAGTGGTTGTATGGATGAGTGTGTACTTGTATCAGTGATTATATAAGAGAGTAAGTATGCGTTTGTTTCTGTTTGAATAAGTGATGTGGTGTGTGTATAACTGAATAGGTCAGTAAATGGAAGTGTGATTGATTCTTTGCATGACTGACTAGGTGTGTGAGTAACTCTGGATGAGTAGTGGTGTGTGAGTGTCTGTATAGGTGTATGAGTGCATATGATAGTGTTGTATTGATGAGTGACTGCATGTATGAGTGATTGTATGGGTGAATGAGTGGATGTGTGTGTAGACCTAGGAATCGGTGAGTGCGTATGTAGTAACTGGTATTGGTGTGTTGATGGTTTCGAAAATGGTAGTGGGTGTATCAAAGGTTATATTAGAGTGTGAGGAAGTGCATCAGATTTTCACGTGGATGATGTCATCAGTGATGTCATTTGAGATGTCATCAGTGATGTCACTGACTATGTCATGAGTGATGTAATATGTGACGTCATGAGCAGTGCATTGCGGGGGCGCGAGTTATAGTTAGCTGAACTAACTATAACAGTGGAATTTCTATGGTTTTGTACGAGTGAAATGTCCAGCTAACTATAACGCCCCTGAAACCTATGGTTTTTTCAGTGAATTTCAAATGTTTTTTAAATGCTAATTTCTAACTATAACGTTTGTAAAACCTATGGCTTTTTCAGTGAATTTCAAAGGTTTTTTAAATGCTAATTTCTAACTATAACGTCTGTAAAACCTATGGCTTTTTCAGTGAATTTCAAAGGTTTTATAAATGCTAATTTCTAACTACAATGTTCCTGAAACCTATATTGTTTTTAACTAAATTTAAAAAGACGTGCATACTTTTCTAGTGAAAAACTAACTGTAACAGTAGTCTGTTATAAGTTATAATTTAACAATGTTTAAAACTTAATTAGCAGTAATTAACATATAAGTGTGGAAAAAGTGTGACGCAGCAGCTATGATACCTGACTTCGAACAACAGCGTTCACAGTTCGATTCCCGGCTCCAGCGGCACGTTAGCCCACCACTATGTCACTGTGGGCAACACCTTGCTTAATCTTTCCGACGCCCCGGAGCGCCAGCACACCTTTCCAGGGGTAGCTGTACGCTTTACAAATGCTCGCATTTTTTTAATTTAAAACCATAGTGATGAGAAGTATCACGGTTTTTTTTTCTTCTATTCTGAAAGATCTTTTTTTTTATGTCTTCTATTTAGAATTAAGGCAATTAATAAATGTATTTACTCATGAGAATGGAAATGACACGGTTTTCCGGGTAACAGTTTTTAAGCTCTCCAACGTATGCACATATTAAGGACCTTATATGTGTTAGGTTCGAAATCGAAACTTTTTCCGCTTCACATTTTGTAACTTTTCACAACACGTGCACAAGTTAAACAGTTAAAACGTGAGCACGTGTGAACTGTAAAAAGTGACATCTAAATCGGCGGAGCCGCATCTTCCTTCCATAGACTACTCAATAACCAAAAAGTATATAAACCACACCCGTTGATTGATTAGTTTTGTTTTTGCGAGTTATTTACGCGTCTCCATTCAGTGATGCAGGTGCTCTTTTCTACAGTCGGATTCTTCTTTTGCGGCCACAAAACATAATCCTGAGTTGTAAGTTGTTTGATTATGGCATACTAGATATTTATAATACGTAGCTATTTGTCAATCTTTAGACACTTGTATTTAGAAAAAAGTGTTATTGGTTGTTTTTGCCATTTATATGTAACGTCAGCAGCTTGTTTTCAGAAACAGACAGAATACAGCAAACATTGTTCCTGTTCTGGCTCCTTTGAGCTCATATAGTGTGACTTTGTATATTATAATATTGACCTCAGAAGTGTTGGTGACCCGTCAGCGTCGAAGACTAATGATTTATATGTAACGTCAGCAGCTTCTAGTTTGTAGTCTATTTCCCCCTTGAGATCATATAGTGTGAGTATGTATATTATAATAACCACACATTATGATCTCAGAGGAGTTTGTGACCCGTCGGCGCGAAGACTAAAGATTTATATGTAATGTCAGCAGCTTCTGGTTTTTAGTCTATTTCTCCCTTGAGATCTTATAGTGCGAGTATGTATATTGTAATATTTACATTTATACTGACCTCAGTGGAGTTTTTTGATATTTCTATTTTTGTCTGTTGCGGTTCCTATTCACCTTCTCCCTATAGAATATATACTACCAGTAGTGTATATTATTATACTACTATCCTATATATTCTCAAAGGAGTACGTGATTTGTTAGCGGAGCAGTGAGCGACCTCTAAGCACTACGACCGAACTTTCCCGAATTCTACAGAATAGAAATTATAAAAATGATAAAGCGTACATTTCTATGTAATATAAAGTGATTTGTTTTTAACTGTTTTTTACTTGTTATTGTTCTTGTGACCTGAGATGATGTAGTGCGGGAGTGTTTCTTGTAGCACTTCTTTTCTACTTTATCTAAAAGTAACTCATGCCCTCTTATATTATCAAGAATATGGGGCAACACTTTTACAAACTATAGCAGAAAAAAAGGGAGGGTGTGCCCACGCTTAAGGGATATTTTATGAATTGCTTTTTTATTTGTCACCCCTTTGATATATACAGCTTCAGTTTCCGAAGAAAGTATATTTGTAATTGCATAATAAAAACTATTTCAAACCTAGACTGAAATTTTTGCTGCGCAACCACAGCTCCCCGTCAGAAAAGTAAACACCACATTATAACTAAACAGTGCTCCTGGGAAGTATCCCACCCGCAAACTTAATAAAAAGAAGACCGCAAAACACTTTATTTTCCCGCCGTGATTTGTACACCACACGCCAATTATATAAATGGCCCTTAAAATATATAAAAACAATTTTTACCTTCACAATCCCTGTCCACCACCTTGTGACCACTGTACAGAGTTAATAGTGTTCCTACCCTCCCCGCTACTACTTTCTTTTCCCGTACTCCATTGAAGTGCGTCACAAAATGGTTCACAACAGTGAACCGTTCCCAGCCAATAATGAGCAAACTTGTACTCGGAACACTTTAGCCAATAAAATGTCCCTGGTGTTCCGCAGAGGGGAGGGAATCGCTCCCAACACTTCTACTTTCAATGGTTTACAGCCAATGAACATTAACCTTGGGAAGGTCCTGCTTGGAACACGTTACCCAATCAGATGTCCCTGATGCTCCGCGGAGGGGAGGGAATGGCTGGCAACACTTCTACTTTTAATGGTTTACAGCCAATGAACATTAAGCTTGGGAACGTCCTGCTTGGAACACGTCAGCCAATCAGATGTTCCTGCTACTCCGCGGATGGGGAGGAAATGGCTGGCAACACTTGTACTTTCAATGGTTCGCAGCCAATGAACATTAAGCTTGGGAAGGTCCTGCTTGGAACACGTCAGCCAATCAGATGTCCCTGCTACTCCGCGGACGGGAGGAAATGGCTGGCAACACTTCTACTTTCAATGGTTCGCAGCCAATGAACATTAAGCTTGGGAAGGTCCTGCTTGGAACACGTCAGCCAATCAGATGTCCCTGCTACTCCGCGGACGGGGAGGAAATGGCTTGCAACACTTCTACTTTCAATGGTTCGCAGCCAATGAACATTGAGCTCGTTGTTGGAACACCTCAGCCAATTAAACGTTAATTTTGTTCCAGACACACGAACAGAACACGCCCTCCCATATAATATTAAATTTCGTCTAAGAAAGTGACACTGTTCGTGATAAAAGTGAACACCGCATTATAAGTAAACATTACTGCGCATTATATTAAAGGAAGGCTGCAATACGGCGCATTGTTATTTTCCAACACACAGTCACTGGATGATGTCCTCAGTGATGTCATTTGAGATGTCATCAGTGATGTCATCAGTGATGTCACTGACCATGTCATGAATGATGTAATATGTGACATCATCAGCAGTGCATTGCGGGGGCGTGAGTTATAGTTAGCTGAAGTAACTATAACGGCGGAATTTCTATGGTTTTGTACGAGTGAAATGTCTAACTAACTATAACGTCCCTGAAACCTATGGTTTTTTCAGTGAATTTCTAAGGTTTTTTAAATGCTAATTTCTAACAATAACGTGCCTGAAACCTATGGTTTTTTCAGTGAATTTCAATGGTTTTTTAAATGCTAATTTCTAACTATAACGTCCCTGAAACCTATGGTTTTTCCAGTGAATTTCAATGGTTTTTTAAATGCTAATTTCTAACTATAACGTGCACTGCTGATGACGTCACATATTACATCACTCATGACATGGTCAATGACATCACTGATGACATCACTGATGACATCTCAAATGACATCACTGATGACATCATCCATGTGATAATTTGATGCATCTTCTCACACCCTAATATAACCTTTGATACACCCACTCTAAATTACAGACTGCCATTCTCAAAACCATAGACACTCCAACACCAATAACTACATACCCACTCACTGATTCTTGGGTTTACACACATATCCACTCACTCATTCGTACAGTCACTCATACTTATGGTCACTCAGTACAGGACTATCATATGCACTCATACACCTATATAGACACTCCCACACCGCCACTCATCCATAGAGGTACTCACACACCTAGTCAGTCATGCAAATAATTAATCACACTGCCATTTACTCACCTATACAGTTATACACACACCAGCTCACTTACTCATACAAATACTAGCACATTCTTACGCTCTTATACAATCACTGATACAAGCACACACTCATCCATACAGCCACTCTCACAATCACACACTCTCACTTATAGCCATTTATATACTCCAACACACATATATACTGCCTTTCACATATGTAGTTACTCACACATGTACCACTGAGATATACATTCACTCACTAACACACCCATACACACACTCACACACCCATACAGTCCATCACAGATGCACTCTTGAAACCATGCACCCAGTGAATCACCCACTCACACATCTATGCACAGAGTCACACACACCCCACCCACACAAACACTCAGGCACCCATACAGATACTCAGACAACCAATCAATAACCCATATAGACACTCATGTAGCTATTCACAAACCCATGCAGCCGCTTACACACCAACAGACTGACGGATACAGACATTCACACAGTTTAGACACTAACCCATGCATTCAGTAAGATACGTTTAATCACTCACTTATAGAGTCAGTCACACACCTACTAAATCATCCATTCAGACACTTATACACCCACTCATTCTTCAATACGCCTTTCCCTATATATATTAAACATATTTAAACTTTACAGAAACACACAGTCACTGGATGATGTCATCAGTGATGTCATCAGTGATGTCATTTGAGATGTCATCAGTGATGTCACTGACCATGTCATGAGTGATGTAATATGTGATGTCATCAGCAGTGCATTACGGGGCGCGAGTTATAGTTAGCTGAACTAACTATAACGGGGGAATTTCTCTGGTTTTGTACGAGTGAAATGTCCAACTAACTATAACTTTCCCTAAAACCTATGGTTTTTTCAGTGAATTTCTAAGGTTTTTTAAATGCTAATTTCTAACTATAACGTGCCTGAAACCTATGGTTTTTTCAGTGAATATATATATATATATATATATATATATTGAGAGAGATGTTGGCTTGTGCATCTTCAGGTTTGAACCATACAGCAAGTTTATAATGCTGTGACAAAGTGGTGTTATTATATTACATTTCTCGTGGGCCTAACCTGTGTAATCCATTAAACAACAGTATAAAATAAAACGACTACCTCCCTCAAGGTAGGGGAGAATACCTGAATTGTGTGTTCTGATGTATTTATGTCTGTCTTTGCTTCTCTTTCCAAACATTTTTTGTTACAGTTAAGTAAGATTTACAAGCCCACACAGGAGGCGATTTACACCACATTGCATGACTTTGTAAAGAAATGTGATGCAAAGCAGTGGCTTGCGCTGCATTATATTTCGTAGTGGCAGGCATTCCATGGGTGGAGCATAGCGTTCCGTGCACAAAAACAATCCTGCTGTAACGTAGGCACCCTTGCACCACAGAGAAAGAGTGCCTGCGTTGGTGCTAGGTAGCCTCCAGTGCTCCACACAGGTAGAGAACTGAAGAGCGCCATATCTTATTAAACATGGCGCTGGTCAGCTTGCTTCGGTTCACTCAATGCGGCACAACAACTTTGCTTTCTGCCTTGTGTTGCATGAATCTTTAGTAAATATGCCCCTTAGTCTTTTATTTCCTTTCTTTCTCGGATGTCATGTGTGAAAGAAATATATTGTACTGGCAATTGTGAGGAAAATGCTGATGAACTGGAAAAAACAACTGTAATGGATGCCAAGTCATTAGGGGCATGTATTCAACTTAACACATTTTAGACTACTGTGGTAAAATTGAAAAGGCTGCATGTAGCTAGTGCATTTCTACATTACAAGGGTTGTAATGTGTACATCACGATAATTATGCTTCCTGAATATCAAAACACTATTTAGCCAGGTTTTCTTTGCTATTCCCTTAATGTGAAATCTACATGTTTTGTTGTGAAAGGGAGTGGTCAGGTGCTCTGTATTATGTACAATTGGCAGTGCTATTTTTTTCAACTGTAACAAAAAACATAAAACACTACGAGTCCACAAGGTGGTTTGACCAGATTTTTATTTTGTTCTCGATTTCCATTCAAGTGCATTTATAGTTTAACTTAAACATGCAGAAGAAACAAAACCAAACAAAGGTAGAAAGACAAACACAAGTTCTACATTCCGAAGATGCAAGAATAATACGCAAAGAGAGTGCACAGTGGAACACCAGAAAGGACACCTTTAGGACACAGCCTGGTGGAGCAGAAAAGAAGTACTCTTGAAAATTGTAAGACTGCCTGTGTTGAAACAAAGAAGATAAGGTAACAATATGACATTTATTTTAAAAGTTACTATGGACTGGAAGGCATTGTGGATACCTGGCTATCACTTTAAGATGGATAGTAATTATAAAGCATTGTGGATACCTGGTTGTTCCTTTAAGAGTTTGAATAGATCGCTGTGAGTAAATGGCCATGCCATCCATACATGAACATTCACTGCGAACATCCCTTTAGGAGTTTGAATATTTTACTGTGGATTCCATGCCATTAATGCAAGAAAGTCTTAAGGTTTGCTGTCGTTATAGCTGGAAGAAGCTATGTGTTATTGTTACATAGCGTGTATGCCCCTTTAATAGTTGATGTCATCTACAATAATTAAAAATATTGTATGATCCAAGTAATTTATATGAGCATTTGTGTTGGTTAATGAAACATGTTATAGTAAGGCAAAGACCTACCGAGCCATTTAGACCCTTCTTGCATTTGCTGGAGATATGAATATCTGTTTGCTCCTACAAAAAGAAACTCTACTTTCTACAGGCATATATAGATATAGAATATAATTACTTGGGACACTCCTTAAAGGTTTTCTGTTGTTAAACTACTACCATGGTGCTATAAGGTAATGTACATATTTAACCACCACTTTAAGATTTTCAATTATTTTCTGAGCCATATTTGATTGACAACATACATGAAAAATCAGGCCCCTACTATGAATCAATTAGCATATACCAGACACCAACATTAGCTAGTGTCTATGGAAAGAAAAATATTTTTCTCTGATCTGTAACAAAGTGGGGATCCCTCTTTTTTCCAATATGTGTACGATGTAGCACACTTATGGGATGTAGGGGCACATGCATCAAGGTAGGCTTATGCGATTCCTTAATTGCGATTATTAAGGAATCGCAATTACGGAATCGCAAAAGCCTATGCATGTAGGAATCGCTATAACAATAGCGATTCCTAAACATTCCTTAATTGCGACTCGCAAATTACGATTGTCAATTAAGGAATGGCTTCCCATTCATTCCTATGGGCCTACAGGCCGTAGGCCCATAGGAATGAATGGGAATTGCATGCGCAATTTGTGAGTACCCATTAGGTACTCGCAAATTGCGCATGCAATTTCAAGGGTGCAAGGGTGTCAAAAGAACACCCTGTTGCACCCCTGAAATTGTAATGTGCACCCATATTAGCGCACACACATGCCCCAAGGGCATGTGTGTGTGTAACATGTAACTTTGAAAATGCACTTTTGTGCATTTTCCAAAGTTTTTGGAAGTTACCGACCAGTTTTTTTTCCGGTAATTTGCGACCCCTATTAGCAAAATTGCTATTTTAAATTGCTTCTAGCATTGCATTTAAGGACTCGCAATTTGTGATTTTTGCATTTGGGATGACGCATCCCAAATGCAAAAATACCAGTCGCAAAGGGGCAGATTCTGAGAATCTGCCCGTTTGCGACCGGTTTTTGCCTTGATGCATGTGCTCCGTAGTCTCTTAAAAAGGGCTATATCCCATAATATGAAACATCCTTGGGAGACAAAACACCCCAGTTACCCATCACTTTAAAAAGCATATTTACTGAAAACAGCACTTAGATAGTTTGATTCCCCCTGTGCTTTAAGTGTCTTCACTGCCATTTGTTAATGTACAGAGATGTGGCAGCCATCCTGAAATCTGCAAACTTCCCAATCCTTGTTTTGTGCTCCAGCTTAAAAAAATAGATGTTATTTTAAAAATGTATAAAACTGAATGTACTTTTTAATTAACTGTTTTTCATTTCAACAAATTTTAACCTTCCAGAAGATAATTATTTACAAGATGGAAAAAGATTAATGAAATAAAGACAACAAGATATCGAGCCAGGCAATTCATTGTAACTAAGGCTTACAGCCCTTTGATATTTACAAAATCAAATTTACGGAGGATTGAAATGACTTAGGAATCAGCTCTGTGATGGCCTCCACATTAAGATAGTATTTACGATAGTTAATATAGCTATGAATAAAGATTACTACAAACAAGTACACATTTTGAATTTTAAATCAATAAACCGCCTTTAAATTTGAATTTTGAAGTTCTAACTTTTCTGTAATTGAAAGTGCGGATAAGCTTAGTCAGAATCCCCAAATACTCTATACCTAGAAGCCTGAAATATATGTTTTAGGAATTAAGCTTATATTGAGCAGACAGTTGTCTTGTTTGATTTTCATTACCATTTTCTCCGAATATGCCGATTTCATATTACAGATTTACATTTTTTGAGTATGACATTGTTATTACAGTGGTTAACTCTTCCCTGCTTCATTACCTCTATGCTGAAATATTTGATAATGCCACAGGTAAACTAGCTTTAAGGAAATTGGAGTCTTCTACTAACTCTGCCTCTGAGCTATTGGAGTTTCTATAGCTCCAGGCTTTTCTGAATAGGGCAGTGGGGTGATTTGTGTACATGCAAATTTTGAGCTCTCCAAGCTATGGAATGTGCCACTCAATGTTCAAGTGAAACTCCTAGATTGTACTGCTTATACTCCATTGACTAAAAAAATCAATTAAGTTTATTAATTTTAAAAAAATGGAGCTCTCCAGAGCAGAATATTTTTAAAAAGAAAAATCAGGGGCAGTCTTGATCTACTAAGGACACTCTTATGTAAAGATGCTTTTTTGAAAGAACAAAATATTAAAAAGAGGAAGAATTAGTAAACTGCTGCTGTAAAAAATACACATAGCAGGATTTTCATAACTTTTTCATTTGCTTTCGGTAGCTTGTGAGTAATGTTTTATACTAACAAGGCTAAAACGTGCATTTATACAACATTATGAGTGAACATTCCTCAAGTATCTGAGCACTATAAACCACGATTTCTTTCACCCAGGTCTGTGCAATGAAAACAATGTAGTTAGGAGTACATGTAGTTAGGTTGTGTCATATATAAGCAATTTAAAAAAATACATTTCTGATGCACATTTGTATCTTTGACTATTATATCTTTATCAGGTTTCATTCATTTCATTGGCTCTAGGTAGGAGTGGTGGAGACGAATTCTGTGAATGAAACTAAAAATTATAATGGAAATACAGTAGTATTTAGAAAGCAAATGTAAAGCTGGAGAATACGTAGAAGGTGTGTACTAAGAATAGTCAGGAACAGAGGTAGGCTTTATGGGCCTACCAGTTCCTATTTGTTATCACATTTTATGCTTATATTTCGTTGTACCTCTTTTCAGCTGAACTTTATGTCAATGCAAAGACAAGATATGACTCCTGTGCTCCCAGTATCATGAGGTTCAATACATTTTAAGGTGTCTTTGATGCAAGTATGCAAGTGACAAACCCTATGCTCGGGACCAAGAGTATCCTTTCATTTGGAGCAATATGATATATTCCATCACAGTAGGTGGATAGAATGTCCTACCAAGTGACCTAGGGAGTCCTCATTTTACTAAGCAGATCATAGCTGTAGACAGGTGCTGCTGTGGGCAATAAATTGACCCATAATAGGGAAACTGAAGGGCAACACACCTGGAAAGTTGAATATTACAACAAATCCCCACTGTTTCATACACCTTTGTATATATAAGTGTGGAGGGGTTTCTGGTGGTTCCATTGATGGCAAATCAAAATTCCTAGAAAAGATGTAAAGGGACCATTCAGTGAATGATGCCACAATACATCTCAAAACCCCAGCAGAAGTCATCAAACAGAGCAGCATTCCTGGATGCCTATTGTTGTGCAGGACTGGGTGAAGAGTATTTTTATTCCCTACATTGGAAGGCCCTATAATGCGGACTACTATAATTAGTCAAGCCTATGCGTTATGAAACTACAATCCTGCTTAGAGGTGGAACTGTATTATGGGCTCATCTATTGATTAGAACTGAAGTGTTTTGAGGAATCTATTTAATCAGATGGAGGGTAAAAAGTTGGCATTTTTTGTTTCACTTATACCAGATGAAGCAATTAGATTTACTATAAAGTACTATTTTGTGCTTTCTTTGTGGTTCATGGAATGACTCCATGTTTCCTTTACCGCTGCATGCATCCCTTCAAAACAAATTCCCAATAGAGGTTTGAAACCATAAATGTCTGTTCACTCCTATTGCGAGACCGTCCCTCTGCTTTGCTTGATGAACTAAGAGAAAGTATGATTATGGGCATTTGTTTTGGAATGGCACAGGATTTCCAAGAAGAATTTTCTACTTTATGCTACTCTAATTTCCTTACATTACCCACAAGTATGGCGTTTTGATACAACCTTTGCATATTTAATGGTGATAAATTTCGTAATATAGGCATTGTCTGGAATGCATATATATTTTGAATAGCTGTGGAATTTTATAGAAAGCCCTCGTACACTACAATATTTTTATAAAGAAAATTACTCGAAATGAAAAAATATATATTTTGTCAAGCAATATCAAATGGGATGATATGGGAGGAATTGAGAGGTTTATGGAGTTTTTCAATGGTGTTGTCTTTTCTTATGTTTACTGATAAGAGGGACCGAATAATGAAGTCGCTCTTTACTCAGTCCAGTGGCACAGAATAAAATTCAAATTTGATAAACTAGAGGAGGGCATCTTTTCTGATAGGGAAAAAAGCATTTTGCCCACCTTGAGCGTGAGGCTGTCTATTTTATTTAAACAGACTTTCATGTGCATTCCAGCAGAAGGTAATGTCTGGGGAGTTGTTAAAGTGCTCATAACTGAGGAAATATTCTGCTTCTGAAAAAGGTAAACAAACCAAAGATTCCAAATATCATATATGCTGGATTTCCATTTCTTTTCCCTGTAGATGTTTCCATCAGTAAAAACCGCGTTTGCCTGTGTCAACACCTTTTCCTCCCCCCCAAAAAAGAAAGAAACCAGCTGTTAGATGAAGCTTTTTCTGCGTCTCATCGGTAGAACTTTCTGTTTGCATGAACTCGTCCATTCTAAACCGCTTAAGAGATCAGGGCAAGCCTGTCAAGAGTGTCCTACTGTGCCAACCCTGGCTGCTGCCTGAAATACCCCAGTCTTCAAAACCGTTCATAGGGAACATAGTGCTACGCGATTGTTTCCTGATTTCTTTCACGGCTGAAACAATGCTGAGAAAGTATATGTTCTCGTTATCGAAGACTAACACTGTGATGTTGCCTTATAGCAGTGCCTTCTCGCATTGCCATGGTAGCAATCTGCCCTTAACATATTACAGCTATTTATATTCCACATTCCATACGGATTTGATTTTTGTAGCCTTTGGTCTGTTCATGCAATGCTTTCACAGGTTTCCACAAGTGTGTTGTTGAATGCCCCCTCCAGACTCACAATTTCCGCAGACCTTCATTGAATGTGTGTAGAAAAGCATACTTTCGGATACATATCTTGACAACGCCTAACCATATATTCTCTGCAACAAAATGCAGAGGGCCATTAATGTGCAAGTCATTTAACGAATTCCACAGAATTTTTACAAAGAAGAAAGTTTTTTTCTGGATTCACATTTGCCAGAGATTTTGGAGTAGAAAAAAGTGTAGTAGATTGTTTTAGACTTCTACTGTGCGGTATATTTCCATGCAAAATTGGTCTTCCTTCGGAGTTTCTTCAAAATATTACGAATCATCTATTTGGTGAAAAATAAAGAGTGGGGGGAGGGGGTGTCGGTTCAGAAATGCAGAATAAATTGTGATTATAAAACATTATTGGGATTCATTGTACTCATAATTCAGTTTGGACTGCCAAGTTGCTGCTAATTCACCCCAATAAATAAATCAATAAATACTATTCGCATTCTACTAGGCTAATTTTGGCAGTAATATTACGACAGTGTTCAATATAAAATGTCCATAAAAGAGGAAGCACCTGCATCCATCAGTCCCCTGTCCTCGATACAATAAACAAAATGACCCAAGAAGAACGTTACAAAACAGTTGCATATTTTCCCATATGTTCTTTTGCTTTGTTTTTTCTTTTTGCAATAAAGTAGGAAACCCTTGCCCTTTGCAAACAAATGTCATACATACACAGAGAAGAATCCCTCCCAACCCAGTCCATGCACACCCACACACACCCACACACACACTCACACGAATACCCTGACTCCATCCGTGCCCCTAAACATTGACAATGTAAAACCTTGCACAAACGTAAAACAGAATGCCACACCTGTGTGTAAAACGTGCAACTTCGTGTGCGACACATGCGGTCTGCACTCACGCCACTAGCAGTCATTGGAAGATACCAGTGTCATCTGAGAGGGGAGGAAAGATCCAAAAAATGGAACAGAGCAAGTTTGATTGCTGCTCTGTTCCCCTTACAGGATTGAAAAGCAGATGGCAGGACAGCACAAGAGTCTCCCATCACTGCTGGGGAGCGTGGATGTGGCCCCTCGAGGCACCCACCCCCTCCATTCCTGTGCCATTCCCTGGCTACTCTAGGTGTAGCTGATATCTCAGTCATTGAGGTTGGAGCCTGGGAGCTCATTTGTGAGTGTGTGCCAGTGGTCCACCGTCTTGTCTATGGCAGACATGCATTCGGTCCAGTGCTTCAGGCATTCGCCCTTAGAGTTCATTCCTAATGTGACACCACCTGAAGAAAGGAGGAGGAAACAAGATGGCCGATGAGTGTGTGGATGGAGTCTCGCCTCTTTAGAACACTAGATGAAAACCCATATCCCAGATCATTTGTGTTCACTCACCGATGAAGTCATTCGATTTCCCCAAGTCATAGTCCCACACAGTTATCTCCAGGCTTCTCTTAGTAAGTTCATTCTGCTCTATCTCATAGAAGAATTCCTGCGGAAAGCCAGAATGACAATAATGAACAAGCAAGGAAGCCATAAACCAGTGATTTCACCTTGGAGGAGATTTTCAATGTGTTTGGTGTGGGTGATAGAGGTGATGGTTGGTAATACAGGAGATCTCTAAGGAGATGGCGAACGTGTGGGTGATAGGGGTAAGCTCAACGGAGCCCTCAGATTGTGGGTCTGGACGGAATACAATGGGTGTGGGTCATGGAGATTTAAGAAGTTAAAATTACTGTTGCACCAGAACTGGTTAACATTTTCTGATCAAGTAAGGGTCACTACAGAATATGCTACCTCAGCTTCCTCTTTTAGGGGGAAAGAAACAGGTTCCTAATTTGCGGGATAAGTATGTAGTAACAGATGTCTGGGGCTTTGGGGCTTTGGGCCATGGGTCCTGACTACGAGTCTTGCGTAACGAAACCCCTGGGTGGGATACTGCTCTTCCTGATTACAACTGGGTCTATGTCCCACACCTGGATTTCCCAGGTGTGGAACCTACAGGCATGGTTTTACCAGCTGGAAAATCCAGCCTGCATAATTGTAAGAGGATCAGCTACAATCGTAGCCCGGCCCAAGACATTGCCTGATCCCCTCTTAGGGCACAGGGAGGAAGGAACCCTCACCTCTTCTAGTGTAGAGACTGGCCTGTCACCTGACAACCTCCCTAGACTGGCTCCCACCTTGCAGCCGGTCGCCTGATCCCATTGACCACACCCTCAGGACAAGTGGTAAATGATAATGTTTAACCACTCAGAATTGGGAAAGTCATGCATAATTTGACCTGAAGGGTATTAACTCGGAATAGACGTATGCTAGGTGCAGTATTACTTGCTGGAAATGGCTGAGCCCTCTAAAAGCAGAAGGGACACAGCCTTGAATTGTAGAAAGATTGTTAAGTGTTCTCTGGATGGAAAACATATAAATAAAACGTTCAAGTGAAAAATACTCCAAGATGGTCAAACTACTTTCCGTAAAGTGCATGATTCCATGAAAAACACAACTGACACTGGATGCAGTCCCACCACTGGCATGTTAAAAAATGGCAATCATTTTTATAATTAAATATGAAAGGGAGAAAATTACAGAAAACACTTGTCTTTCAGTAGTCAATGACTACTGTCTTTTCTATATAAACTATAACCATACAGGAAGGAGCAGAGAAGGCTGGACGGCAAAAATACAAAGATGAAACTGAATAGACTGCAATTATAAAAGAAGACAGAGGTGGCTGGTGGGGGGGGGGGTGGTATGGATAAGGGAAGTGAAAATGCACAACAAGCATTGGTAAAACCAATAGGTCTCGCCTATGCAAAAGCTATTGGCTTTGCCAATGTGTTTTAGCCCTGTTGTACACCAGCATGGCTGCTGTTCAGAATGGCTGAACGCTACTGGCATAGTGGAGAGAGAAGCGTAGAGTAGATTGGAGTGTTGTAGAGTGGAGTGGCATAGAGTGGAGAGGGCTGTTGTGGAGTGTCATAGATTGGAGTGTTGTGGAGTAGAGTGTCGTAGAGTAGAGTGTTGTGGTGTAGAGTGGAGTAGACTGGAGTGCTGTAGAGTGGAGTGTTGCGGAGTGCCGTGGAGTAGAGTGTCTTAGAGTAGAGTAGAGTGTTGTGGAGTAGACTGGAGTGCCATAGAGTGGAATATCGCTGAGTGCTGTGGGTTAGAATGGAGTGTCGTGGAGTAGAGTTCAGTGTTGTGGAGTGTTGTAGAGTGGGGCAAAATGGAGAGGCATAGAGTGGAGTAGAGAGTTGTAGAGTGGAGTGGCATAGAGTTAGTGGAGTTGTGTGTCGAAGAGTGGAGTGGCGTAGAGTGAGGTAAAGTGGTGTGAAGTGGTGTAGAGGGAGTTTAGTAGAGTGTCATAGAATGGAGTGGCATAAAGTGGAGTAAAGTGAAGGAGTGCAGAGTGTCATAAAGTGGAGTAGAATGTCGTAGAGTGTCAGAGTGGAGGGTCGTAGAGTGTCATAGAGTGGAGTGATGTGGAGTGGATAGCGTAGGGTGGAATAAAGTGGCTTAGAGTGGAGTAATGTCAGAGTGGAGTGGTGTAGAGTGGAGTAAAGTGTCGTGGAGTGGAGTTGCGTGGAGTGTGGAGTAAATTGGTGTGTAGTGGCATAGAGTGTTGTGTCATATAGTGGCATATGGAGGTGTAGAGTGGCCTAGAAAGAAGTGGTGTAGTGTCGTAGAGTGGAGTGGAGTAGAGTGTCATAGAGTAGAATGGCATAGAGTGGAGTAGAGTGTCATAGAGTGTTGTAGAGTAGCCAAAGAGTGGGTAGAGTATCGTAGAGTGAAGTGGCGTAGAGTGTCATAAAGTGGCATGTCATAGAGTGGAGTAGAGTGTCATAAAGTGGCTTGTCATAGAGTGGAGTGTCTTAGAGTTTAGGGGCGGTGAGTGGAGCAGAGAGGCCTAGAGTTAAGTGGCATAGAGTGGTGTAGAGTATCGGAGAGTGGAGTGGAGTGGTGTAGAGTGGAATGGAGTAGCGTGTCAGAGGTGTGTGACGTAGAGTGTAGTGGTGTAGAGTGGCATAGAGTAGAGTGGAATAAAGTGTCTTAGAGTGGAGTAGTGTCAGAGTGGAGTGGCATAAAGCTGAGTAAAGTGTCAGAGTGGAGTGGAGTTGCGTGGAGTGTCCTTGAGTGGAGTAAAGTGGCGTGGAGTGGCGTGTAGTATAATGGCATAGGGAGGTTGAGATTGGCCTAGAGAGAAGTAGTGTAGTGTCATACAGTGGAGTTGAGTAGAGTGTCAGAGAGTAGAGTGGCGTAGAGTGGAGTATAGTGTCGTAGAGTGGCCTAGAGTGACATAGAGTGGAGTGGAGTAGAGTGTCATAGAGTTAAGTGACATGGAGTGGCATAGAGTGGAGTAGAGTGGAGTAGAGTAGAGTAGAGTAGAGTGCCGTAGAGTGGAGTATCATTAAGTGCCATGGAGTAGAGTGGAGTATCGCTGAGTGCTGTGGAGTAGAGTGGAGTAAAGTGGAGTAGACTTCAGTGGTGTAGAGTGGAGTGGTTTGCTATAGAGTGGAGTGGTGTAGAGTGGCACAGAATGGAGAAGCATAGAGTGGAGTAGAGAGTTGTAGAGTGGGGTGGAGTGGAGTTGTGTGTCGTGGAGTGGAGTGGCGTAGAGTGAAGTAAAGTGGTGTGGAGTGGTGTAGAGGGAGTTTAGTAGAGTGTCATAGAATGGAGTGGCATAAAGTGAAGTAGAGTGGAGGAGTGGAGGAGTGCAGAGTGTCATAAAGTGGAGTAGCAAAGAGTGGAGTAGAGTGTCATAGAGTAGAGTGTCATAGAGTGGAGGGTCGTAAAGTGTCATAGAGTGGAGTGGCATAGCGTAGAGTGGAATAAAGTGTCTTAGAGTGGAGTTGTGTCAGAGTGGAGTGGTGTTAAGTGGGTGGAGTAAAGTGTCATAGAGTGGAGTGGAGTAGCGTGGAGTAAGGTGGTGTGGAGTGGCATAGAGTGTAGTGTCATATAGTGGCATAGGGAGGTGTAGAGTGGCCTAGAGAGAAGTGGCTTATAGTGGAGGAGAGTGCCATAGAGTGGAATGGCATAGAGTGAAGTATAGTGTCATAGAGTGTTGTAGAGTAGCCAAGAGTGAGTAGAGTAGCGTAGAGTGAAATGCCATAGAGGGGAGTAGAGTAAGGTGGTGTAGAGTGGAGTAGAGTGTCATAAAGTGGAGTGTCTTAGAGTTTAGGAGCAATGAGTGGAGCAGAGAGGCCTAGAGTTAAGCAGCGTAGAGTGGTGCAGAGTATCTTGGAGTGAAGTGGCATAGAGTGGAGTGGTGTAGAGTGGAATGGAGTAGAGTGTGAGTGACAGAGTGGAGTGGCGTAGAGTGGCATAGAGTAGAATGGAATAAAGTGTCTTAGAGTGGAGTAGTGTCAGAGTGGAGTGGCATAAAGTGGAGTAAAGTGTCAGAGTGGCGTGAAGTAGCGTGGAGTGTCCTTGAGTGGAGTAAAGTGGGGTGGAGGGACGTAGAGTGGAGTGGCGTAGAGTAGAGTTGAGTAGACTGGAGTTCCGTAGAGTGGAGTATCATTAAGTGCTGTGGAGTAGAGTGTTGTGGAGTAGAGTGCAGTGGAGTAGAATGGAGTGTTGTGGAGTTAAGTGGAGTGTTGTGGAGTAGAGTTCAGTGTTGTGGAGTGGATTGGAGTGGTGTAGAGTGGCGAAGAAGGGAGGGGCATACAGTTAAGGGGCACAGAGTGCAGTGGAGTAGTGTGTCGTGGAGTGGAGTGAAGTAAAGTGGTGTAGAGGGAGTTTAGAAGAGTGTCATAGAATGGAGTGTCAGAGTGGAGGGTCGTAGAGTGGAGTGACGTGGAGTGAAATAAAGTGTCTTAGAGTGGAGTAGTGTCAGAGTGGAGTGGTGTAGAGTTGAGTAAAGTGTTGTGGAGTGGCCTAGAGTGGAGTAAGGTGGCGTGGAGTGGCATAGAGTGGAGTAAGGTGGCGTGGAGTAGCATAGATTGGAGTGTCATAGTGAGGCATAAACTGGAGTAAAGCAGCACATAGTGGCATGGAGTACAGTAGAGTGGAATAGAGTAGAGTGGTATAGAGTAGAGTGGAGTAAGGTAGAGTGGCATAGAGTGGAGTGGCATATAGTGGAGGGGCGTAGAATGGCATAGAGTGGAGCAGAGTGTCGTATAGTGGAGTGGCGTATGCATGGTGTGGTAGTGCACTAACATTACAGACAACACATTTTCATTTGAAATGACCATTACATTTTTCACAGACATAGAGTTTTACGGATAAAACCATATTGCATAGAGTGTCAGAGTGGAGTACAATGTTGTAGAGTGGAGTGGCACAGAGTGGACATGGGTGTCGTAGAGTGGAGGGGTGTGGAGTGGCGTACCATAGAGTGGGGAAGATGTCTAATTGGAGTGGCTTAGAGTGTCGTGGAATGGCGTAGAGTAGAGTGGCAAGCACTGGTGTAGAGTGGATTGGCATAGAGTAGAGTGGTATATCATAGAATATAGTGGCATGTCGTGGAAAGGAATACAAAGGAGTGGCGAAGAGGGAGTGGCATGTTATAGAGTGGCGTGTTGTAGAGTGGATTGATGTGTCAGAGTGAAGTGGCGTCGAGTGAAGAGTTATAGAGTGGGTGGCGTGTAGTGGAGTGTCGTGGAGAAGATTGGCATAGAATGGAGGGCATACAGTAGCATAGAGTGTTGTGGAGTGGTGTATAGTGGAGTGGCGTAGTATGGAGTATGTATGCTGTGGTAGCAGACTGCCATTGCAGATAACACATTTTCAATTGAAATGATCAATACATTTACACATACATATGGGTTTGCTGATAAAACTATATAGCGCACAAATGATGTGTGGAAATGGCATCACCTAGTGTTTTGATTGTGTTAAAATATTTGTTTCCACTACACTTCAGAATTACAAAAAATTTGCTTCATTTGTGCTTTCCTAATTCTGATATATTCTGAAATATCTGCACAGATAATTTACAGACATTTAAATTTTGGTGTGTTATAGAAAAAAGCCTTTCCTTTCACAATCCCAAAAGACAGTAAGATTGTCACATAAATCCTCTCACTTGGGAGTCAGGGAAGGAAAAGTAAACATCAAGCTCCCTCGAAGACAGAGCCTGACATTTGACTTCAGTATTTGAATGCACAGCAAATGTGACAAGATAAGAACAGAATATAAAGGCTTGTTTAAAGAAAGCAAACACAAGGAGATGATGGACGGAGCGCTGAAATTTTTCAGACACTCACCCCCAGTCACAGATCTGGGTTGAATCCATCATCGTTCTTTATGACATTGTTCTGCATTCTGTCCATCAATTGTTGTTTTTGCATTTGTCACCCGAGTGGGACGGGTAGGCCCAGACGTGGGACCCGTGCTCTCCATGCCACTGGAGTCAAGCTATCCTGGCTGATGAGAGGTGAAACCCCGAAACCGGTCCTAGGATGCTTGTTTCCAGTCCAGGGAGGACCTGGTCTAGCAGTTCGGGCTGGACTGTTCCTATTGGGCACAGGGTCAAGACTGATTTGCATATGTCTGGGTTCAAACTGGAATGGCATGGTGAGCAAAAAAATGATGGATTTAGGCCCAGATCTCTGTACTGCGGTGAATGTATGACATTGTTCTGCATTCTGTCCATCAATTGTTGTTTTTGCATTTGTCACCCCGAGTGGGACGGGTATGCCCAGACGTGGGTCCCATGCTCTCCATGCCACAGGAGTCAAGCTATCCTGGCTGATGAGGGGTGAAACCCCGAAACCGATCCTAGGATGCTTGTTTCCAGTCCAGGGAGGACCTGGTCTGGCAGTTCGGGCTGGACTGTTCCTATTGGGCACAGAGTCAAGACTGATTTGCATATGGCTGGGTTCAAACTGGAATGGCATGGTGAGCAAAAAAACGATGGATTTAGGCCCAGATCTCTGTACTGGGGTGAATGTATAACATTGTTCTGCATTCTGTCCATCAATTGTTGTTTTTGCATTTGTCACCCCGAGTGGGAGTCAAGCTATCCTGGCTGATGAGGGGTGAACCCCGAAACCGGTCCTAGAATGCTTGTTTCCAGTCCAGGGAGGACCTGGTCTGGCAGTTCGGGCTGGACTGTTCCTATTGGGCACAGGGTCAAGACTGATTTGCATATGGCTGGGTTCAAACTGGAATGGCATGGTGAGCAAAAAAACGATGGATTTAGGCCCAGATCTCTGTACTGGGGTGAATGTATGACATTGTTCTGTATTCTGTCCATCAATAGTTGTTTTTGTTTAAAGAAAGCAGCACTCGTGGAAGAGAAGAAGGAGAAGTGGTAAACAGGCTATGCTCCACAGGAGGGACTAACTCAAGCAGGATACCCAAAAATAATAAAGGCAGGAAATAGAAAGCAAGCAATTGTGAATTACAAATCACAAAACCAATGGTAAGCAATGGGCAGAATGCATTCCCAGGTAAGCTTTCAGAATGTCCCCAAGACGTCTTTAGCAATCCCCATAGCTGTACTGTCTGGTTGGCTTCAACCTAAAAAGAGCACATGGGAAAGGAAGGCACAAGATGGGATCTAACTGATCTAAAAAATATAGATTTGAATGAGTCTTTGCCATAAAAGACATTTATCACAAATGCACTAGAAATCTTGGTAAATGTAAGTGATGTAGGGAATTCAGATTAAACATGCGCGACTGGAATGTTTTACCAGAACAACTTTCTTCAATTAATTTTTTCCTTTGAATAAGTGACATTCAGTAAGATGCCTGGCCCTAACCTATTGATGTGGCTACAGTCTTGCTTGATTTGTGAGCTGCAGTTAATAGTTGTAAGTGTTCTTAGAGACTGAATACTGTTTGTTTGCATATCGAAGGTAAATTATTTTAGTTGGGTCCGTTTAAAGGGCTTATTTGACTACCAGGTGCTAGTCTGCCAGGTTCTACATAGAATTAAGTCTCTCCCTATATTGTTACTGCTGCATGCTGGCGTAAGTATCTTGTCTCTTTCCATTTCCTCGACCTCAAACGCAGTGTGAACAATTGTTGGCAACACTAACTTGGAGCCTTTTTGGATGATAAAAGAAGGCCACTCCACAGAACAGTGAGATGGAAGAGAAGTGAAGAAGCTGCAGCTAGGCAAAGTATCCACCAGAACGGTCATTACTAAAGGTAAGTAACTTGATCCTCATCTAAATAGATAGATACTAAAGCAGTAACTCTCTAAAGCGGTGGGTCTGTGGACTGAACTCAATGTAGTTGTAGCGCCAGTAGCCTTGGTGGAATGTCCTTTCTGACCTTTCGGATGTTGCTTCTTAACCAGTGTGTAGCAGATCTTGATGCAGAGGACTATACATCTCAACAGGGTCATCTTCTGCACAGCCTTCCCTTTCTTTGTTCCATAAAACTCCACAAAGAGCTGGACATCCACTTGATCATCCTTAGTATGATTGATATCAAATATATTAAAGCCCTTTCGGGGTCTAGTCAATAGAAATCTCCTCCTGTTTCAAGTGATGAGGGGGATGCTGGTAGCATGATCAATTGCCCAATGTGCAAGGGTGTCACAACTTTTTGCAAGAAGCCCCCCCCCGATTACTCAGCACCAATTTGTCTGGAAAGAAGGCGGTGTAGGGTGGGTGCACTGAAAGTGTCTGCAGTTCTCTCACATGATGAGCTGATGTGATCGAAATGAGGAAGACACTTTTCCGTCAGGAGATTCAGCAAGAAACTATAAGGAGGCACACATGCAGAATGTTAAGACCAAATTAAGCTCCCTCGGTGGCTCCACAAACGGTTTGGGAAGGAACATGTGTTTCAAACCTTTAAAGAACCTCATCACAACATGTAATTTAAACAATGATGGTTGGTCCAGCAAACATAAAAAGGCTGAAAGGGCTGACAAATAACCTTTTGAAATGCCCAATGCAAGGCCTTGCTTGTTAAGACAAAGCAAACAAAAGGATCAATCAATCAATCAGGGATTTGTGAAGCGCACTACTCACCCTTGAGGGTCTCATGGCGCTGGGGGAATTCGGGCATCTCCGGCTCATCCGAAGAGCCTGGTCTTGAGGCTCTTCCTGAATGCTTGCAGTGTGGGGGGTTCATCTGATGCTGAAGGGGAGTTCGTTCTAGGTCTTGGCCGCTATGTAGGATCTTCCTTCCGTTCTGGCTCTGCGGGTGCATGGAATTACGGCCAGGGCAAGGGCAACTACACTACCCCTGATCCATGCTCCAATTGGACAGTCAGATCCACTACCAAATGCATAATGGCATGTTACTACTATGAATGAGAGATGCTATGTCTTTGAGACTTCAGGAAAATTGGTAGATTTGTTGAGAGTCCACTTGTGCACCAGTTCTTCTTCACATCAGATCTTCAAGAAAGAAGGGATGGCACACTACCAAATGTTCATCTATCAGCGCATTTCACATTTTTTATATCTATGTGAATGTCCCCTGGTGTCTACTTCCATCCTTGATTGTGTTGTCCAACTTCTGGTTCAAGGTGCTTTGCTCAGTCGCCTCTCCTTTATGATCAGCAAGGTCTAGCAATTATGTGGCAGTCGCCTTTTAAGAAGCATGCCATGTCTTGTCTTTGTAAGTAAAGGCAATGTCTCCAGGTCGTCCTGTAGAGGACTTGGACTTGTGCCAACCATTATTCCTTATGTCATGTTGGTGCTGTAGAGTAGCAGCCTACCATTCCTGAAGAAAGGCACATGCGAACCACTCAAACACCACTTCTCTAATGGCATGATATCCCACAAGGACATTTAATTTGCTTTATTATAATGATACTTTACTAAAATATCCCTGTGCTGTGCCACAGCGCAGTTTGATTGGATCCTGCCCTGTGTATGTGATCAACTCCCATAGACATGGAGTCCTCACCTATCCCTGATATTGTTGTATTGTTGGCATAGCTCCCAATAACATGCTGCTTAGCTCCTTCTTCTAGACCTTTAATTCTCTGGTTTTGTCCAAGAAAAGGATGAGGTCTCATGTTTAAGCACTGCCCACAGCGTCTGCTTCTCCAGGGGACATTTTCTATCAGTCAGAATGTCTTCCCTCTCCTCATATCTTCTAGGTGACTATCAGTCTCAGTGACCTTGTGCTATTGCACATCAACAAATTTCCTTACCTTGTCAAGTTGGCAATAAAGTCCTAGCATAGCTAGGTAAGGCTGTGCATAAAGTGACCCATCATTTAGGGTCAGAAGTTCTCTTTCATGATGCAAATGCATTGGATTGGATCCTCTTTTGTAATTCCCCCTTGAGCAATGTCATAAGGAATGATGCTCATTAGCTCTGCACACGTAGAAAGGTGGATTCTTGTGACAACCGACATCAGATACTCTATGCCTTTCTATAGTGTATAGAAAATAAGAACCACTCTCATGAGCAGGTCGTCCCATAATGGAGATGTAGTTCTTGAACTGTTGTGGGGGCTCAAATCGCATCTTCAGGAAATCCTGTCAAAGGACTGTGCATAGTGCAGCACAGCACTCTCGGGTCTCTCACCCAGAGTTTTAGTCAGTGCCCTCATGCACCCACATCTCTTGCCACTTTGAATCGCGTCATCTTCCCCACACACCCTTAGGAGGGTGTCAACACACCAGCGCACACAGAATTTACTGTAAAGTGGGATAGCTTTCAGCCAACACCACCTCCTTGTTTTGCCCAACTTACCACTCTACTTATGGGGATCAGTGCCCTTCTGGTCTCTGATTTTCTTCTCCCAGAACGTCTACTGAGCTGACATCCATGTGCCCTCACCGGCTTCCTTTCACAGTAAGATGGTCGCTGGCCTGTCCAGCAAGCTCCATCAAATCCTTTCACTGCTGCAGAGATCCACCAAGGACATGACAAAAGACATTCCCCACTGGCAGTTTGCAACCCTACAGACCCTACACCATGTTTCCAGGTTACGTCAGTTCCCCCTCTTTCTGGGCCGGACACCATTGAAGTCTGGCTATGAGCACTCCGGTACAGATTGCTGTACACAAGAGATTAGAGGAAAGAACACAGCGTTCTTCTCCTGTAGCAGTGCGAGCTCAACTGTGTACAGCAGGTTCTCGCTTCAGCTTCTTTTGCCACCATTATCAACAGGACTGAGGCACCAGCAAAGCAACAACATGTCCACAGAGGAAGTACCGGTCTGCCACAATTGCAAGGCAAGTAGCCAGCAAATCTCCGAGGTCAGAATATAAAATGTATAGACCTTGATAAGAATGGATCCAGCAAAGCCTCAGGTAAGAAGACCCGCTCATCTGGCTGCCATGCATGGCACGCCCCCATAATGAATTAATTATTACAGCAGAACAGAGGCTGAAAACTTCGCTTTGTTTAAAACTGTGGTGCGTTGGTTACACTTTATCTCACACAAGCCCTTACAGCTTATTTTCTGTTTCCCCCTTGCTTTCGACCACAACACCAACGTTTAACCAAATAAGATTTGGAGTGCCTTTTTTGCCCTTGCCTTTGAGATATACCTGAGTTGGAAGGAAGATTGGATTGTGCCTGATCTCGCCTGCAAAGCCAGCCTAGCTAACTACACATAACGGGGATGTGAGGTGAACTATGATGAATGACTGATTAAGAGGATATAGGCAGGCGGTTGTATGTCATTACGTCGCGTGGTTTTACCACGCTTGGCTTTTCTTCGCAATTCTTACCTCGCATACTGTTAGTCCGGAATTGTATTCTCTGCAATGCAAGATGCCTTCACCACACAAACAACTAGAACCGAAACATCTACCATACAGATACCAGTACATTTTGTGTGCATTCCAAAGCAACACACTGAGGCGATCGGACGTTCTGTGAAGGACTGGCGTTTTAGTCACAGACTTGCAGTGCCACCTTGTGTCCAAAGTAATTATTTTAAAGAAATCATTCCTAAATAAGCGTGAATCTTATTTTAGTGTATTAGAAAATGTATATTTTGGTTTTATAAAAATGAAATCTTTCATTTCCAGGTTGAGTTTTTATTGGGGGAAAAGACACTGAGAACTGAAGAAACTGAAGAACGTTTTTTTAACATTTACGTGTTACTCCACGTTTTGTAAGTAATGTTCTAATTGAGTGCTCTGGGGCAGATTTACTATTCCAACCCCAAGTCAGTGCAAACCCCTGGGCAGGCGCAGGACAGTGGGCTCTGGGGCAGATTTACTATTCCAACCCCAAGTCAGTGCAAACCCCTGGGCAGGTGCAGGACAGTGGGCTCTGGGCCAGATTGACTATTCCAACCAAAAGTCAGTGCAAACCCCTGGGCAGGCGCAGGACAGTGAGCTCTGTGGCAGATTTACTATTCCAGCCCCAAGTCAGTGCAAACCCCTGGGCAGGCGCAGGACAGTGGGCTCTGGGGCAGATTTACTATTCCAACCCCAAGTCAGTGCAAACCCCTGGGCAGGTGCAGGACAGTGGGCTCTGGGCCAGATTGACTATTCCAACCAAAAGTCAGTGCAAACCTCTGGGCAGGCGCAGGACAGTGAGCTCTGTGGCAGATTTACTATTCCAGCCCCAAGTCAGTGCAAACCCCTGGGCAGGCGCAGGACAGTGGGCTCTGGGGCAGATTTACTATTCCAGCCCCAAGTCAGTGCAAACCCCTGGGCAGGCGCAGGACAGTGGGTACTCAGGTATTTATTTATGTTTAAAAATACCCGAAAATGTACACACTTACCCACCCAGTGCCCCTATACCTTCTGCACCCTGTCCCGGTATTTTTTAATTAATAGGCATCATGCCAAACTATTTATTTGGTATGAAACAAATACACAGGGTTTTTTTTATATAAAACCTGAATAATAACATGCTTACCCACACATAGCCCCTAAACATTCTGCACCCCGTCCCGTTATTTTTATATTTAATAGTCCTGTTTTTAGTGGAACACTGCCACCTAGTGTTCAAAATGCGTGGTAAATCTTGCGATGTAAAGACCAGCGAGGAAACAGTGTAATCGATGTATAAAATGTGTGGTGTATATACCATGAAGTAAAAACTTCGGAGTAATGACTGTTTCCCATAGGCTAAGTGCGCTGGATTCAGCTGATGGAGATCCCTGCAGAGAGGTGCATGTTGTGGGTAATGAAGTTCTTGGATGAGATGTACTGGTTGTTGGGATGGAGGTGTTCTCTATTGAGATGTGTAGGGAATAGGTGGTGTCGATCTCTACTGAGATGAACTGATTGTGGCAATGAAATGATCCCTGCAGTGTACCAGAATTTGGGGCTCACTTTTCATTTCCATTTACCTCATTGAACTCCGGGTTTAGGGTTTTCTTCTTGACAGATGTCTTGTGCTTTGACTTTTTCTCCACATCAGGCTTCAGGTACCTGCCAAGAGATATAACCCCAGTTAAGTAACAGGTAAAGGTGACACCCATGAAGGTGAAACAATAAAAATGGAGGATTTGATATGATTCCAATTCAAGTGATCTTGCAAATCGCCTAGAAAGCATTGAGAGATGATGTCTAGTTTACTTCAGACAGCATTACAAGATGTTGGCACAGAGACAATCATGTGACAGCATGTAGCAAAGAGATTAACCTTTAAATATGACACCCGAAAAACGCAATTCTGAGACTATGGCTTTTTTCGCATCAATGTGGCTAAGCCGCGCTTCATTAAACCCCCATCTGCTGCATAATATGATGAATGAATGATTCTAGCATTAATAGAGCGCTACTGTCACTCCCAAGGGAGCCTCCTGGCACTAGGCGGTAAAGAACAATCAAAGGTCATAACAGTTGGTTAAAAGAAACTAGAACTCAGTATCAGCGAGATAGACCTACAGTGGATTCATCGAATTAATGAATGACACATGGAGTCGGAGGCAGTAAAAAGCCACACCTTCAATAGTCAATATGCAAGTTATAACAAAAAATGTTTATGGCAAAACTGATTAAAAGTTAATAAAATTGCTGCCCACGGCTGCAAAGCTTCACTTTTCATCTTTCAGATTTTGATTGCTATATTCATGCATTAGGTGACTATTCTGCTCAGATAGTGAAAACATCCACAACTGGTGGACTTTGTTATACATTTTTTGTTTCACTAGTCACTGTCCTAAAAGTAGCAGTTATTTCAAGAAGGCATGTAAGATTTATTTTAAGGTCAAATATCTAGAAACGAGGTTCTTCATAGTAGACATTCATTAAATAATTATCAATTTAATACATTCTCCTACAGAGCTGTTTCTAAGTGGAAAGACATATCAAGGAAGGGTAGGGTGTCTCCTCGCAAGAGCTCCCATTGACCTTGGTTTGATCTGTTCCTGTCGCGGGCACTAAGCCCAGCCACACAAGTGGCTCAATGTTTTTATCAGCGCAGGTGGGGTAACACTGAATGGTAGGAATTTTGTGGACTCCTGTGCCTTCACAGAAGTGTAAGGAAAATGTGTGTTTCAGGCACAGTTTGAGGTTTACAGAGCATTGTGGGTAAGAAAACCTTGTGGGATCCATGCAAGGCACACCACCTTGGACTCCCCTAGTTTTCAAAAATGTGCAGGTTTGCTAGGTTTCCCTAGGTGCCGCCTCAGTGAGGGCCCAAAATCCACAGCTACCCACGTTGCAAAAACAGTTCAGTTTTGAGTGGAAAAATGTGATGATTCATGTTCTGTTTTGGGCTATTACCTGTCACGGGCACCAATGCCTACCCACACAAGTGAAGTACCATATTTATTGGAAGACTTAGGGGAATGCTGGGTGGAAGGAACTTTGTGGCTTCCCACAGATTCCAGAACTTTCCATCACAGAAATGTGAGGAAAATATGCTTCTATACTCAAAGTCGGAGGTTTGCAAGGGAATCTGGGTAAACAAAATCTAGTGAGAGTCATACAAGTGATCCTACACTGAATTCCTGTAGGTGTCCAGTTTTAAAAAATGTACAGGCTTGCTATGATTCCCTAGATGCCGACTGAGCTATGGTCCAAAATCCACAGCTACCCACATTGCAAAAAATGGGTCAGTTTTGAGTCGAACAATGTGATGTATCCATGTTGCGTTTTGGGCCATTTCCTGTTGCGGGTACTAGGCCTACCCACACAACTGAGAAACATTTTTATCAGGAGAATTAGGGGAATGCAGGGCAGAAGGGAATTTGTGGCTCCCTGCAGATTCCAGAACTTTCCATCACAGACATGTGAGGAAAATATGCTTTTATAGTCAAAGTTGGAGCTTTGCAAGGGATTCTGGGTAAACAAAACCTAGTGAGAGCCACACAAGTCATCCCACACTGGATGGATTCCTGTAGGTGTCTAGTTTTTAAAAATGTATAGGTTTGCTAGGTTTCTCTAGATGCTGAATGAGCTAGGGTCCTAAATCCACAGCTACCCACATTGGAAAAAAGGTCAGTTGTAAGTAAAAAAAAAAGTGATGCGTTCATGTTGTGTTTTGTCCCTTTTCCTGTCGTGGGCACTAGGCCTACCCACACAAGTGAGGTACCATTTTTTCAGAAGACATGTGGGAGCATAAAATAGTAGAACATTTGTTATTACCAATTGAATTTCACTGCATTTGTGCTTTCCAAATGTAAGCCAGTGTGTAAGAAAGAAGACATTTTGAAAAATACCTTCTAATTTATACGCTAGTACGGGTACCCACAAATTCAGAGATGGACAAATAACCACTGCTCCTAAACTCCACATCTTAAGCCCATTTCAGAAATATATAGGTTTCCTTGATATCAAATTTTTCACTCTACTTATTTCACCATATGAATTGGTCTACACTCTGTATACAATGAAAAACCATTGTATGGTGTAGCTCAGTTGTTGACTCTGGGTACCTTGGGTTCTTGTAGAACCTACAAACCCTATATATCCCCGCAACCGGTAGGGTCTAGCAGACACAATGATATATTTCTATTGTAAATCAGCCAACATGACGAAAAGTTACAGCTGAAAACGTTGTCACAAATGGCCCTTTTTTTCTACTTATTTTACATATTTATTTCTACAGATAGTTTCTTTGTGAAAATCTTAAAGGATCTACACAGATGACCCCTTGCTGAATTCAGAAGTGTGCCTACTTTTCAGAAATCTATAGCTTTCCTGGATCACCCATTGGTTTCACACTAGATTCCACCACAAACTGGAAGTAGGATGAAAGCATAAAAAATAGGAAAAATGGGCTACCTCTTCGTAAAAAATGCTAAACTGTGGTAAAAAAATTAGTTTTCTTTATTCAGCTCTACATGTTCCTGAAAGCTGGGAGGAAAAAAACAGACACTTATCCAGAGCACTTTTTTCCTATTTTTTTCCCCAAAACAGAAAATGTAGCTATATTTTGCCTATTTTCTTGGTCTCCTACAAAGCAATCCACGAACCATGTGTACCTTTAGAATCCCTGGGATGTTGGAATAAAGGAACACACATTTAGCATGGATATCTTATGTGGAAAAAAAGTGATAGATCCCTAAGCGTGAACTACCTAAAATAGCCAAGGTGGGGTGGGGAGGGGTTTGAGGGAAAAGCCCAGCTGTTAAGGGGGTTAAGAGGTTACGTTCTGAAACGTCATCATTATAATATATGTCCTATATCCATTTTCCTAGTTCAATTCTACAGGTGTCATGAAACGCAAGCACTGCAACCTCATATATAACATAGAACAGCTCTCAACAGGTTTTGTTTTAGTTGTGTTCATGTTTCAATCCTTGCTCAGAAAAGCCTCAGGGCCTGGCAGCAAATTTAAGCCAGCAATGCGGATTTGCTCTGCATGATTCCTCATCAGAAACATGAGCGATTCCACACCGGACCATGGTTATCTCAAGTTTTTTTAATCAACTTTCATTTCAACATAAGAGATAAAATTCAGGTCTTTCGATGTAATGATCCTTAATTTGGGAATAGCGTGTAGGAATTAGAGAACTTGGTGTATGTTATGGCGGTTCAGGGGGAAGGCTGGGTCGGATTGGGACAGAAAATAGACCAGGACACCAAAATAAATATGGCCCATTAGTGAATCCGAAAGCTAAAAAGTGGTCAACGTTTAGAAATCGTGGCAGTTATGAACTTGTAAAGACACATTGAATAAGCTGGTTTGCAAGGTATGGAAGACTGCTTGTATTTGTGCTTGTTGCAGGCAATGTTTGTGGTAATTTCAGGCACTTTAACAGTAAAAACTGACCCAACAGACCAAAACATCAGCCAACAAAGCTCAAAAATCCTTCCCACACACTGACCTATCAGACCAGCACATCGGGCCCTGCCTGATTGCCCTTTATGTCAGTCCGTCCCTGGGGCGGGGAGGATGAGCCACTAGCTGGAAAGCAAGTGTAAAGAAAAGTGATGCATAATCTGCAGTCTGATGTAACCAAGACATTTTTAACTCCTGTGTCCTAAGCTAATGTCATTCAAACCTTTCTGAGTATCGCCTGTTCCAATTGAAGATCATGCTGTTGATATGTCTACTACAGGCTGGTTACTGTCCTAAGTTTCAGGTTAATTGGGTAGTTTTGAGGCAGTGGTAAGTTTTGATAATGTTTTTGATATATTCTTTTTATTAATTTCACCGTAATGCAATTGTATCAAAACAAAGCATACTGAAAAAAAGAATCATTTCAATCTCCTAACACCCCCGTTACTCTTCTTTCAAACTCCGCAGTAAGCCAAGCAACACAGTCATAGATTCCAGTGTATTTACACAAATCTTATCTGCTACATCTTACTCGTCTTTAAATTAACTTTCCTGCATCTCTTCTCTAGTTTCACAAAAATCATGTAAACATAGTGCTGTTCATTTAATTGGCACAAACCTTTAGAGCTATTTTGTAGACATGTATATTACTATCGGTGACCACATTTTAGAGAGCTTCTTGTCAGCAGGGGTATTATAACAATTTTCAGAGTGGTGGTGCTGCCATCAATGCTACTTCACTGAACTCATAGAGACTATGAAAAATCTAATCGTCACACTAAGAACAAGTGATAGTTAGCACATTGTCACACATATATTACTAATGTGTAGCGTAGTAGGACACAGTCATTTACAGGCTGCACATTTTCTTTTGAAATGGCCACAAAATGTGCACAGGTATGCAGCTATAACGATTAAACTATAAAGCACACAAACCATAATGTGTGGAAATCGGGTTTCAAAAATATTTATCATTTGCGTATCACCAAGCGCCTGGATTCGTTTTGAACATCTTAAAATCCTATTTTTCATCATACTTAAGAATTGCAAATAAATTGTCTTTCATTTGTGCTTTCCTAACTGCTGATATATTTTGTACAATTTGTACAGCTCATTTACAGGCATTTAAATTTTGCTGTGTTTGAAAAAATTTACATCCCACAGGATTTCCTTCCACACTTCCTGTACCGGAACAAGATTGTCACATAGTTCATTTTACAAAATTGTTTCACTTTGCAGTCAGGGAAAAGAAGTAAACATCAATCTCCACGTTAAAAAAATAAACAGCAAATTTGACAAAAGGCATTGCCTGACATTTGACCTCTGTCTTTGAATGGACAGCAAATGTGACAAGATAAAAACAAAATGTAAAGGCATCATATTGCTCATTCACTTTCTGAACATAGTTAATGTGGGGTTGCTACATTTACCAACATCAGAGAAACCCTACAGTATAATGGGCAATGTGGCAATTTGCTCGTGTTTTAATTCTACCCCATATGTTCTCCACCCCTGTGTATGACCATGTAGTATAATGTCTTTTGAACTCGCATCATAGAGTTGTTGCTTTGGTAATAAAAATTCATCAATTCAAGTTTTTGCGTTGCATCTTACACATTGTTCTTGACAACGATTAAGTTAGTAAATAGAACAAAAGATTATTGTAAGCCTGCTTAGGGCACCAATTAAAATTTGCTAATGTGCAACATGCTACAAGCCCCCTCTCTCGCCTCCCTATTGTACCGATACCATATTAAAAACAGAGCTTCAGTCTCCCAATTAGAGCTAATGTTGAAGAAAAAAACCCATCATTTTTGTTCAGTTCTCTGTTGGCAAATAGAAAGTTTCAGTGTGTGAGCAGGCTGCACCAACCCATTCCCAAAACAAACATCTGTTCTTTTTATGCCAACAATATTGTCTTTTTTTCAGGGGATATTACAGCTCTTGTGGGAGTCCCATGGGCGCCTAGCCCCAAAGAAGCAGATGGAGTCTGCAGTTGGCTAATTGCATACAGTAGAAATATACAGTTATATATATATATACTGGGGCTAGAGGAGGGAGGCAGGGATGTACATTATGGGTTTGTTTTATACTTTGCATAGTTGTATTTAATTGATGTGAATAATTGTTGCGAACATTTATTTTAACATATTTTTAACTGTGTATTGTAAATTGGCTCACTAACTGTGTAGCGTGGACCTCTTGCATGCCAGTTAACGAAAATGCCAACGTTGACATATGAAACGTCATGCTTCCACTGGCCACGTCACCTTCCCTCCAGTCCAGAGGAAGTTCAGACGGGAAAAACATGAGACAGGCCTCTTAGAGCCCTATCAGCTTTATATACCTGCAAACGCCTTCCCAACCTCTGAGGCGAGCAAGGTCCATGCCAGGAGTACGAAAGAACTGATTCTCTTCTTCGTTTCCCCAGCCCCTTTCTTTCTTCCTCCCCAGTCCCCTTTTTCTCCTCGCCCCCACTTTTATTTACTTCCTTTCCCTCCCCATCGCGCAACACGTGATTTATATTGATTTTTTTACTTCTTTTTTCCATAATTTCCCTCTATTTTCCCCTCATTGACTTTGCCTCTTTTGACACTCGAATCCGGCCCCACAACCCTGTCAAGCCATTATTTTACGGTATTACTCAGGAACCCCTCTCTAGAGGCCTCGGGGTCTCCGATCAAAGTGGAAGAAGGTGTCATAAATAACATTTTGAATGTGTCTTTCGTCTACGACCTGAAACTAGTGCTTAATTTTAAAACAAGATGAAGTGCCAGGGCCCTTCTCGGAAGGCCACTGCAGCATGCACCACCCATACCCTGCCAGTGCTGCCAATGGCAGTACCAACATAACATCTAACCATCACACTCCTACAAGAGTGACAATTCAGACTATTTCAGGCCACACACAGCTATAATAATGGCATGAGAGGCTAGTATTATTCATTAACTGTGTAATCCCCTTACCCTGACTTGAATGAGGGTCCTTTATTGGACAGGGTGCAAACCTCGGCAAACTAAAGACCCCATTTCTAACAAAAGGTATATCTTCAACCGAGCATGTCAACAGGTTGGTGAAACAATGGACAAATTTATTGAAAGACTTGATACACTCATTAACCATTGCAAATTCTGTGATTTCACCAACGAAGCCATGTGCCTCAGAGTTATTGATGGCTGCCTTTCAGATTTGTTTAGAAGGTACATGTTGAGAGACACCCACAGCTTTGAGAAAATGCTGATGGCTGCAAGAGCAGAAAAATGAGCAGACCGACAAGCTGCTGAAATGGAACCAGGAACAGCCCACAATGAATCGCCTTGGCTGTGAAAAGCAAGCACAAGCAAAAGCAAGATGACCATAAGTCAACGTCTTTGAATAAACCATAGCTATGCTTCCGATGTGGGTTTTAGCCCTAAATCTCCTGACCCCCCATCGTCCCTGTAAACTAACCTGACCCCCTCCCAGCCCTGAAAACTACCCCACAACCACTACAAACTACCCCCACCCCCTCAAAACCCGATTTACCTCTCCGCCTCCTCCTGCTCTTTTCTCTTCCTGCTCTTCTGTCCGGCAGCAGCAGCAACAACTAGACCGGGCATATCCCTTAACCACGCGTGGTTAAGGCATATTCATGGTTTCGACGTGTGTGGTACCGCCTGCGTGGTTCAGCCCCGCATAGTTCACACTGCGTGGTTAAGGCTGTTTCTTTTTCTACACATCATCCTTAGAAAGGGAGTTCAAGACTGCATACACCTGCCCAATCGTGAATTTAGTTCTTCTCATTAAAATATCTATTAGTTCTATTCTAGAGGACCCTTGAGGTCCCCCTCCCTATTTGATTGCAAAATCACGAACTTGCCGGTATTGAAAGAAGTTCCTTTGACTAACATCAAATTTCAATTTTAGTTCCTCAAAGGTGATAAAGTCCACTTTGTTGTAAAAATCCCAGAGCCTGCACAAACCTTTTCTTTTCCATCCCAGCATTTCAACATCACCAATAATGCCCGGGAGGCTGAGATTGTCGTGTATCAGTGTATAAAAATTATATCTGCCTAACCCAAATTTTTTCCGCAGGGTCTTAAACCTTGTTTTTTTTTTTAGATAACTGGGTTCTATTTGCCGTAGTCAGTGGCGTAACAAAACTTGAGGGGGCCCCCCTGCAAAGTGCATGGAGGGGCCCCCTTCCGGACTTAACTCCAGAGCTCTCAGGCCATGGCACTGCAGCGGCTGCGGAGGCCTTTGTTACGCCCCTGGCTGTAGTAAACATCCTCTTGCATCTTTATCTAGAAGCAGTTCAAACACCAAGGGAATTTCTTCCATGCCATCCTACGGACCCTCACCTACTCTTATTAGGATAGCCGGATATTGAAATTGCATTTATATAGCGCTTACTACCCCTGATGAGGCGTCAAAGTGCTTTTTTCGGCGAGTAGCACGCTACTCCGGAACCCAAAAAGGATTAGTTGTGAATTAGCATAGGGAAATATGAAATTAATTTGAGCGGTGGACATGTTAGTCTGTTATTTGGATTGAACAGGATAGTGGAGGAATAGAAGAGGGAAAGGTTTGCATTTATATAGCGCTTGCTACCCATGATGAGGTGTTGAAGCGCTTTTTGCAAGTTAGCACGCTACTCCGGAACCCAAACAGGATTAGTGGGGAATTAGTATATGGAAATATGAAATTATTTTGAGCGGTGCACATGTTAGTCTGTTATTTGGATTGAAAAGGATAGTGGAGGGATAGACGAGGGAAAGGTTTGCATTTATATAGCACTTGCTACCCCTGATGAGGTGTTGAAACGCTTTTTGGTGGGTAGCGTGTTTTCCAGTCCTAAGCAAGTCTTTATAGTTAGGTATTAAGGGCCTCGTTTAGAGTTTGGTGGAAGGGACACGCCCTCACAAACATAATGGATATCCCGCCCGCCCCACTACTCGTGTATTATGTCCTATGACACTTATAATAAGACAGACGGGACATCCTTCACATTGTGACGGAGCAACTTGCCAGCCAAACTCAAAATCGGGGCATACGTCTTTTCCAGGAACAAGTTAGTTATTTGGACCTACTTTCAAGGTTAGGATCATTACAGGCAAGCAAGACTGAGTTGCAGTCAGAGGCTTGATAAAAATATGTAAGAACAGGGCTGGCTCTAGGGCGGTGTGACCAGTGCGATCGCACCGTGCACTGACTTTGGGTGGGGGTGCCGTGTTTGAAGTATATTATAGTTTTAAAAGCACCTGCTGCCACATTCCTGGCCTCCAGCAATTTTCAGGCAGCAATAAAAATGTCAAGATAACTCCGGTGATTAATGTTCTTCCTAGAGAGAGATTAGTGGAAGTTTTGACTCATGCATGGTAAGGCAGCGTAGAAGGTTAATATGCCTGCTGAAAAGAACGTGTACCATTCAGATCACAACTGCATATCACGTAAATAGGTCAGTGGGGTACTCATTTTGTCTGTGAGATCCTTTGTTACTTGCAGTTTATAAGTTATAATCCTAACATAGAACACTGAGCTATCAACTATCATCAAAGAGCTGCATGCAAACTGCAAGGTATAGATTAGAGCGTTAGGATGTTTTCTCCAGTCTTTCTTTTTCCTAATGTTGGAAAAAGGGTTCATTTGGATAGAAATCAATTCTGATTATTAAAGAGAACCCCCAGCCATGGTGTTACGTTTCAAATTCTTAGTTTGTGCCTCTCCAGACCAAGCACTCTTAAACTATCCTGCCTACCAGTATGGATGACATGTGACCCCTACACCTCGTAGTTCTCTGTCTTATGTAACATATCCTATATAGTGCTTTACACACCTGTGATCGATTGTCTCTGTGTGGTGTGTGATGTAAAGTGCTCTGAACACCCTACACTGGTATGAGTGGCGGCAGCGCTATAAAACTAATAAAATGCATCTGAGAGAGAGTGGTTATGGAGACTTGAGGGGCATTGGTAAAGCGTGGTGGTGATGAGGAAATCGTGGCGGAGTTGGTCATTGGGGGCGCCAACATTGTTGCACTGGGCGCCACCAGCGCTAAAGCCGGCCCTGTGTAAGAATATCTTTTAATATTAGATAAACAGCATCATAATCCAATCCAAAGCTCTCTTCCTCACCCACGTCCACCAATGAATATTCGAACAGCGACCTTCCGCAGTCATTTCTTTATACTGGTTAGAACTCATTTGCTACCCAAAAGAGCTGATGCAGGCAATGGACAAGTTATTAAATGTTCACATTTCCCCATCCTATGATTGGCTGGTAAGTCAAAGTGTCTGAGGATGCGTTCGTTTGAATGTAAACCCAAGATTAGCAAACAAATCTCAAGAACACTAATGAATGATGTTATTACACACCACAGTTGTACAGACATTTCGGAGCCGGCTGTAGCAATTCAGGGGGCTTTGTTAATTAAACAACAGAACGCCTAAGAACCTTTATTTCATATATAGCATGTGAGAAAGACACTTGGAAGATGGCATTATTGTAATAGATGTTGCCATACATACAGATTAGGAAATAGTCATTAGGAAGGCCTCTAGTGAAAATATTTGTATCATTTACAAATTGACACCTAGTTCTTTATTTTATAGCTTCAGGCATCTCAGAGCCTTCCTTAGCTAGGTAGCAGTGATTTTTCACTCTCCATTGTCCTTTGCTGACATTTTGTTTGAAGGGTTTACAAGCATAGAGGTCTTTAGCTAGGAGGTTGGGGAACTGTCAGGAAAGGTAGAAACACTGTTCTTCAGGAATGGTGCTATATTAAGGCCACTGAAATTATGCAGCAGTAGAGGACCAAATTATGCAGCAGCATTAACAAAGTTATGTGGCAAGAAAAAGAAAATTATGCTCCATAGTGCAGCAAAATCTGTAGCTATGTAATTTCATTGTTATTTTAACAACTAATCGTACTGGCTGGGCACAGGTGCATCTCATTAGCATCAGTTTAACCCCTGAATACATCAGCCACCAACTGAGAGTTGATGGGTTTATCTTTGCAAAGGGTTAGCCATTGCGTGGAATCACATGTTGCGCTTATTGTTTAGTAGCTGAAAATCTGTTTGAAAAAGAAATATTTTAGGGTGAAATATGCAAATTATGCTCCAGATGGTGGATTATGTGGCAGAACCTTAATTATATGAAAAACGCTGGAGCTGTAGAACTGCATAATTTCGGTGGCACTCACCATACTCAGTAATATTTGCATTGTGTTTGTGGGAGATTTTGGAGTTGCCCCCTATGGCATTTTTTACTGCATTTACTGGTAGTTTTGACCATCAGAAGGTGATCCTGCATCTGTGCTCTGCCATTAGATGTCGATGAGCCACTGAAGGCTCGAGCCAGGCTTGATCTTGATGTCTGGCTTAGCCCGAGGACCTCTCGGACCCTCAAGCCCAAAACGAACTGAGCTTTTATGTGGCTGTTGCCTGCCTTCAATACTATTATCTCATTCTCCAATCCCACCTTCTACGACTCTCCTTCAGCAGAGGTGCAGCCTAGCTCTTGGCTTTGCGAGTGGGTGGTAGTGAACACTTGTGGAAATGCTCTGATAGTGGTCAGAGAGGTATGTTACGTTAATGATTTTTCAAACAGTCCGACTCCGAGCATATACATAACACTCTAGGAGGATTTCACAGTCATACCACCAGAACTGTTGTAAGACCCCCCTCCCCTGCTGCCCCAGCTAGTAATAAAAATGTGAATATCCTGCAGTGGTGGGAGCTTTGCATCTGAGGCTATCTGCAGCCCGAGCTCTGCACTCACTTGTCTGGATCTGAAAACATGCAACTGTTGAATGATCGGCTCCTGCAGACCTATGTTTTAGGTTGAAGCCTACCAGACAGCACAGCGGTCTGATTTCTAAAGACATTTTGGGGACATTAAGAAAGCTGACCTAGAAATGCATTTTGCCTGTTGCTTACCATTGCCTTTGTGGTTTTAACTCTTATTTTCTGGCTTTCTATTAGCTGGCTTTATGTGCTTTTAGGCTGTCCAGCTTGAGTTCGTCCCTCCTGTTGCTCAAACCTTATTTTCTGTACATTTCCAAGAACTCGCTTTCTGAAAACAGACTTTTAAATCTTGTTCTTATCCTATCACATTTGCTGTGCATGCAAAGACAGGGGTCAAATGTCAAGCTCAGTCTTCCGAGGGAGCTTGGTGTTTACTTTTCTTTCTCTGACTTCAAAGTGAGAGAATTTATGTGACAATCCTGCAGAGTATCCATGTAAGAGGAGAGGGTGTAGGATGTTTTTTTATAGCACACAAAAAAATGAACTGTTCTGATGGTTCAGAATATATCAGAATCAGTACAAATGAAGCACATTTTTTTCAATTATGAAGTCTGGTGGAAACAAATATTTGATTTTGATCAAAACACATCCATACACTAGGTGATGACATTTGCACACGTTATTGTTCGTGTGCAGTAAAACCATATTTTGGTGCAAATGTAATGGTCATTTCAATTGAAAGTGTGTTATCTGTAATGGCAGTGCGCTACCATACCATGCATACTCCACACTACGCCACTCCCCTTCATGCCCTTCCACTCTATGCCAAGCCTCTCCATTCTACGACACTCCACTCTACGACACACCACTCGACTCCATGCCACTCCAGTCTACACCACTCACTCCACTCTGTCCTTCCACACCACTTACCCCACTCCACTCTATCCCCCTCCAATCTACCCCACTCCTCTCAAATCTATCCCACTCCACTCCAATGTTCCCCAACCCCCCATTCCACTACAATCTACCCTAATCTACTCTACTCCAGTCTACCCACTCTGCTCTACCCAATCTACCCACTACACTCTAATCTACCCCACTCCGCTCCAATCTAGCCCACCACAATTTACTGACCCCACTGCAATCTATCCCACCCCCCTCTACCCCACTCCAATCCACTCACCCTACTCTAACCCAATCTACCCCACTCTACTCCAATCTACCCGACCCCATCCCAATCTACAACTGTTAAAAGCAAAACGACAATCATGAACATTACCTGCGCCATCTTGTCTGGTGGAATTCTATGTGCACATAAGTTGCAGTCATTTTAATCTATCACAGCCATTTTGTACTCTGTTGGTCACCTTTGTTTCACCCTGCCCTTACTAGCATCCCTCTGACCCTCTGACCGACCTGGTACGTGTGCTGGGGGCTATAAACTCTATTTGCCGCAACAAACCTCAGCGCCACTTGCTGCCACAAACTCGTTTTTCCTCTCATCTCTGTTTTCAGGCAAACCTTTGGACACTCTACCCCTTACTGCACCTAGTTACACAAACAGGTTCCAAACACCAAAAAGACTCTTGCAACATGATTTATTGCACTGCAAACAGCAAGACTTGTTGTTACCAACAATGGGACCTGTTTTTATCAACAGAACGGACTCTTAGATCTGGCCGGTCTCACATGTTTTAGACCCTGAAGCAAGGTCCAGCTGCAAGATAAGATTGTCTGTTTGACCTGGGTGGGAAGAGAATTACTGTTGGGCTTGTGTGACAACCTGCCCGGGCGGGGACCCCAAGCTTGTGTAACCATGTTGATGAAACCAATGCATTGTGTCAAACCTGTATAAAAGGAAGAGCCAAAGGAGTTATCAGCAGAACACCTCCCTCAGACATCCCGGTGTCTGCAGTTGACGTGATCTCCTCATGAGAAATAAACCTTTTTCTTGTCTTCCAGTTTCCAGCGCTTGCCTCATTATTTTGATAGCGAACCCAAAGTGAATTAGAGGTGGAACCCTGCACCGGGCAGCATTGAGGGTCTTAGAAGACTCGCTGCCTTTCACAAATTGGCGCCCAAACGTAGGGGCCCATCAGCGATGCGTGGGTCCGGTAGAGAGGTCCTAACGACGGGGTGAACGACTAAACGATTGGGGTATACCTGCCTGAGAAGACCCTTGTCTGGCTGCCGATCGACTGAACTTCACCGGTTCCGAACGGACCTCTCTCGAGTGACCTGCGGTCCTGACTGGGACCTTAGAGGAACGCCGCATTGATTGTTGGAGTGAGAGGACAACCAGGCGCTGGAAGGGGAAGACGAAGAACCGTCCATACGGTCCGGGTAAGGTCGTGAAAAAATGACTTAAATTGATTGATTGATTGAATAGTTTGATTGAAATACTAGTATTCCTTTTTTGATATTGAGTTATTTGCGACATTTCCCTGCTTGCAAACAACGAAGAATAGGAATATTCTCTCTCTTTGCAGGCAGCGAAGGACAGGTAGTGCAGACTTTTTGTCTAAATTGATTGATTGAGATATTCATTTTTGACCGATAAATACGTCATGCCTGTTTTCTCTAGATTGTTTGATTGTAATTGTTTTGGACCAGACCGTTCGTTAGAGGTCAGTCAGCTGGCACCGCCGGAAGGCACCCCTAACAAGGACATGTACGTAAAGTATGGATTAGCCACCGTAACTTATAGCAAACTATGGCATAAATACACTAGGAAGGACCGGGTAAATCAGTGGCCACTGACGGGATCTTTCGATCCCGCTAAAATAGAAACGTTAGAATTAGCTCTCCACAAAAAGAAAACTAGACCAGCCATGTTTGACAGTTTTGGTTTATGGCGAAAAGAGGCAGCTCAGAGAAAGAAAAGGGACGAAGCTAGACAAGATAAAGAAATGCGAAAATCAGCTTACCAAACCTGTAAAAGATTAGAAGAAAAACTAAAAGAAAAGGAAATCGATAAAAAGGAACAGGAATCAAAAATATCAGGTCAATGCCCTGTTAGAACGCCCTCAACTCTTTACCCCAAGTTACCAGCAAAACAAAGGGTAGATGATGATTTATTGTTAGGTCCCCCAATCATATACATGCCACCCCCTTACGCCCCTACTCATCCCGTAGAACAACGCCAGGACCACCAAAGTATAGCCGGAGATGGCACGATCGCCTCAGTCAAAAGGAAGAAAACCTCTGAACTGACCTATATTGCTTTACTGTGCGACCTATGTCGGTTCAAACTATGCAACCAGCTTCAAAGAAATTATTGACTAAGTCATTTCTGTGCAAAAAATGCATACATCTTTATTACATTCATATACTTAAATGTCTACCACTTTGAGAATAGAATGACCACATTTTAGACAATCAGTGCAAAAATATTAAGTCAGATTAAAAAACAATATATTACATTACAATCAGGTCTTCATCTGTGGCTATGTAGCCTGAAATGGGACAACAGCAATAAATCTTAAAAAACAGCAAATATTTACAGACAAAAATTGTGTGCATAAGAGACACCCCACGCTTACACTTCACTCTTACATTCACTCCTCACATGAACCCAAGCAACCTAACACTCATACACAAACACAAAATCCTTTCTTCATGGAGATAGACATTTAAGTATATGAATGTAATAAAGATGTATGCATTTTTTGCACAGAAATGACTTAGTCAATAATTTCTTTGAAGCTGGTTGCATAGTTTGAACCGACATAGGTCGCACAGTAAAGCAATATAGGTCAGTTCAGAGGTTTTCTTCCTTTTGAATGTCATATTTCCCCTCCTCTTGGACCTACAAGTAATTTGGGGAACCCTTTTTCTTCATTGTTACGATCGCCTCAGTCTCCACCGCCTCTGCTCCCACCGAGTCACCCACAACAAATGCCTCATCAAAGGATACAGTAGTAGAGGTAGGATCAAAAGAAAAAGGAGCACCCAGGGTCCCGCGATTAAGTAAAAATGAGCGAGCAGGCATTGATAAAATAGTTAAATCCCTCATAGATAGGAAGGAGACAGAAGAGTATGTAACTGACATATGCAACTCCTATGTTGAAAACCGCAAACGATACTTTATTGTACGTCTCTGTTACCACACTCTTACCGCATATGAAGAGAAGTACCAAGATGTAGGGCCCGAGCGGCTAGTAGCTCTCTATAGGAAGGTAGACACCGGAGATGAAGGCGACAACGATGTTACAGAACTCTTTTCATCCACACTGGAGGTATTCCGTCACCTCGTGGAACAAGGACGGATAGATAAGGACAGGACATCTAAGATAGCAGGACCCCGGTGGAAAAACCAGATAGCATGATGCCGATAAAAGAAGCTGCCCCTTATTGGGTACCTCCCAGAGGACAAGGGACTCATGATGATATGAACCATCAAGACGCTAGAGGAAGGGTGGTCTACAATTGGGTGTATCAACCATGGGACAGACAGGACATTTTGACGTTCCGTAAATCTTTACCAGATTTACGAAAGAACCCCACCGCCTTTTACACCGAGCTAGGTACCGCTCTGGGATCAACAATAATGACACTTGCCGACATAGACTTGTTCTTCGGGTTATGTTTGCCAGCAGATGTGTGGAAACAGATTAGGAAAATAGACCATACCGAACTGCTTGGTCATACCTGGGAACAACTCAACACACTAGATAAACAGCGGAACCCTGGTCAAAAACCGGTTAAAGCAATATTGGACCTCCCTGACAAAATAGTGCAGAAAGTGAAAACGCTGGTCCCAGAGAAAAGATAGACTGGTCCATAGTAACCGCGTGCCGCCAGAAACCACAAGAGGATGTCTCAGAGTATTTCTCCAGATTTGAAACGGTGTTCTCTGATTACAGTGGACAAGACATGTCCACCGCAACCGGACACCACTTATTTGTGCAGAACTATGTCAAAGGACTACTGCCAGATGTATCCCAGAAATTACAAGCCAGCGAAAGTAGTTGGGCAGCATCTAAACCGGCGGCCATTCTCCAAATGGCCCAGTACTATGAGCATCAGAGAAACAAAAATGACAGGGCTACAGAAAGGAAAAAGAAGGACTTGAAGGAAAGGGTAATGGTAGTAGACGACATCCTTCTAGCAGCGGACACCATACCAATAGCCGTCACAGCCACCATCAAACTACTCCATTTTCTTGCTGAGAATGGTCACAAGGTCTCCCGAAAGAAATTGCAGTTCTGTAAATCACAAGTGACCTATTTGGGTCACCTTTTATCCAAAGAAGGGAGGAAACTCACGCCTGACAGGATCCAGACAATTCTAGACACCCCTGTCCCCAAAGATCAGAAACAAGTCCGCTCTTTGATAGGTCTCACTTCATTTTGCCGACAGTGGTTACCGAACTTTAGCCTCATTGTCAAACCCCTTCTCTCCCTCCTAGCTAAAGACATCCCCTCACCTCTCACCTGGACCCCCGAATGCCAGTCAGCCTTTAAAGAACTACGCAATGCCCTTTGTTCAGCGCCTGTCCTAGGAACCCCGGATTACTCCAAACCATTCTTCCTCTACACGCACGAGAGGGAAGGATGTGCATTGTCTGTCCTAACACAATCAATTGGTCACAAACAACGCCCTTGTGCATATTTCTCTGCCACCCTCGATCCAGTAGCCAGAGCGCTGCCAGCGTGCCTGCGCGCTGTGGCAGCTGCAGCAGTATCGATACGCCAGAGCGAAGGAATAGTACTCTCCAATCCAGTCACTGTTTTAGTACCCCATGCAGTCGACACACTACTAAACCAGACCAAAACCCAACACTTGACTAGCGCCCGACTGACAGGATATGAGTTGACCCTGCTAGCACCGCACATTACCCTAAAGCGATGCACCACCCTCAATCCAGCCACACTGTTACCCCTACCCGAAAATGATCCTAGCGTGACTCCACTACACGACTGTGTGACACTAACCGATGAACAAACAAAGAGTAGAATAGATCTCAGAGACACTGCCTTTCTAGAACCAGATGGAGAACTATGGGTGGATGGTTCGTGCATCAAACTCCCGACGGCACCACCTCAGCTGCATACGCTGTCACCACAGCCCGAACCGTTCTGGAAACAGCCCGTATTCCCCAACGTTCAGCCCAGGCTGCAGAACTCATTGCCCTCACACGAGCATGTATCTTAGCGACTGACACGACAGTTAACATATACACCGACAGCCAATATGCCTTCGGGGTGGTTCACCATTTTGGGATCTTATGGAAAGAAAGAGGGTTCCTGACTTCACACGGTGCACCCATCCTGCATGGAGATTTAGTCTCCGCCTTGACGCAAGCAGTCCTCCTCCCCAGGAAGTTAAAAGTGATAAAATGCCAAGCACATAGGAAAGTGACTGATCTCATTGGACAGGGAAATGCACTAGCAGACGTTACTGCCCGAGCCACGGCAGGAGACAGAACTACGACACGAATGTATGTGACCAGGTCACAAGCTGAACGATGGACTGACGCTAGGACCACTGTAAGGGACATACAGACTACAGGCACACAAGACGAATTGACCGAGTGGGAAAAGGTGGGACTAAAAGACGAGGAAGATTGCTGGAGAACTAAAGACGGAAATAAATGGCTGTTACCCAATGCCTACCTCATCCCCATATTGACCATGGCACATTTACCAGCACACATAGGCTCCACGCCCATGATTGAACTAATCACCAGAGTATGGCATAACGTCAAGATAGCAGAATCTGCAAAACGCCTAGTACAACAATGTATAGTCTGCCTACAACACAACCCAGGGAAGGGGACAGTAGTACCACGGGGAGGGTTTGGAGTCCCTGACCACCCCTTTGAGCATTTGGGCGGCACCAAGACCCACCTCCATTAACGATGTCCCGAACATATTAATGTCGGATTACTTGCATAAATTGACAAACGAGCTAACAATTATCCACCAACAGGTGCAGCAAGCCTTGCCTGACGTATCCAGGGGCCAGGGACATGAAATAAAGCCAGGCGACCATGTATTGATTCGCAACTTCCAAAGAACGAAAAATCTGGAGCCTAGGTGGACCGGCCCCTGGCAAGTCCTGATAAACTGAACACCTGCAAAACCACCGCAAAGACACCAAGACTGCTAACCTGCACAGCACAAAGACAATTGCACTTGTAGCCGCATTTCTCACCTGTCTCCTGCTAATGGTCGCACTCTGGATCATTGAAGAGAATGCACCTGCATACAGAACATTGTCACCCACCATGCAACCAACCACCAAGAAAGAACACTACCTGGTATCACTACCGCCACATCTCCGAGAACGACGCAAAGAATTCTGGAATAATTCTTTCGTGCAGATGTTGCACCAGCACAATCTTGCCAACAATGCTACCAACTGTTGGGTCTGTGGGCTGTTACCACATGCCACTGAACATTCCATCCCTTTCATCCCTTCGCCCTTTTCTATTCACGGATCTTGCCTTGCCTGGATGATGCTCCTACAAGAAAGTTACAAAGACAATGCCACTTCCGACGGAACAATCGCCCAGTTCTACAACGAGTTCTGGCGAAACAAAACAGGAAGGACAGCCGCCCCTTCTGCCCTCACACCTTCAATGCGACATTCCAGATTAATGTCCCCTCCAAAGAACGAGTGGAAATGCAAGTGTTCAATAATCCTAACAGAGCCACATTTTCCTACCTGAAGAAAAGAACTGCTGCAACACTGACTGTGGCCCTATCTGTGGTGAACGTCTCTGGCCTTGTATGCATTGAAGGCCGTGGGACTAAGAATGTGGGTCACAGCACCTGTAGCATTGTAAGGACTTTGAACACTGCCAACCCCCAGCGCTTGTTGCATCACCCAATATGTACTTTGTTTGTGGAACCAAAGCCTACACCTGGCTCCCAAGAAACTGGGGGGCACGTGCTACATCGCCTTTGTTTTGCCACCAACCTACACAGCCCCTGCAGAGCATCATCGGTGCCAGCTGCTGTGTATACATTCCTGATAATTCACCTTCTGTCTATGAAGCAATCGAACATCTCCATAGACTATCTTCAGAAATTCATCAAAGATCAGAGACTTGGACAATTGGAAGTTGGCTTTGGGGCATCTTGAAGGAGTGGGGTTGGAAAATATCAATGATTCTCTTGGTCCCAGTATTGACAATATGTGGTTGTTGTTAGGGTATACACTGTATACCACCTTTGTGTTCTCTTTGCATAACTACCTTGCACCCTAAGACTATGGACACTCAGCTAACAAAAATGAGAGTAATGTATGATCAAGAGATACAGGACATTATGGAGATCGAAATAGACTGACAAGCTGGCTAGTTATGTTCAAAGGGGCCACTGTTAAAAGCAAAACGACAATCGTGAACATTACCTGCGCCATCTTGTCTGGTGGAATTCTATGTGCACATAAGTTGCAGTCATTTTAATCTATCACAGCCATTTTGTACTCTGTTGGTCACCTTTGTTTCACCCTGCCCTTACTAGCATCCCTCTGACCCTCTGACCGACCTGGTACGTGTGCTGGGGGCTATAAACTCTATATGCCGCAACAAACCTCAGCGCCACTTGCTGCCACAAACTCGTTTTTCCTCTCATCTCTGTTTTCAGGCAAACCTTTGGACACTCTACCCCTCACTGCACCTAGTTACACAAACAGGTTCCAAACACCAAAAAGACTCTTGCAACATGATTTATTGCACTGCAAACAGCAAGACTTGTTGTTACCAACAATGGGACCTGTTTTTATCAACAGAACGGACTCTTAGATCTGGCCGGTCTCACATGTTTTAGACCCTGAATCAAGGTCCAGCTGCAAGATAAGATTGTCTGTTTGACCTGGGTGGGAAGAGAATTACTGTTGGGCTTGTGTGACAACCTGCCCGGGCGGGGACCCCAAGCTTGTGTAACCATGTTGATGAAACCAATGCATTGTGTCAAACCTGTATAAAAGGAAGAGCCAAAGGAGTTATCAGCAGCACACCTCCCTCAGACATCCCGGTGTCTGCAGTTGACGTGATCTCCTCATGAGAAATAAACCTTTTTCTTGTCTTCCAGTTTCCAGCGCTTGCCTCATTATTTTGATAGCGAACCCAAAGTGAATTAGAGGTGGAACCCTGCACCGGGCAGCATTGAGGGTCTTAGAAGACTCGCTGCCTTTCACACCACACACCCCTCCAATCTACCCCCACTCCCTCAGTTTACCCAACTTCACTCCAGTCCACCCAATCTACCCCATTCCAATCTACCCGCTCCACTCGAATCTACCAGACTCCACTCCAGTCTACCCCACTCCAATCCAATCTACCCTACTCTTCTCAAATCTACTCCACTACACTCTACCCCAATATATCCCACTCCACTCCCCCAATCAGCCATACTCCTATCTACCTCACTCTAATCTACCCCAATCGACTCCACTCCAATCTACCATACTCCACCTCAATTTACCTCACTCCACCCCAGTCCACCCCAATTCAATCTACCCCACTCCAATGTGCCACACTAATCTAACCAACTCCCCCACTGTAGTGTAGCTCCTATTTCCCTAATAGGCTCTGCGCATTGGAATAATATCCCCTATAGGTTTGACATAGGACTAAGGTCAGTATGTCCCTATCGAGTATATTAAACTTAATTACTTGTGCCAGCTAGCTCAGAGGCCACTAGAAACTCCTTGACAAACAAGAAGGAGTAGTTTCTGGCAGCCGCAAAACATGACAACTTTGTTTCCCTTTAGAATCAGAACGTGTCCCAGAGTCGTGGAAACAATAGATAACTATTGCACTCAGCTCAATCGTGCATACTTAGTTTTCTTCAAAGTTACACAGAAAGAATAGACGGGCGTTTCAATAAAAGATTTATTGAACAGTCTTGTTTCTCGTGTAAGTTAAATGTGCTGTTACGATCATAAGACAGTATGCAAGATAAATAATGTACAGTGTAAGCAGTAGGAATAAATAATACTGCGCTAGCATGATCTTTAGTAGATATTCATTTACATAAATAACACAGACTAAAAATGCGAGTACTCATACGATGCGTTTCTAAGCTAGTTCTACCCCAATGTACCTAACCTAACCTAGGTGTAGGGAGAGGTATGAAGTAGGTGAAGTATTCCTTACTATGGTATACTAAGAGTATGTTAAGTCTAGTACGCCTAGTATGCCAAGAGTCCCTCTAGGTTCTAGTCAGCCCCTAAGAATGAGAGAGGTAGGAATCTCTTGCCAGACTCGAACTCCAACACCCCGCGAGGGAAGTCAGATCACTGGAAGCTGGACTCTCTGCGTGCAGGGATGACAGCGTCTTCTCAGTGCGTCAGGCCGGGAAACGGGCTCCTCTGAAGTCGAGGTCTCCTCTAGTTTACAAGGGCTAGGGAAGGTATATTTATACCTGAGAGGTACCTCAGAATGTTAGCATTCACGTGAATCGGACAGCGGAAGACGTCGTGAATGAACCCCTAAGGTATAACGGTTCATGCATAATAGATGAGTCCTTGAAGAAATCAATAGTCCTGTGCTAGGGAAACTCCCGAAGCCTAAGGGTCTGTTCTTCAAGAACTCGTTGTGACGTTAGGGTGGACGGATGTCGGAGACCATGCCTGTATTTGGAGTGCACGGTTTAATGCCTAAATAAGGACTGGGATTTTATGCCTATATAAGGGCATGGCGAAATGTGCCTATATAAAGACATGATACAGGAAAACCTATATACGGATACCCTAAGAGGAATACAACACCCGCTCCACTTTCGTGTGTACGATAATACTAAAATGCTAAACATTTAAAAATGCTAAACATTAAATGGAGTACCGCATATCGCTAAAATATTTCTTAAAACCATTTAAAAGGCATTTAAAAAACCTATTAGAATGCAAAAGGTACTGTACATTTTAAGCATTGCTTTTTCATTTCAGGCAAAAATTAAAATAAAATGCAATTTGAATGAAATAAGCAGTAATATTTACATATGACAAAAAATGATCGATAAGTTTTTCCAAAATCAAAGTCATTTCATGTCATGGAAATTAATGAACTTCTTTAGACAAACAAGATGACTAAGTGTCTGTGGAAGTACCGCGAAGTCTGTACTATAAGGCTAGTTCTACTTTAAGCAGATTGAAGTGCCATTTTAGTTCGAAAAATGGGAAAAAGTTCAATTTTGGGAAGAGTTCCAAGTTTTTGAAGTATGAAGGCCAAATTGTTACTGCATCTCTGGAACACTGTGGGCTGAATCAGAGTCAGTTTACGGGTCTGGTGTAAACATGAGATCATCTATTTCTGTAGACAAAATATCGTCCACTGAAGTTGGTGTCAGTTGGAACACCTCGTGTAGTAGATTAATTGCACAGAGATGTGAAGCATCGCTTTCAGCATAGGATGCCGCAGCAATGTTCGCGTCTGTTGTTACCTGTGTGCCTGTAGATCTTTCTCGTACCTCAGCAGCAGCCGGAAGCGTCTGTGAGATCTCAATGAACGCTGACATCAGCATTGGTAGCCTCTGGGGACAACACAGAGCATGGGCCATTATCGGGACCAGCAGAGTATCGACATCCGTCGGCGTTGCTGATGGAAATGTTAGACAGGTGTCCAACACGCATTCTTCACCGCATAGCAGGCATCGTAGAACAGGTAAGATGCAATCTTGCCAGATTGGTCTGAATGACAGGAACCATGTGGTATTAAGGTCCCGTAGACGAGTCATGCCCAAAAGCTGTACTATTCGCTCACGGCACTTTCGTTCAAGGAGAGCTTTCTCTATTTCGCTCGGAGTGATGTCTGCGAATAGGCTGGCCATAGCGTAATAGCAGGAAGAGAAATAGAATTCCGGCAACAAGTGCTAGAATTAATGGTATGCCACCAAACACCGAATGTGCAAAGTTCGGGATGATTCCAGTATTGCCTGGAAAGGTGCTAACAGACCGGAGCAGATGCTCTTAAATACATGTACAATTCCACTTGTATCTGACATGTTAAAGATACGTCCTATCATTTCCACGAAATGTATAGGGCAGTTTGTACGTATTAAAGTCTGTATCTCAGCCGAAGTCCTTGCTACTTGTAGATCATAGGTTTCTTTGGCCGAGGTCAAAGGCACTGTTTGCTGTAAAAGCATGGCTTTCATTCTGCTCAAAGTATCAAATCTTATAAAAGAGACGTTCAGCGAAGGCCACAAAGGTGACTCCCTGACTGTGTCTATTGGGGCAAACAATACTTGCATACAGCAACTGACCCTGGAGTTGACCATTACTAGATATGGGATGCCTGGCAACGTGCCGCAGCAACTCTGATCATTCAACATGAGGTAACTCCCATTAGAAAGTTGTCCAAACGTTGGATTAATCACAGCAGCTGGTGTACCCTGCTGATGGCAAGACAAATTTGCCACAGAACCATTGCAAGTCCCGTGTAAAGAAATGTCCTGACATATAAGTGAACCGCTCAGTGCACGTTTACAGTGTGTACCGCTCAAAAACACTTCACGATCCCCACTCCAACATCTATATGTATACAGTAAATTCCAAGATGTCTTAATGTATTCCTTACCTAACCTTTCATATTTGCCTGCTTGCATTTGTCTGAGGCAATACAGAAACTGAAAAGTAGTCACAGGTAGTGTGATTTTGCCATGAATGAGCCATTCTGTAGCTGGTTTTTCTGCCACTGTGAATGGTAACTTTTCCAGTTTTTCAATGCTCAGCACTGTATACTTTGCTCCCCTTTGTGCCAGTTCGATCTGTTTATCAGTTAGATTGTATTCTGCAAACAGAGCTGACGTGTTGATAAAATGCCAAGGCACATAGCCCGCGCGCAAGGATTGCAGCGTCCAGCTTAATAACACAATAGAACGTAATTGAGATTGGCCTTGCTGTAACATCGCCAAATCTTGTTCTAGTATGTCGATAGCAGAGGATACAATGCCGTCCAATGAATATATTCTGGAGGACAAAGTTGTTAACCCATTGTCGACCACAGTGAGTGTTTTCTCTAAATTAATACGATCAAGTTCACGTATTCGTTCTGCGGCCTCCATCTGTAACACTTTCCATGCTTCATTATAGGCAGCGTAAATGCCGGCATTTATGAAACGTTTTTGACGCGGTTTTCTTGGTTCAAGCAAGAATTCCCTAAGGTCTGCGTCTTCTTTAAGTAAGGATAAGTGTTGTTTCACATCCTGTAGTGTAGATTTCTGAAGCCAATCGAGGCATAATTTTCCTACACTGTATGTTGTTACTACCCCCGGATGCTGTCTTTGGACGTATCTTGGGTCTGGCCTATGAATAGTAAAGCCCTGAGTTTTATTCAGGAATCTTTCCTGACAGTTGTTCGTGTCTGTGGGCCAGATCAACCATTTTTTCCAATCCGGATTAGATCTGTTGAGTTGTAGTATTTGTTAACTGTCACCACTGCCTGTGTATTATTATCACTGGCAGGTGTTGGTACAGAAGGTGTCTTCATCTCTTTGATCTTGGCTAGTCCAAGACAAGATGTTTGTTGGACAGTTTCATTCAAAAACATTATTTGTTCAGGGATGATACAGGCTCTAAATAACGCTTCTATCCCCTGCACTTGCCAATCTTTAGTACCCCACACAGTTTTTGTGTCTATTGTGTCTTTCCATAAGTCGAAACCCTGTCTAGACAGTTGGGCAATAAATGTTGCAGAGTAAATCTGTTTCGTATTTGTTAACATAATTTTCAGTCCTGTTTTGTTTACATTTTTATAGTAAAACGTTTCTGGATCAGATGTATTGTACCCTGAAAAATATGGAAACTTGTTAGCAAATGTTTTTGAACTACCGTGTGGTGGTGTAGGACAATGCTCCCATTGGTTAAACATAAACACATTTCTAGGGTTTGCAGATTTATGCAAATAATGATGACCATAGTGATTATAACAATACAGTTCTTCATAGTCTGATGAACCCTCTAAATATTCATTTTTAGAAAATGCAGCAGATTTTTCTAGGTCAAACATTATGTTGTTAACAGTCTCAAAGTCCCAATCATCAGAATAGGTACTGGACGAAATGAGATCACTTAGTGAAATTTTAAACAAATGTGGAATGTTCAATTGTTCCGTCGGGCCGAAGATATCAAAATCTGTTTTGTCCCACACTATACCATCCTGTATAGGAACGGCTGTGATGTTCACTGATGACAAGTCTCTTGCTTCACGATGGGAAGATTTATGAAGTTTCAAAAGTACGTTCACGTCTTTTCCTTCAGTAGTCACATGGATGTATCTGCCACTTATAAGCACGCTCACAGTTGTAACCAAAGCTAGCCAGAGCAGGAAAACAAAAAGTCCAGATGTAATCCAGAGTTCAATCCATGGAGAAACCAAATAAGTCTTTTTCAGAAAGTGAAGAAAGTCTTGTACTTGCTGCTTGAATTTCAATGATGCTGGCGTCTTTTCAAGTTCACTCGGATCTTCTGAGAACGTATCAAAGTTAATGAAATAGCCAGAAGCAGTTCTGTCAATTGTTGGAATTGCATCAGGATTTGTAGAAATCGCTGGAACCAGTTGATCACTTGCTACATAGGTGTAGACAGGTGTATTTGGATGAACTGTTAATTTATTTTCAAGAGGGATGAGTTCCATTGCATTGTTGCTTAGTCCTTCATCTGTTACAGCTGAATTCTCGATGGTTATCAGTCTTTCAGTCTGAACCTCTTGGATAGTAGCGAGAGTAGTGCGTCTGCTACTAGGTCGGAGTCCACGAGGCCTACTATTTAGTATTGACCACATACTGTGGTTTGATGAGGTCGATTGACACAAATCTTTTCTCCTTTCTTCCAGCAAGGGGCGGCAGAAGTACTGTTCTTGTTCCTTGAACTGCTAGGACAGGTACTGGTTGTCTGTAAGAAGGTCCAAATTCCTTCTTGTCCGCAATTTTTCTCTGACTAGATCCCCAACTTTTGGAATCCAGACAGGCCTTGCTGGGACCGCCGGTTTTTCCCCAGTGGTGGTTGGCTGTAGGAATACGTTGCTTTGTTTCGTTCTTAACTCATTCAGTTCCTGTAAAACAGCCAAACGATCTTTGATATCAAACGTTTTATTTTCCACCACTGTGCCTACGTCATTCGAGATCTGGTACCCACATTCTTGTCCCAAATAGGACCTCATATGGAGTGACCCCCTAGAGAACTTCTTGGCAGATTGTTTAATGAGCGTTGGACCCCATAAAGATGTTTGACCCACCCATCACCCGAACCTAATACCCTAGCTGTTATAGACTGCTTTATGTCCCGGTTTTTCCTTTCCACAACTGAATTTCCCTCAGGATGGAATGGAGAGGAGTACCGCAATGCAACGCCCAGACTGGCCATGGCTTCTTTGTAAGCCCGAGAGCTAAACGCAGGGCCCTGGTCAGAATGTAGCGTGCCTATTGCATATGTGCCGATAAAGACTCGCAAATCTTTTATAACAGTTCGAGCGTCAGCCGAGCGCTGAGGCCATATCCATAGGAACCTAGAGCATGAATCCACTGCTACCATGATATACTTATAGTTACCGTCCCTTTGCAAGGGACTGCAGTGGTCCAGGTAAACACAAGCTAATGGTTTGTCTGAAATTAACAGGGGTGTCTGCGCAGGGCGTTTCACTGTGGAGACTTTCATCTGTTGGCATATATCACATTCTAAAACATAGTTCTTTGTTTGTTTTCTAATGCCAGGCCACCAATATTTTTGCTTGAGTAAAGATACTGTCGCAGAAACACCTGCATGGGCAGAAGCTATCCCTTCGTGTGCTGCTAGGATTAGTCCTAATCTACGTTCCTTGTTTGGAATTACCCTATCCCCACTCCAGGGATTCGAGCAAAAGGAACGTTGTTCGCATCAATTACATAAGAGTACTTGAGTGGAAACTTTTTGGTAACGCTGCACTGCTGCCCTTGCTTGAAGCATTGACAGCCAACATTATCTCACCGTCTATTTTTGTTTTTGAACGAGTGATCGCAGCTACGGAAGCCGTCTGAACAGCCCCCTTCGCGGCTTCGTCAGCCAATGAATTCCTGCTACGTGAACGCCATCACGTTGATGACTCAGTGTGTGGATCACGTGAGCCTTTGTAGTTCGTTTTTCAACTGAACTACTTGTTCCCAAAGCATTTTGTGCTTTTTGTGCCACCTTTCGCATCTTTGAAACCATTTTCAAGCCAGTTTTGTATATATTCATTATACGACTGAACACAGTAAAGGAATCGCACACTATCAGTGTGGGGAATTCTCGATCTGTACTTTCAAGTGCCAGTTTGAATGCTTGTAGTTCAGCTCGCTGAGCTGTACAATCTCCTAGAGATTGAGTTTTTGTGACCATAGGTCTGAAGATGCCATCTCGCATGCGACCTTTAACGATTGCACACGCTGCACTGTAAGCTTGCTTACTCCCTGTTGCGGGTTGTGCGGATCCGTCAGTGTAAATTATGAATTCGTACTGACCGAGAGGCAGAATTTCAGGGGGCAGAGGACATTCTTGTTCATATTGCAGGAATGCTTGTGTTTTTAAATCAGGATCAAAAACATATTCAACATCTGTTGCAGCAAGAGAATTAACCCATTGTATCCATCTTGGATGTAATGCTTTAGCATTTGGAATGCTTGCCTTTGTGACTGATTCTAAAGCCGGTACTGGGGTTACGACAATAATGCGTTTCCCTTGGGCTAAGGCTCTTTCTTTTGCTACAGCGGTTTGAACTGCTGTCAGAATTTTTTCAGTTGAACTGAAGCGCATTTCCGCTTGTGTATACAAATGAGACTTTTATGCGATTGGTATTTTCTCACCCTCATTGAAGGTTAAGTAGGTGAATCCGCATTGACCCGAAATTATTCGGATCACCAAATTGCGTTGACTTACGCGTGTTTGTAAGTGATTTGTTGCTAACATGTTAGCCTGGAGTGAACGCAAGATTTCTGCGTGTTCGTTTGTCCAATTTTTGATTGAAAAATCAGGTTTGATTAATGCGTAGAGAGGTTTAACCCTTTCTGCGTAGTTTAGAATGTATGTTCTTCCAAAATTTAGGAAACCCAGGATGGATTGTACGTTTTTAGCGTTTTTGGAGGTTGGAGCAGCGCACACTTTTCTAAAAGTTAGCTGCCAAGCTCTTGCCTTCACTTGAAAGCTCATATCCTAGAAATAGGACATTGAGATGGGCAATTCGGGACTTTTAAAGTTGAACTTGTAGCCCTCAGAGGCGAAGCCCAGTATAATGATGCTTACCCTGTTCAAGTGTTTGTCCAGGTCATCGTCTGTCAGATATATGTCATCGACATAGGACAATGCCTCATTGTCATAAGTTTGTAGTAACTCCGTTACCCTCGCTGAGAATAAACCTGGGCTGTTCTTGAACCCTTGTGGGAGTCGACAAAAGTGACGCTGGGTCCCCATTATGGAGAATGCTGTTAAGTACCTGCTTTCAGGTGCTATGTTTTGACAAAAGAAACCATTTGAGATGTCTAATGTGGTTTTATATTTTTTACGCACAATGTTATTCATTAATGCTGTGCTATGTGCATTTTGTACTGCAAAGGTTTTTGAACAAGTGTTTAGGTGTCTGTAATCCAAAACTAGACGATAGGTGTTGTCTGGTTTGGAGACAGGAAACAAAGGATTGTTCATTGAGGAGGTGCATGTTTCAATCACCCCTTGGTATTCACGTTGATCTAAGATCTCCCTGACCTGTTTTTTAGCCTCTTGCTTTATTGGATACTGCCTTTGTGCAGTAGGTTCATGTTTCAGATGTATTTTATGGTGAGGTGAGTCCTCATCCCATCCTACATGATTTTTATATAATGCTGGGGCCTGGGCTACTGCCCATTTCCTGGCATATGTATATTTTAGGTGAATTGGAATATGGTTGGAGAAGGCAGGCATAATAATGTCCTCGCCGTGTGGGCACCCCCTGACAAATTGTGGTGGCCAGTCTTTTTCCGCTAAAAGTATGTCATAGCCCCTTTATAGTCTTTCCCAAAAAAGTGCTTTCACCTATCTAGGTATGTCTCCCTCCATCCGGAGTGTTATTTCATATAACTTTTGTGGAGTACTAACCCTGGTGTCTACAGTCTCAACTGTAATGTACTCATTCAAGTCCACTATCTCCAGAAGTTCCTTCAGGTTCTGGTGAGCTATTGTGACTTCTGCTGCACTGTCCAGCATTGTCTGGGCCCATTCTCCGTTCTTGAGTTGTGTTCTCAGTATTCTCGGCATGTCTGATCTTTAGACCTGCTACTTTCTTTTTGGAGAATTGAGGTTTTGTTTTATTTTTTGTAGCGTGTTTGTCTTCTTTGGATTTCACGCGTTCTTCTCTATGTTCTGATCGTCCTCTTCTTTCCGAAGTCTGTGATGAGATCTGAAAGGGACGAGTGGAACGTGTATCAGTATCTTGATACCTGTCAGGCTTCCTCAGATTATCCCTATTCCTGAGGTTATACCTCCTTTCAGAGGGCTCCTTTTGAGGAGACCTACCTCGGGATTGAGAACGTTTCTCGTTTGAATGTTGTTTATTAGTCTCCCACTTCTTTTTAGAAGATGTAGGAGTTTGTTTAATTGAGTCCTTCTCAGGACTTTCAGATAGTTTCGGCTTCACTGGTCTTCCACCCAAACTATCTCTGCCTAATTCTGCATAAGATTGTTCAATTATTCTGGGTAGCTCAGTTTGATGTTCTGTAACATCGAATTCCCTTAATTTTTGGCGGATCGCCACTGCTGCTGCCTCTCCTTTAATATTAGATAATATTATTGTTGAGACCTGGTCGAAATTTTTCAGTAATTTCATACCTAAATTTAGAGCAGGCTCTGCCCCGTATTCATTTTGAATTTGTTTCAGGACATCAGGTATTACCGCAATTGATGGAATGCCATGTGTTTTAGTATAGATGGCAGCAAAGACTGAGCCCAAGTGGTGCAGTCTTCCAGTTGTGGTGTGATTCCCATTGGTAAACTGATTGTTAGGATTCTGTGTTTCTCATACGGGCTAGTATTTGGAAATACTGCTTCGATTTGAGTAATTTTTTGAGCTATCCAGAATGGAATTTGCTCACGTTTTGTGGGCATTTTACCCATGACTGCGTATAGAGTCTGTGGTGTAATTTTTAGTGTATTCCCCTGTTGAGGAGTTTGATTTGGAAGTGTCAATGGTGGTTGGACTGTGAAAGTCCGCATGACATATTGGACCAATTGTCTGTAGATTTTTATTAACTCTGTAAGTTGAGTAAGTAGTTCCTCATCTGACATTATATCTAGTTCAGGATGAGGTGTGTAGCCGGCTAGAATCGGCCATGTTGCTCCTGGTCTACCTAGTGGACCGAGCCTGGTAATGTTTCTGTGATGTTTTAGGGCGCCTTTAAACCAGAGCTGATGCTCCTGGTATGTCAATGGAATTTCTATATCCTCGAAAGGAATGTATTCCTCTGGTGGATCATCTTCTTTGTAGAAGTGAAACGTGTGTGTTACTGAATTTGATTCAGGAAATATTACCCATGAATAGAATACCTCTGTCTGAAAGGATTCGTGTGCCTCTATCACGAAAACTGCTCTACCGCCTCTTGGTGGTAGGCCATGCTTATGAGTTTTAGAGTGATGGCTCTTCTTAAGTTTTGATGGATGTCTATAACACCCTCCTCGGTTTCAATTAACCCTGTAAAGTTAAAAACTGCTGCTTGGGCTGGATCAGCCGCAGCTCCACCGTTTCCGGTCTCAGTCTCGGAGTCAGGCATTTTGTTGTTTGAAAAATGTAGAACAAGTTTCAAGGAAACAAAGATAAGGTGCACAATATTTTGGAACACTGTATCCTTCCACGTTGAGCAAACCAAACAGCTAATATATAGGGTGCTTCCCTATGTAGCCGTGGCGGATACTTAACCCTGCCCACTCCAGACGTCTTTTGGAGTATATGGGTAGGGGTCTCTGAGAGAAAAAGCACGGCTGAGTTACTCAGTATCTAGCGTTAAATTACCGCCTTACCAAACGTTGGGCGCCATGTAGTGTAGCTCCTATTTCCCTAATAGGCTCTGCGCATTGGAATAATATCCCCTATAGGTTTGACATAGGACTAAGGTCAGTATGTCCCTATCGAGTATATTAAACTTAATTACTTGTGCCAGCTAGCTCAGAGGCCACTAGAAACTCCTTGACAAACAAGAAGGGAGTAGTTTCTGGCAGCCGCAAGACATGACAACTTTGTTTCCCTTTAGAATCAGAACGTGTCCCAGAGTCGTGGAAACAATAGATAACTATTTCACTCAGCTCAATCGTGCATACTTAGTTTTCTTCAAAGTTACACAGAAAGAATAGACGGGCGTTTCAATAAAAGATTTATTGAACAGTCTTGTTTCTCGTGTAAGTTAAATGTGATGTTACGATCATAAGACAGTATGCAAGATAAATAATGTACAGTGTAAGCAGTAGGAATAAATAATACTGCGCTAGCATGATCTTTAGTAGATATTCATTTACATAAATAACACAGACTAAAAATGCGAGTACTCATACGATGCGTTTCTAAGCTAGTTCTACCCCAATGTACCTAACCTAACCTAGGTGTAGGGAGAGGTATGAAGTAGGTGAAGTATTCCTTACTATGGTATACTAAGAGTATGTTAAGTCTAGTATGCCTAGTATGCCAAGAGTCCCTCTAGGTTCTAGTCAGCCCCATACCTTAAGAATGAGAGAGGTAGGAATCTCTTGCCAGACTCGAACTCCAACACCCCGCGAGGGAAGTCAGATCACTGGAAGCTGGACTCTCTGCGTGCAGGGATGACAGCGTCTTCTCAGTGCGTCAGGCCGGGAAACGGGCTCCTCTGAAGTCGAGGTCTCCTCTAGTTTACAAGGGCTAGGGAAGGTATATTTATACCTGAGAGGTACCTCAGAATGTTAGCATTGACGTGAATCGGACAGCGGAAGACGTCATGAATGAACCCCTAAGGTATAACGGTTCATGCATAATAGATGAGTCCTTGAAGAAATCAATAGTCCTGTGCTAGGGAAACTCCCGAAGCCTAAGGGTCTGTTCTTCATGAACTCATTGTGACGTTAGGGTGGACGGATGTCGGAGACCATGCCTGTATTTGGAGTGCACGGTTTAATGCCTAAATAAGGACTGGGATTTTATGCCTATATAAGGGCATGGCGAAATGTGCCTATATAAGGACATGATACAGGAAAACCTATATACGGATACCCTAAGAGGAATACAGCACCACTCCAATCTACCTCACTCCACCCCTCCAATCTACCCCTACTTCACCCTACACCAACCTACCCCATTGTACTCTACTCCAATCAACTCCATTTCCCTCAACCTCAATCTACCACTATGCCACTAACATTTAGCCATGCTGATGAGCAGCCACACTGGTGTACAACGTGGCGAAAACATATTGCCAAAGCCAATAGCTCTCGCATAGCTCGAACCTGTTGACTTTGCCAATGCTTGTTGCTAATACATGTAATTGCCCTCACTGAGATGCTGAGCCTCTCTTAGAATTGGTGGCTTGTGTTTACGGCTTCTGGGGTGTGTGTACATTCATCTTGGAATTTCTGTGTTTAGCTAGTGGTGAGTGCGTGTCCATGTAACTAGTGTAATGAATACACATGCAGGGTGGTTGTTTGTATGTGTTTATGTACCACCTGGTATGTGCTCAGTTTGTGTCCGCAGGTAACTCCAGAGTGCAGCAGTTGGGTGGAGGTATGTGCCTGTAAGGCTTTGGTGTTTGTGGGTTTCAGATAACCCTACATATCACGCCATGAGGGCTGCTGATGACCCCCTGGACTCCTTCGGGGCTGCAGAGACTCCTGCGCTCGTACAACAGAAAGACACTCTAGTGCTTCCACCAATGTTTGCATGTCCTTCCCAGCTGCTCTCCCTGTCATGGGTCGTGTACTCGAGTAGTGAAGTCTGTGTGTGCTACTGTTTGTATGTATTGAATTGTATTGTAATTGCATTTATATAGCGCTTACTACCCGACGAGGCGTCGAAGCGCTTTATCGGCGAGTAGCACGTGTGTGTGCCCAAAGCCAGAGTCTTTTGTGTTTAAACAAAGTCGTGTGCACTTTTCCTAACTTTGTCATTTTTTCAAAGAAAGGTTTCTTGTATCAATCAATCAAATGACTTTATTCAGTTTTCAGATGTAAAACCATAAAAGTTTTCCATATATAAAAACAGTGATTAATAAAATTTCATAAAACCATTACACAATTCATTACATACAGAAACCGATTCATGGATAAAGTGCAGTGCAAGATACTTGATCCCCTGAAATCAAAGATTCAGATAAACCGATGATTAAATAGCGCCCAGGATCCTATCTAATAATTATATCTCATTCAGGGGACTAAATTATTAAATGACCCTCAAAAATATTACCGTCTATTCTAAGTGGGCCCTACATTTTACTGCAGATTTAAGGAAATTAAGAACAAACAGAACAGAATCTTCATGCAACAACTGTAGATACATAAGAGCTGGACGAGCCTACCTGAATTTCGTCCTCCTTAAAATCGGGACAATAAATTTTTTCCGGGGGATCACATAAAGCCTACAAAATAATAAAACATGAAGCAAATCCTGTGGAGACACACCGTCGCAGCCACAGGATGCTAAAATCTGTCCTCTGATACTCCCCCCTAGGCAAAGCCAGCAGGAGGTGAAAAAAACCCAGGCGAAACCTAGTCAGCAAAAAACGATCATATGTACTAAAAGATCCCAAGAGATAAGGCTCAGTAGATAATGTTGTTTTCAGTGTTAGAAATTTTCGTACGCTAGGCTTCCTCAATTCCATCTCTTCCCTCTCCAATTTCCTTAAGCTACAAAAGGACTCCCTAACCCAACCCAGATCCTTTTTGGATACCAGTTCGGGGTTAATATATAATTCTGCTCTGCCCAATCTGTCAAAGCTAGTCTTTATATAACTGAGCCATGCTATGCGATGCGAGTGATCATGAGACATACACTCTTTCAGTATCGATTGGGTCAACAACAATTCATCATTCCGCCAAATTTTCAGCCAGGAGGTTAGAGGACGGAGAGCCAAGGTGCCACTCAAATACGGGACCCCCAGTTCTTCGTGCACCACCATGTTCGAGGTTCCAATAGGCACACCCAGTAGACGCTTCAGGAACGTATTCTCAGCCGCTTGCAATTCTTTCATGGCTACATGCCCCCATATTTCACTGCCATAAGAGAGGCCATTGCAACACACTTCGCCTGATATATCTTTAATAGTGCCGCTATCGGTCTTTTGCCCAATTTAATAGCAAAATTAAAAATGGCTGTATTTGCCCACACCAAGTCACCCCTCTTTCTCTGTTTTAGTGGGCCCCAGTTCAGCTGTTCATCCAATGTGACTCCCAAATACGAGAAAACATCAGTACGGGGAACCTGTGCGGTGCCTACCCTGAACTGGAAGGTCTTCTTTGTGCGAAGGCCCACCTGCATCACAAAGGATTTTGAGTCATTTATAGCTAGATCCCGATCCCTCTTGAAAGCAGAAAAGGAGTCAAGCAGAGTTTGTATCCCCCTGGCGGTCCTGGATATAAGGACCGCGTCATCTGCGTATAGTAAAACCGGCAGACCGCGACGGCCTACCTGCGGATAGACAACCCTTGTGGTATGTAATATGTTGTCTAAGTCGTTAATATACAAATTAAACAAGAAGGGGGCCAAAATACAGCCCTGTCGTACACCTCGCTTTATGGCCAAAGTGCGGCAGACTCTTAAGTCTTGTGAAAATCTGACCTGCGCCTTAGTTGCTTGATGAAGATTTTCCAAAAAAAGGACAATATTATTGTCTAACCCGATAGCCAGCATGGACTGCCATAGTTTGCCCCTATTCATGTAATCAAACGCGGAAGACAGATCCATGAATGCTAAATAGATCGTACCGGGGCGGGCAACCGTATATTTATTCAGGATCATCGACAGATTAAGACACTGGGCCATAGTTGACCTCCCAGGGCGGAACCCATACTGGATATCCGATAAAATAGCATGTTCCTCTGTCCAGGTTGTCAACCTGTCCAAGAGCACTCGACTCACCACCTTGACCACCGAGTCCAGCAAGGAAATCGGTCTATAACAATGAGTGCTGTCTCGATTGCCTTTTTTAAAAACCGGCACTATGGTTGAGGTCGCCCATGACTCAGGACAGCCGGATCTTGCCGCTGCATTCAAAACTGCGGCAAGAACCGGCGCCCAAAGAGTTGGATCTGATTTAAAGAGATTAGCTGGGATGCCATCAGGTCCCGGGGCTTTATTACTAGTCAATCCAATGATACCGTCCTTAACCTCAGAAGAACTAAAAACCAGGTCAGGTGTACCAACCACCCGGGGAAAAGAACAGTTTAACTCAGGGGGGCACTCAAACATAGCTTCAAAGTGGAGAACCCACTCCTCCTCTGTAATGTGGGCACCTACCACTCTCCCTTCCTCAGGGTTTAAAAAGGGACTATTAATTATGCTCCAGAATCTGGAGCTGTCCCTCAGCGTGCTCGCCTCAATTAGCTCCCACCATGCTTCATCCTTTAGAGCGGATTTGCGTCTTGCCAATTCCAATTTATACTCTCTTCGACGGGATCTCACCAATATAGGGTCCCTTGGGCTCCTATTTAGTGTTTCCCGCAACTTCCTAGCCGCCTGGGAACAGAGGGAGTCGAACCATCTAGGGGATTGAATAACAGATCGCCGGGCCGGGGCGCTTAAGAAGTCACTTATTTTGCCTGTGATGATGTTAAAAGCGCTGATGACCTCCCCTGGTGCTGAGGTTGATGTGGTGCACCTGGATAACTCATTAGCGCACGAAACCAACATATACTTATAAAATGCGTCTGGGGATATCTGGGTCCATTTTAACCGCCTCCCACCATCTCTTGGTCTCACCTCCCCACTCTGGCCAGCCCTCCCTCTATGCAGCATTAAGGGCCCATGGAAATGAACACACAAGGGATTATGATCACTATGGACACTCACTCGTATAGCAAATCCTGAGAATAAATCTAGTAGAGGCGAAGATACCAAAATGAAGTCTATAAATGATCCATCACCCCTACCTTTGAAAGATGGAATAACAGTCTTGCTACAAGGGTCAGATAAACACATGAGGGACAGTAAATCACATTCATGAAGGAGGCCATTCAATATCTCCCCTTGTGGGGAATGTTCAAAATGAATTCCCTGCACGCGTGGGCAACCCAGATCAGCCACGCTGGATACCCTGGGGTCACCACAAGTGTGAATGTTAAAATCCCCAGCAATCACAAAATTTCGAAAAGTGGTATTAAGGTGCTGCCTTACAAAGGAGCCTAGCAAGGTGATATTACATACATCCTTGATGCACGACGTTGAATTATAACAATTTATGAGGCCCAACTTATGGGACCCCCTACAGAGTACCAGAGACTGTATGCACAGGATCTCTGTAGGCAGGACCAGCAACCTACATTCGACTGCCAGGGAGATATAAATTGCAAGGCCGCCTCTTGGTCTTCCTACGTGAGAAGGGATAGCGGGGACAGAAAAGGACTTATAACCCTCCAGTGGTAAACTGCTTCCAGTCAGCCACGTTTCCTGCAAGCAAATCACACTAAATTGTTTTATGTACATAATCCACGAAGGGTCAGAAAACTTATTGGTGAGTCCTGCAATATTCCAGGATATAAAATTTCTGTCAAACACACCTGTGATCCCGGTGCTTGCCCGTGAAATTTCCTGCGGGTTAGTGGATGTCACTGGGTTCATTAAAACATGCCCACTAAGTCAATCGCAAGCATCCAAAGTGACATGGGGTGCAAAACGATTTGTTAGCTCCAAAGTAGGAGGAGGAGGTGGCTCCTGCCGGCCATGTGCAATCCTATTCCAGTAATTTGAATCTGGAGCCTTTGCCAATGCTTGTTGCTAATACATGTAATTGCCCTCACTGAGATGCTGAGCCTCTCTTAGAATTGGTGGCTTGTGTTTACGGCTTCTGGGGTGTGTGTACATTCATCTTGGAATTTATGTGTTTAGCTAGTGGTGAGTGCGTGTTCATGTAACTAGTGTAATGAATACACATGCAGGGTGGTTGTTTGTATGTGTATATGTACCACCTGGCAGGGTTGGCTTGGGATTAAAAATCGGCTCGGGCACGCTAAAAAAAAGTGGCCCACATTTGCCTATTGTCTTTCCGCAAAACAGTGCTTCGGCAAAATTTTATTTAAAAAAAAAGGGGGGGGGGGGGTTAAAAATAATGCACGGATTAATTTACAGTGGTGAAACACACCTGAAAACAAGTGAGGCCACTTCTGCTCAGGCCCCCTGCCCCCGCTCAATATGCATATATTAATGGGCCGGCCCAGGGAGAGAAAGGGAGTGACACCTCTGCCCGTTGATAAAAGGGAGGTAATGGATGCCCATCTGCCTCCAGAATGGCCACTCAGGCACCCACTGGGCTGCTGGCGGTATCCGAACAATTCAGAAACCACCCAAATCAGCTCCCCAGACTGCTCAAAAAAGCAGCCCACAGCTGGAACTGGACACCGGCCCCTCGGGCATTGCCCGAGTGCCCGCGTTACCAATCCACCCCTGCCACCTGGTATGTGCTCAGTTTGTGTCCGCAGGTAACTCCAGAGTGCAGCAGTTGGGTGGAGGTATGTGCCTGTAAGGCTTTGGTGTTTGTGGGTTTCAGATAACCCTACATATCACGCCATGAGGGCTGCTGATGACCCCCTGGACTCCTTCGGGGCTGCAGAGACTCCTGCGCTCGTTCAACAGAAAGACACTCTAGTGCTTCCACCAATGTTTGCATGTCCTTCCCAGCTGCTCTCCCTGTCATGGGTCGTGTTCTCGAGTAGTGAAGTCTGTGTGTGCTACTGTTTGTATGTATTGTATTGTATTGTAATTGCATTTATATAGCGCTTACTACCCCTGACGAGGCGTCGAAGCGCTTTATCGTCGAGTAGCACGTGTGTGCCCACAGCCAGCGTCTTTTGTGTTTAAACAAAGTCGTGTGCACTTTTCTTAACTTTGTCATTTTTTCAAAGAAAGGTTTCTTGTATCAACTTAATATGACAGATTATTTGTATAATTAAGGCGGTGTACTGAAGTAGCGTTTTAAAACAAGAAATACAGCACAGTACCTTTGAACTAAAAGTGGAGGAAGAAAGGACACCATCTAGTGGCTGAACTGCACAAAGTGAAACCAGGAAACCTGTGCACAATCTCGGCTTCCCAGCATGACCCAACTGCAGCTCACCTTTTCCTTCATCGCTTTTGAGAGAACCTTGAACTACTGCTCCATTTCTAATAAAAACTTAGGCACTTGAGAACGGACTTACCTCCCGTTTCACTAATGGCTTCGTCGTCAGGGCATTGTGGGCGAGCGTGTATATTTGTAAGATAGTGTTTAGAAATGATCACTGATGGTAAATGTCACTCTTTGCAGTGATGTAATCCAAGGTTTCGCATTATAAAAAAGACACTTTTATTGTTATACGTTTGTTGTATGATTTGCATGCTAAAAAGGGTTTTGGTTAGGATCGTCCTCTGACTCTCACAGCCGGGCTAGACCATTGGCTCTGCTCTCCCTATAAATGTGCTGACTTGGACACGTCTTTCTGCCTTTTAACAGGAAGCCATAGCCCAGTTAGTCTATTAAATTTCCGGTACTATCACCTTACTAGTGCAAAGATGAACTTGAGGCTTAAAAGTTAAATGACATAGCCAGTGCAGATTTGCACAACACTAGTGACGTACTGATAAAAGTAGAAACAGAGAAAAAGTGGATGTCAAGAACTTGCATCAAATTCAAATGTGACAATCAAAGCCCCCCCACCCCCAACAGCAGACCCACTTCTCCTGACCAAGCCCCTTAGGGACTAAACTCCATTACCACACAAATTGTGTGAGGATCCTGCCCAAACACCACATTAATGAGCGACCCTACAGCCAGCCGTGAAATGTACGACCGAGTTTGTCAATAAAAAAATGTTGCGTTTTTCCTAAATGGCATATTAATTGTAATTTTATTGTCAGTGTATGTTTGAGAAATCCCTCTACAATTACAGCATTGCTTCTTTGTAAAATGCTGCTCTTGTAAATAACAATGCGACACCACTGTGAAGTAAAATAAAATACAATAGACTTACCATACTTTATGGTTACTTAATGCTACAAAATAAATTAATATTAAAGGAAAGCATAGTGGAGGAAAGTCGCTCACCACTGTAATGAACTAGCACCTTTTTGGGTAGATATTGTTTCTCTCAGAAAATCCTAGTTCGTTATCACCTGGTGGGTGCCAACGGCAAGAGATGGCAGGTTTTTCTCCAAAGAATGTGAGGAAAGAGTTTGCTTCCATACTGCAATGCTAAGGCCCAGTAGTACAATTAAAAATTTCGGACGACCCACCCCCCTTTCTCTTTTGGAAGAGTCAGAAATTGGAGAGCCCTCCTAGTTTTGGAGTAGGCTCATCTAAACCTAGTTACCATTTCTTTAATCCTTTTAAACCAATGATTACCAAACTCAAGCGGTGTAACCCTAATAAGATATAATACTTTTGGGAGAACCATCATCTTAACAAAGTTGCTTCTGCCTATTATAGTCAAATGTAAGTTATCTATCCTTGAAAAGTCCTTCCCAGCCTTTTCGATGACGACAGACAAATTGTTCTCCACTATTAGGTCAATCTCAGCAGAGATGCTAACCCCTAAGTACCCCGCTTTTTCACTTACACAAGCTTCACTAAATCGTGCATTGCTGTTTATAACCACCTGAGTTGTATCCCTATTAACCAATACCTCGTAAACCTTCCAAAAATATCTGCTTCCCGTGCGCATGTGGGTATAACTGCCTGTAAAGTAAATCACAGCTCAAAGATAGCTTATCAAATAAAGTGACAAACGTCATTTGGACACAGTCCCAAAATCGCACTGAAAGTGAACGATTTCTCCATAACTTTCATCATAGACACTGGTGCATCGCTAAATATCATGTCAGTAGGAAAATGTAACAGCCTATCCCCTGTGCTTTGCCTCACTCCATCAGGCACGAAGGTATATACTTGGGCCACTTCTGAGCCACTACAATGCCAAGGATCATTCACAGCGACAATGAGACACAAAAAGACATTGGTGTGAGTAACCATTCATGTTCTACAAGGGACTTAGTCAAGAGTCTGCTTGCTCAGTATTGCCACCGCCGCTGACATGGGGTTGATATCTCTCAACTTCAACCTCTGTGCTCAGTCTGAGATCACGAGATGGTTCCCATCATTGTTTCATGGCCCAGGAAAATTCAAGAAAATGAAAGTACAGCTTCACGTCAATGAAGACATTCACCCAGTGGCTCAGCAACACCGTAGAGTTGCTTTCAATTTACAAGAAGCTGTAAAGAAGGGGGAGGGGGGTTAGTTAATATGAGAAGTGAATGTATTACTAAGTTGTGAATCACATACTGGCTCCACACAGTTAATGTATATTTCATTATCCCTGCAATGCTAATAAAAAATATACAATAAAAAAAAGCTGTAGAGAAAGAATTAGAAGCACTTCTAAAACATGACATCATTGAATGTTCCACAGGCCCCATGCCATGGGTTTCACCCATGGTATTAGAACCAAAAAAGGACAGTAGCGGAGCAGTGCACATTTGCGTTGAAATGCGTCAGGCAAACAAAGCCATTGAGAGGGAGAGACACCCTGGCCCACACATTGCGGACATGATCATGCAATTGAATGGAGACAAAATGTTTTCCTGTCTTGACTTGAACAAAGGATACCATCAACTTGAGCTGGAGGAGAATTGCAGGTACATTACTACCTTTTTGACTCATGGTGGTTTGCTCAGATACAAAAGACAGTTTTAAAGTATCTTCTGCCGCGGAGATATTTCAGGACCTAATTCGTTGAGCAATCCAGCCTGTTGCTCGTGCCTTCGATTAGAGTAATGAGCTACTGGTTTTTGAGAGAACTCAAGAAGAACATGACAAAGCCCTTAACCAAGTGTGCCAGCTACTTGCTGATGCTGCGATGTGTGAGATTCACAAAACCAAACTGAATTTTTTTAATTTTGGGCACATATACTTTGATGGGGAAATGACTCTAGACCCAGACAAGTGCAAGCACTGTCATCCACTTGGTCCCACCCAAGATGTTACCATGCTGTGATCCTTTCTAGGCATGGCCAGTTATTACTCAAGTTACATTCGCAACTTTGCTACAGTGAGTGTCACATTGAGAGATCTGATAAAGTGAAATGTACCATTTCAGTGATCTCTAGAATGCGACCAGAGTTTCAAAGACATTAAACATGCAAACAAGAATGCAACTGAAATGGCCTACTGTGACCCCAAGTTACATACCAAAATAATGATTGATGCGAGCCCAGTAGGGCTATTAGCAATCCTTGCTCAACACAATGGCCATGTGAATGCTCAAAGACACATTGTGGCCTATGCCTGCCGCAGTCTGTCTGAAACAGAACGTGCCTATTCTCACCTGGAGAAGGAGAGTCTGGCTGTGGTGTGGGCCTACAAACATTTTCATGTATTACTCTATGGTAAACGATTCACTGTCATCACAGATCACCAGGCATTGCTTACAATTTTTGGAAACATGAAGGCTGAGATGCCCCTTTGCATCGAGAGGTGGGGGTGGAGATTGCAAGAGTACAACTGTGAGATTGTGCAAAAGCCAGGAAAGGATCAAAACCCAGCAGATTACTTTTTTACGAGTGCTGCTACATCGTCACAGGTTAACATCCAAGACATCTGAAGCCTATCTCAACTTTGTGAGATCCAGCACACCAGTGGCGCTGTCTGTGGAACAAATCATTGCTGCCACCAATGCAGATAAAGACATGACCATAATCAAATAACGTATTACCAAACAATCATGGAGAAGAAGTAACCGGCCCCTTACAGATGATGCTGACTTCCAAAAGTTCTGAAATTACAGGACGAGCTAGCGATTCATCCAAGAAGGTGTAATACTGCGAGGCTCAAGAATTTTCCTACCTCTAAGCCTATGACAGTGGGTCATCAAGCTGGCTTATGAAGGAAACTGTGTTATTGTGACCACCAAGAGAGACTTAAGCGATCGAGTGTGGTGAGAAGGAAATGAATGCGTGCCACATTTGCAATTGTCTGTCTCTCAAGGTGACGCAGCACCAAGTGACAATGTCTGACCTTCCTGCCCAGGTTTGGGAGAGGGTTGCAGTTGACTTTTTTGGGCCATTCGGTAATGGATATCATCTCATGGCAGTCATAGACGAGTACTCATGTTTTCCTTTGATGGAAGACTGATCTTCGACAACCCATGACAATGTCGTAGAACGGCTTGATGACATCTTTTGGGCATTCCCAAAATCCTCAAATATGATAACGGATAGCAAAGAGTTCTAAGGATTTCTTGTCCGACTCAACGTCAAACACCAAAAGAGTACACCCCACTGGCCCCAGGCCAATGGTGTAGTTGAACGATTCACGGGCGCCCTCAAGAGGGGCATTCAATGAGCGTCCATGGATGGAAACTGATCTAAACCAAGCCCTGTGCCAGGCCCTCCAGGCCTATTGATCAACCCCCTCACTCCACAACTGATGAGAGTTCAGCCACCTTGCTATTTGGGAGAACCATCAGAACTAAACTACCCAAATGGACCCCAGATCGATCAATGAACAATGACCAGGTTCGAGACACCGATGCGACTCGGAAAAGAAAAATGAAAACATATACAGATCAATCAATCAGGGTTTATAAGCGCGCTACTCACCCGTGAGGGTCTCAAGGCGCGGAGGGGGGGTCAGCAGATCTGCTTAGCCGAAGAGCCAGGTCTTGAGGGTCTTCTTGAAGGTGTTCAGGGAAGGGGCGCGTCTGATGTCTGCCGGTAGCTCATTCCAGGTCTTGGGTGCGATGTGGGAGAAGGATCGGTGTCGCCATGCCCAAGAGTTCGCCTTTGACCATGGAGACTGGTTATTGGTTAAGCTGAGATGAAAACTGAAAGCAGGCACTTCTTTTGCCACAGATCCTCTACAGGTAGTGGCATGCTAGGGGCATATGAGAACAGCACATCGTCTTGACAATCCATCACTATGGACACATCACATTTCAGAAATCTACCGCTACGCTTGTTGAGTCCTGAAAGAATGTGTGAAGCAGCTCTGCCAGCAGGTCCAGCTCAAGCACCTGAGCCAATGCCACTGTTGTCTGATCAGGGTGGACCTTGATCATCTCGGATCACCCGGTCCAGCCAACAAGTGCAAACACCCAGCCGATTGATTGAAGAAATGTGATTTTCATAATGTTTACCACTTTTTATTTAACAAAGGGGAGATGAAGCACATTGATGTTATACGCGCTAGGACCCTAGTGGTTCTGAGACGGACTCTAAACAGGAACTACATCATATGTGGGGAGGTGTTAGGGTGTGAATAATGTTGAGTACGAGGTGATGCGCTGTTTAAGTGTATGCTGGGGAATAAAGAAGTATTTGAATGCAGTGTGATGTATCTAATTTGCATGCTCCAGGGCTGGGGAAGAAGCTACATCCAGGAAGCACATGTAGATTGGCTCCATTGGTGTCAAAGGCCCCATTTAATGAGGCACTACGGTTTTTAGCAACACCATGAAGTGTTCCAGGACTGTAGATTCAATGTTCTCTAAGCATGGAAAAGAACAATGCTTAGGATTGTTGCCTGAAAACCACCAGGGTTGACTTTTGTCACAGGGGCTGATTGACACCTACGGTTGTGAGAGCTATTATGCACATTACCAGCCTTTAGTGATAAACTTTCATTCTCAGCCAGTCATAAATGGCTCTTCAAGATGTCAGCGTTAAAAACATATTTCATGTGGTTTTAATTTAAGGCATGTTTAATTGCAATAATTTGACAATATTGATTTCTCTAAATTACGCAATATCTTTCTGCTGAATTCAGAGCTCTCATGGGATTTTTGTTAGTTGGGAGATGATTAGCTAGTTCTGGCATGTTTGTTCAGTTTGCTTGCTTGTAGTTTAGCTTTTATTCATGTACGAAGTCGCTCATTTATATATGCATTACACGCTCACTCACTCACCGATCGGTCATCCATGAACTCAGCTACTCATGCATTCATCAATGCACTCCCACATCCATCCAACCGTTGACTCAGTCTCACATTCACGCACTAACCCATCCAGACAACCACACTCACGTTCTTGGCAATCAGCGAAGAAGCGCTTTCACTCATAAAATAGTAGGCCTGTGGACTTCAGATTTCTGTTTGTTAGTAAATATACTTCTTTTGTCCTTAAACCTCAAGAGGACTTGCCACCTCAAGGACCAAAGGCAGGGGCATTTTCCTGCCTGACATTTGTCATGTGGCAACTTTGTCTTCTCAAATTGTTTACATTTTATTGTTACTTCTCACTAAATGTCAGGACCTCTGAGGATGCCCCCGGGGCGGGCTTCATTATAGCAGCTTGGTAAAGAGATATAGTCTTGGATGTCGATATAATACACAGCTGCGGTGGCATTATATTAAAACCTAGTGTCCAGTTTATTATCTTCTTGTATGGTAAAGACTGAGACGAGCAAGAGGGCCAAATTAGTAAAGTCCCAATTACTTACTGGCATGACCACTGCAAATATGTGGTAATGGAGGACCACATTTGTGTCAGTGTTGACTAAATGGACTGGCAAAAAAAAAAAGTCACATTTTGTGGCATGATGTGTAGGCATTATTTTACCTGTTTGTCATTTTAACACACATTAAAACAGTCTGGGCAGATGGTTCACCTCATTGCAACAAGTTTAACACCTAAGTACTGCAATGAGGAATTGAAAGGTGACAAGGTAACATGTGCCATGGGTCTCCCACCACGCAGCACCAGGCGTGGTGCTTTTTAGTAACTCTTCATCCATCAGAGCTAGATACAATTTTAAAAAATCTGCAAATTATGTAGAAGATGTTGGATTTCCCCAAATACAGTAAATGTATAATTATGCAGGAAACACAGTAGCAGAACTGCGTAGTTCCAGCAGTCCTGCTTTGTGGCAATCTTTACATTGATTTCTGCTCTTTAATTTCTCACCCCTTACGCCCCCCTCTTCACACTCCCATCGACTTTCGACATGCTTGGATCATACGCTATACTGCTGTAATGAGCAAGTCAGGGCACCTTCTTGGAGGCGTCGATACTTGACACGTCTGCATGACAAGGGAGGGTACGGCTCGGTGTAATGGAGATCACCGGGACGTAATTGGGTCATTGACTCCTTCCTAGTCATCAATCTGTCAACGGTGTGAACTATGCTGCAGAGGGTGGACTTGGAGAACAACGCAAAACAACGCATCCATCACTCATGATCAAACCCTTCAAACCCTGCCCAAAGGAGCTTCTCAAGCAAGAGAGAAAAAATGGGAAATTCTAAATAAACCAGGCTCATAGCAGTCACAGATCCTAAAAAGGCACACTTCTCAAACAGAGACAACGGCCAGCCTAGAAATCTCTGTATTCCCTCATAGAGGCAAAAGAGCGCCATTCCTACTAAAATGCGGATAGGGCTGGGTCAGAGTCAACCAGGTTTTGCAATGTACAAATCAACTTGTACTGAAATGTACGCTAATCCCTGTGTTCGAAGCGTCCCATTTTACTAATTTTGTCAGATCTGAAATTAACTTTTCATATTTGTAAAGGTCTTTGCTGTCCTGTTTTTTTAAACAGGGCAGCATACCTGTTCTAACAGTCTACCCTTGGCCTTACCTAAATTATTGTTTCTTCCCTTGAGCCATGCACCGTTTCAGAGTTCCGTTCCTGTCCTTCTAGGTTCATGTTCTCCACTGCCTAATTTGAGCCAGTGGTTGCAGGTGGGGCCCATCGTCACTCATTTTTAGGGACCATCACCTATTTTTCTTCATCTGAATTTGACCCAGAACAAGAGAGAGAAAAACACAAAAGGGGGAAAGACGGAGGAAGCAAAAAGGTGACAAAGGGAGAAAGCAGGGATGAAAAAGAACATGAAATAGAGAGATAAACAGGTAGGAAGTGTTAGGTGGTGAATGGAGGAGGCATGAGGTGAAATCAAAAATATGCGGCCTTAGTATTTGGCACCCGACCTTTGTTAGCACCGTCGGCGAGCTTTTGAGCAAAACGTAGGGCCATAGCACTAAAGGGAAGATGTACAAAAAAGTCAGTTTGCGATTTCCTAATTGCAAATTTTTGTGATTTGCAATTAGGAAACCGCAAACAGCTATGTACAACAGTGTCTCAGACACTGTTTGCGATTCCCAGTGGGTCACAAATGGACCTGCCTCATCAATATTCATGAGGCAGGTTGCAATTTGCGACCCATTGGGAATGGCTACTACAATCACAGGGATGGTGGTTGGCTGGGGTCAGCAGACCACCATGTCTGTGATTGCTTTTTAAATAAAGCAATTTTTTTTGTATTGCAGCCCGCTTTCCTTAAAGGAAAACGGGCTGCAATACAAAAATAGAAATTAAAAATGTTATTTTCATTTACTAAGAATAGGTAGTGCTGCTCTTAAAAACATTTTTCACCCACATTCACAAAGGGGAAGGGGTCCCCCTTACTGTTTGCGAATGGGTTACTGCCTCCTCTACGGAGTCGGTAAACTATGAATGTTTTGCGACCACATTCTGGTCACAAAACATTCATACCTACAAGTGCTATTCGGTATTAGGAAGAGACGTCCTAAACACGTCTCTTCCTAATACCAAATCGCAAAATCAAAATGCGATTCGGTAACAATTTACAGAGTCGCATTTTGCCTTTTGTACATGGCAAAATGCATGTTACCGGTCGCAAAATGGCCCAATGGGCTGTTTTGCGACTGGTAAAATGTTTCGTACATCTGGCCCTTATTCCTTTACACTTTAAGCAAGGGCAGTGCGTCCCTTAGGGCGTGGGGGCGTTGCCCAACTCATATTTTCCCCCTGGACCTCCAATTACATGCAAGTATTATTTATATTTTACTAACAGTGAAAAAACGAGCCCTGGCACTGACAGTATGTAGAAGAGGCCTGAGGAAATGGGGCTTATATTGACAGACAGACTCCGGTAGTGACGTTAGCCAGCAGGCACCTGGGACCAAGTGTGCATGCCGGGTTGGACTGCTGTCTTTCTTCGGCCAGCCCGACATGCGCACTAGAGGTGCCGCTACCTACCTGTTAGTGAGCCTGGGGGTGACTTAAAGCTGCATCCACTGGTCTCAGAAATGAGGAGTGAGGTCCCCTGCCCCAGCCAATCCTGGTGCTGCTGTAACAGCAGGTGTAGGGCTAGCACTGGCTAAGCTTAGAAGGTGAGGCAGCGAGGGTGGGTGGAGGCTGCCTCTCCCCCATTGTTGTGCGATTGGAGACAGAGACAGTCGTTGGGGGTTGCAACCCTCTCCCGCCTGCCTAGCTCCGAGGACAAACTGAGAGGCCTCCACAGGGAGAGCTGCTGCTATTAAAGAATTTAAGCAATACTATTAGGCAGACATTTCTTTTTGGTGGATTAACAACTTGCACAAGTTGTACCCGCTTAGAGTGAAGAATATGAAGTCTGAAAGAAACAGAACGCCCTGCAGCCCCACCAGTGTCCTCTCCATCGGACAGCCCACAGCCAGGACGTGGATCTGTTATTTACATGGAATGGTATCATTCATGGGAATGGAGACAACTTGCAGTGTACTGTAGTTATGAACCTGCTGTGTTTATGTTTTGAAGGATCTGACAGCCTGCAGTCTCTGTGTGCTAACTTGAACTGGTGAGGCATTTGACCTGCAGGGAGCCTGTTCGACACTTGGGGGAGCTGCTGGGTGTGACTTTCTGATGCCGGTGAGTTTTGAACTTGCAGTGACCAGGCACAGCATGAGGCATGGAGAAGTTTAATTGGCAGCAGAAAACCACTGTGGTGAGTGTATTTCGCACTGCTAACAGTTAGCCATGAGCATGTGAAGGGCTGCTGCATGTCTTTATACCGGCAGGGAGCGCGTGTACCTAAGTCGTTGCGGAGCGCGTGCGCCCTTACCGTCCCTGGGCCAAGAGTTGATGAGGCATTTGAATGGGCCACTGCGGCATTTGAATTTGCTGCAAGGCCGTGACTGCCCAGCAAATCTCCAGCCGTGAGTGTCTGGTGCTGCTTGAGTGTCTAGTGAGGTTGAGAGTGTCAGTTGGAGTGTGTGGGCTGAGCAGGAAGGAGGCTGCTCCTGGTGGGGCTATACTTAGGCTTAGCTATCTACTTACCCCCTTGCAGCGAAGATCTAATAACCCTTCTTGTAACCTACACTACGGCCACTGGACTTCCGTTGCAACACTTTTCCATATTCTAGTGCTGTTTATAGAAGACTCAGGTAAGTATTTAAAACCCCTATATGCTATAGCATTTAATACATGAATGATTAACTGCATTTTTTGTAATGTATAATTAAATAGCGCTTTGTATTCCTGACGAGACTGCAAAGCACTCTGATTCACCTTTGGTCCCCAGGGGCCATTTCACAGTGCATGGTTGATGTAGGGGTCTGGGTGGATTGCAGATTGGCCTATTTTGGAGGTATTCCATGTAGTGTGTGAGGATCTAAGAGGCACTTCGATCGTGGTGCGGTGAACTGGAAGCGGTGGCTAGGCATGAGGGGACACAGAAAGTTGTGAAAATTGAATTGATGGGATTGTGTTTGTGGGTCTAGCACAGCTTCCAGTAGGCCACGTGTTAGAAGGAATAATTTTCTCAATGCTGAACAACTTTTTTTATATTATGCTGTGCTGGCTGTTGTTTTGATTGGTTACAATAATATATTAGAGTCGGACCCAGTTGTGTCTATGCCGGCAGATTTCCCTGCAAAGATTTACCATGGTTTTCCAGTGTGGTGAAATAAAATGTGACAAGTAGTGTAAATAATGGTTTTGTCTGATTCAGAAGTCTTATTTATTTAAAATTGCATTGAGCTTTCCTTTTACAAGGAGGAGTATGTTGATGCGGATGCCACAAGCATGTCCTAGATTAGATGTTCTATCTTGTAGCTAGAGCACATATGTAAACTGTATCTGGTTTATCGATACCACTGTGGATTAACTGTCTTTACTTGATGACGAGGTGTGGGCAGTAAAGGTATAGGCAAGGGGTATTTTGGCCTAAGCTATACACAAGCTGGATTCTGTGATCTTTACCTCTTTATTCTAATGTCTCAGGTTAATGATGACCCTCCCTTCACTCTCTTATGTCTTCCTATTCATTATGAGAATGATGTGTCCATCTGCAGCAAGCCTCATCAACTCTTTTACATTTGAGTCAGAAAACATCTGAAAGAGAAGTTCCATATAGACATTGACCAAAACTCGAGCTAGAGAGGATCCTAGGAGAATATCGCAGCTGCTATATTATTATCATATGAAATCTCTTTATTGATGTCTTTACTACACTTTCACAATTGCTTTATCAACTTTCTTGCTTCCTCAAATTTACTTGAAAATGGACCATTTGCCCTGTCTTTTTTCAAAAACGTCTGGGGGGGAAGCCCCCTGAATCACAGCGAATGAGGGCGATCCTTATGGTGGGCGGGCTCACTCGTTATGCTCGCCACCGGGCACGCATACAGAACATTTAGGCTCGCCACTTTCAAATGTAACCAGCCGCCACTGACATTAAGCCCCTGGCATTCCTCTACAAATTCAAAAATACACATATAACCATGCAGGTGATAAGGACGTTTTAAGTTGGTGATAAAAGCTGTTTTCCAGTAGGGTGCGCGCCCTGGTACGACCTGCAAAGCTTGTGCATGTGAAAATCAATGGACCTGCATTCAGGGTTGCTTTGGCTACCCAAAGCAGGAAGGAGTACAAGACAATTTTGAAAAAATCCTAATTTTCCTACCTTGTGTGCTGTACTTCATTGAGTCACTAGATGGCAGACCATGCCTGGTTTTCTTTTCTATCTCCTTTCCAGGCATTACTAGCTTTTGGCTCTCTGGCGCTTTTATCTGCGCCTGGCTGAAAATCAATGTTTGTGAGGTAAGGGAGGTGAATTCCACTCTGAAACCTCACTGGTGAAGCTTCTTCTGGAGTACTTTAGCCATACATGCCAACATTTTAGAAGAGGAAAGTGGGAGATTTAAACAAAAAATAATTGGGAGAATATATTTTCTCCATTGACTTCTATTGAAGCAGATGCAATTTCAAACGGGGGACAGCCAAAATAAAGCCATTTTTGGCTTAAAAAATGAGGAGTCTCCCATCTGAATCGGGTCAATTGACATGCATGTTTATCTAGTGCAGGAGGGCTTATTGGCCGCGGCGTAGAAGACACTAAATATCTGGGGGGAACAGCCTTAAGGACTTTCGAGTGACCCTATACAAATTGCCTGTGGTCCGTGAGCCACAAACTCTGCTAACCATATACAATCACATAGTTTTTAAGTGAAATAGAAAGGCAAGCACGTAGTCACAGGTTGCAAGTATGCTTTATTGATATATAGATTCTGCAAAGTAATTCAATCAAATGTGTTTAGGGTTCAGGGTCGGGTAAAGGTAAAGGGAGGTAAGGGGTTTTTAGGGTTCATGGGCAAGTGGAGGTAAAGGGAGTAAAGATTTTTTTTAGGGTTCAGCAGTGGGTAGAGGTAAAGGGTAGTTAGGGTTCAGGAGTAAGTAGTGGTAAAGGGCAGTAAAGGGTTCTTAGAGTTCAGGGTGGGTAGGAGCAGTGGCGGCTCCTCGAGGGAGTGCTGTGGGCAGAGCGGGGGAGGGGCTGGGTGGGGGGTAGTAAACTCCGGCATACGGCCGAACGGAGTTAAGTACATAAATAAATAAATAAAACAAATTACATTGCGCGCTGCAACGCCAAATCGGCGATGCGGCGCGTGCAATGTAATTCGTTTTATTCATTTATTTATGTACTTAACTCAGTTCGGCTGTATGACGGAGTTTACTACCCTCCACCCAGCCCCTCCCCCGCCCCGCCTTTCCGCCCCGCAGCACTCCCTCGAGGAGCCGCCACTGGGTAGGAGTAAAGGGTAGTAAAGGGTTTATTAGGGTTCAGGGGTGGGTAGAGGTAAAGGGTTTTATGGTTAGGCAATTGCAGAGGTAAAAGGAAGTAAGGGGTTTTTAGAGTTCACATGTGGTGTGGGTAGAGGTAAAGGGAGGTATGGGTTTTTGGGGTTGAGGGGCAAATAGAGGTAGGGGGAGGCAAGGGATTTTTAGGGTTCAGGGGAGGGACAAGATAAAGGGGGTAAGGGGTTTAAAAAAGGGGGGGAGTTGAGGTTTGGGAGGGTTACCCTCCAAAAACAGAAAAAGAAAAAAATATAATAGTGAGGGGTTTGTGTTTACGTCCTTATAAAAAGTTGATCGACAATGTTTCACCTTGGACATTTTTAACTAGTATTAGACAAAAAAATAACCTTAGCAGCACAGCAGAGTTTCATATTTGGACAGCAAACACACTGGGAGAGGTAGTGCCCTAAATCTGCTGGAGATTTTTGGGATGACATTTTTGCATTTCTATGCAAGCATTTGCAGAGCAGGAAACAAAATGGCTAGACACCAAAGCCAGATGAAAAACAGGTCTTCATAGCTCAAGAGCATGTTTTCTTACATGATAGTTGTTGCATTATGTACATGCCAAATATTTGGACAGCAAAAACATGGGAGATATTGTGCCCTAAAACTGCTGGAGAAGTTTGGGATGAGTTTTTTGCATTTCTATGCAAGCATTTGCAGAGCAGGAAACAGCATGGCTAGACACCGAAGCCAGCTGGAAAACACGTCTCCATAGCCCAAGACCATGTGTTCTTACATAAATTATTGCCAGTCATGCGTTCTAAAATTTGTGTGCGAATGGATGCCTACCCATTTGTTTTGCAATTATTTTTACAGTGCCAAATAGGATTGCCACCTGGCTATTTTTTTTACCAGCATGACTAGTATTGTAATGTCCTAGCTAGAGCAAAATCTAGGAAAATCACATAAATCTGATATTTTTCCCTCTTCTCAGTACATCCTTCAAATAGTCAATATAAGAAGAAAGCACTTTAGAATGTGCTCTAAAGCTGACTTAATGATCCCTGACCGATAATAAAAGTAACCAAGGACAGAAAGCTACGTTACAAATAATTAAAATAATTCTACTTGAGTATCATGTCCAGGCCTTTGCAGAATCTTTAAAACAAGAACAAATAACCATCTTTTTGTCTGGGACAGGTGGCAACTAGTGTTGCCACCTGGCTGTTTTTTTTTTTTTTAACCTGAATGACCAACATTTTAATGTCACAGCCCGTACAACTTTAGGGAAAACACCTAAAGCTGATATTTTTTCCTCTTAACAGTGCTTACTAAAAAAGTCTTCATTAGAAGAATGCACTTGAAATGTGATCTAGGGCTCCCTTAATGACCCCTGGTTGATGATTAAAGTTGACAAAGTAAGAAAGGCCATGTTAAGAATGAAAACAGACAATTTCATATAAAGTTCGATTTAGTTATCATCAGTGCTTAATTTGTAAAAGAATAAGTGCCGATGGCCAAAGTTTTGCTCAGAAGCCCACAGTCGGTCGTAAATGTCAGGGGTGTGGCATTTCAAGTCTGCGTAGTCTTGATTCCACCTCATGACTCTTTCATCCACACCAGACTCTCCCTGACCCTTTATCCCAATATTGCAGGCTCATTTAATCCCTGCTTTCTTTTTTGCCATGGCTTACCTTATTTCTCTTCCTTGTTTTTTGCCACTTTTGTGTTTTTCTCTCTCTTGCTCTGGGTCAATTTCTGTTGAGGAAAAAAAAGTACTGGCCCCCAAAAATAAGTGCAGGTGGGCCCTAATTGCAACTACCAGCTCAAATTAAGCACTGGGTATCATATCCGGGCTGTTGCAGACACTTAAAAACTAATGGCTGGTGTTGCAAACCTAGCTCCAAAAGGGCTTAAGGCGAGAAAGATGGTCCCCAGCAACACACCTGGCCGCAACCTTTCCAGCCTACCAGGAAAAATACCCAGTGCTCGATAGGTCAAACACACCCTCCCCTCTTTCCACTTCCATTTTGTTTAACTTGGTATTCTGAGCCAGTGCAGTCGGATGACGGTCAATGAGGGCTGGGCCGGCGCTAAACAGCTGACTCTCTGCTTGTGATGGGTTGGAGAGCGGGCGGTAGAAGAGGAAGGATGAAGATATCCAAGCTAGGCAATGAGGCCAACAGGAACACGGCTGGTGTCAATGCTAGGTTGGCTGGCACAATGGAATCCTTCTGGGTACAGAGATGTCTGTGCTGCAGTCCAAAAGCAGAGGACAACCTAGCCCAAATAAAAGGGCAGAGGGCGAGGGTGGCCTCTGTGACATCACCTTCATTCTGTGACATCACCTTCATTCTGTGACCATCAGATTGGTAACAAATACTGAAGGCAGGTCAGCAGTTTAAGAGCAGAGCTGATAAATTCTTTTGTACCCCCTTATCCTCTCACCTTTGTCCCCAGTGTCCTTTCAACTCAGAAAGCTCTGGGAAATATATGCCCCACACTTCCTAAGCCCATGCTTACTAGGTTATTGTTAGAAGTGGGCGAGCCAACATTAACTGTGAGAGCCGAGCCAAAGCCAAGCCGAGGGTTAGCTTTGGCTCGAAGAGTCCGTGCACAAGTCAAACCTTTAAAATATTTGGTATGTAAATCATGCAACAACTATCATGTTAAAATAGGATAAAGTGTTTTCAAAATTTTAAAAAGTGTATTTTTTGACAAGCACATGCATTTTACCTTAGTAAATCTGATTATATTCTGAATTGAGATTAAGAATTTATTAAAAGTGAGAGTTCTTAAACATGTACTGAGAAATATTCCTGCCCCCGCCCTGACGACAACGCTATGAGTGAACTAAGTGGCATTATTTATGTGGTCGATGTTCTTTTTATAGATGTAGCAACATTATAGTCTAGAGAGGTTTTTGGACAGGGCACATCCTGAACTCTCATAATTGAAGGGACTCTCATATGTGATAATGAGCTAAAAGAAGGCATGTGAAATAAAGTATTTGCATATGGTCTCATAATTTGGTCAAGCAGGTATTGAGCCCAGATTTTCCAGTTTCACTCTGTGCAATTCAGACACTTGGATGGGTATCTCTTTCTGACATTAAAGGTTAATGCTTTGTCCTAAATTCTTGGAGGATGAGATTAGAGTGTGAGTGACAGGCAGAAACCAAACTTTATTATTGGCAATTTTACATATGAACCTTGCTCATGTCCATAAAAGTGCTTCACAGCAGACACAGACTAGTTAGGCATCTTTCTTCCAGCACTGTGGCATTTGCCAGGATTCACAAGATGCTGAGCCGAGGTTGGGATTCAAACCTGGATCCCCACATTGCATGATTGGCAAGGGTAGGCCATATCTCCTCCCCTAAAAGCTCGTCTCGTTTTGGGCTCAAAGTTCCAAGAGGACCCCGAGTTGAGCCAGAGGCAGGCTTCTGGCTTGAGGTTTCAGTGCCTCACCCCCCTCTAGTTACTGTATCTAGGTTTGGAAGGTTCACCTGTAGTAGAGTGTTTTGTTTTAGAAGACTCGTTTACAGTGTTGTTTATAGGCGTGGAAGACAAATTGTAAGTACTGTGTCGACTGAGGGCCTCATCTGGAGTATTATGTCTAATTCCAGAGGAGCTGCTTAGACTAGCCTTTGAAAAATACTTTATTGTAATCATAATGTAATGAATTCTGATGCTCAACTCTAAACACGACCCCACAGTCCTTTAAGGGAGCCCAGTGCCCTACACTCACCAATGTGAAAGAAATCGGCGCTCAAGCCAATATTGAAGTCAGATTTTTTTTTATTAACGTACAAAAATCAGTGATACACAATATCAGACCACTAGAGTATCCCCAAAACCTTCTATTGACGCCTTTACTTCCCATCAAATGTACTGTGACACTGCATCACAACGCGCTGTTTATAGAAAGTCTAAAAACACAAATAGATACATTTTGAGCTTAGAAAGCTCACCATGCTGTACAATGTTTCCATAAAATTCCAAACAGAGAATGTCCCACATTTTATGTTCTTGTCGTCCCTTGGGTTGTATGCTTCATAAAACATGTATTTCTGGCTACGGGCAAGAAAAGAAAAGAGTGTCGTTCAGCCCGATTGAGAGTTATTTCCCTTCCACTCCTTACCCTCTGCATCTTATTACTATATTTATTACATAACAGAAGAAACAACAGTGGCACAGCAAACAAATGCTCTTTTTAAACTAAAGCCTGTCTTTTCTTCCCTCTACATATGCGCCATTTTGCAAGCCATGTGCTCTTCACAGGTCCGCCTCGACAGCCCTCCTCCCACAGCGATCCTTGGGCGCCTTGGACAGATGCCTCACTTTAGTATTCAAGTAGAGATCAATGTGAAAATAAAGAAACCTATTATCTGAACCCCATTAAGAACAAACGTATTACCACCATGGATTTTCATTATTTTTGTTGCCATTGCTCCTTTGATTTCTGGAGAATCCCCCCAGAGGTCCCACCAACACTCTGCGTTGCTGTGAAGGTAACACCATGATTGCCATCGCGATAATGCTTTTCTTAGTTATGAGGTTGGGTTTGAGATTTCCCTTGGGGTTTGAGATTGCCTTCAAATGGCTTTGCTACGTGGCTGACAATTCTTTTTGCTTACGTTCCTGACCCCTGTGTTCTGCTGACCTTCATCTCCTCACCCTTCCCAGACTTCTTGGTGCAGTCTCTTGCTGCTCCCCTTTCCATCATCTCGCCCTGGTTCACTCAAAGGCCCTCATGTCTCTTGACCCAAGAGCCTCAACCTCCCTGTTTGCGCTCTGAATAGTTATCTCCTTCGCTGTCAGTCACACCTAGTCTGACCTGCTCCAGTTCATTCAATTGCTTCCTGTTGTATGCTATGTTATGTTGTCATGGTTGCAACTTTGCATCAGTCTGGCTTGCGACCATCTCTTGTGTGGGTTGTGTTAATGGAATGAATTGTGGGGATTCTGGAGACGGTTGAGGAGCAGACAGAGCAGAGGATGCGACGACTGATGCAGGGTTTTATTTTAAGAATAAACTTCTATTCTTCTACTCACTGTGTCACGATTCATCTTTAGACACCACATAAATATTGGCGACGAGTTTTAAAGCAACGTGACAGTGAAAGATGTGAAGCCCTAGCCGGGTGCAGCCATGGTTGCGGCCTGGTAGGAGGTTTAATGTAACTGTTGGTGAGTTTTGTTCACCGCTTGGGACTACTAGAGTCAAGGTTGCCAAAGGAAGACTTGATAGTATGATATTCAGCGTGAGTCTAGGTACAGTTGGTGTAATCGCTTACATAATACAAACCTATAGAATATGTATCATACCAATTTAATTGGATGTTCAAAGAACTTACTCAGAAACGTTTGTGTTGTAGTAAACAAGAGTTCTACTTATTCATGATTTCACCCACAGATCCAAAAAATATCACCGCTATGAACACAGTTTTTCACAAAGGCTACAAATGTGTTAAGAATGTTGTTGTTTGTGTTCTTTGCTTTGAGTCTATGTAGGATGTTGCAATGTCATCAGTGATGATCATCAAGGCGTGGTTATTTTGTTATGTCACATGACATTTGGCTGTGAGATGGACGAGGAAGTGTGAGAAAGAGACATGAATTTTTATAGTGTGGGGTATGCTGGCAGTACTGATTAGGTCTGCAAAGCCCTTTATTGTGTAGGTAATTTTTGGGCCTTGCTTAAGATAGAGCACATGCTGTCTGTTCCAAGACATATTGTTCTCTTACAGTGGTCTTAGAGCCCGCCCATTGCTTACCATTGATTGGCTTCATTGTCACTCTCATTTGCTCGTGCCTTATATTAATTAGGTGTATGGCCTTTCCTTCCTCTTCTTGTGTTTGTCCCACTTATGGAGCATAGACGAATCACTTTGTTCTTTAACTGCTCACTTTTTTAGGTGCTACTTTTTTGTTTTTCTTCAAGCACTCTACGAGACTGCATGTGTGTTCCCGATGTCTCCCTCGTGTGCTTCTCTCACCCATGCCCTGTTCCTCTCTCTCACCTGTGTGCTTCTCCTCCACTTCCCCCCACGTTTTCTTGCCCATGTGCATCCTCCCGCCGGCTCCAAGTTGCTTTCTATCGCCCATTTGATACCCCCACCAACACCCGTGTTGCTTCCACCCCTCTTTCCCCATGATGCTTCCACGTCCCCTGTGATCCACGTGTTGCTTCCTCCCCGTGTTGCTTCCACCAACCCTTTTTAAAAACTCCCCCCAGCCATGCCCCACTTATACTTCCTCCCCTCACCTCCTGTGTTGCTTCTGCCTCTCACCCACACCCTCTGTGTTGCTTCCCGCATCCACTTTCAGATAAAAAGAATGCTTTCAAATGGTTATTTTCTTTGTAGTTGCCGATCCAACTAACTAAAAAGAAAAAAAAACAGCTGCTTCCCTTTGTAAGCATGCGACTGTGTGATGCACACACCTAAAAAAATGATGTGGCTGGTTACGTCAAAAGCTTTTTTTTTTATTCTTTAGCCATGCAGCACAACAACGGGGATTGCATGGCTAAAACCATTGGCAAAGCCAATAGGTTCCAAAGATGAGATCTATTGGCTTTGCAAAAGCTTGTTCTTCTCTGCTGGTTGTGTCAGGAGGTCATTATTTCTTTGATGTCGTGGGCATCAGAGAGCTGCCCAAATAGAAAGCATTACACTCCTTCTTTATATAATTGCCATTATGAGACCTTAGTTAAGGAGATTTGCCAAATACACTGTTATAAACATCCTTTTGTCATAACAGGATGGTGGTGTTCAGGATATGTGACTATTTAGAATCTGCAAGTGTGACTATGTTAAAATGCTCCCGTGACGAGCAATGTGTGGCCTTTCCCTCCAGTGTTCGCAAACCTGTTTAGGTAGTATTGAGTGGTAAATTAGGTTGGTGTAGCCTGTATCTGCGCCCTCCAGTTGCCAGCAAGGTGCCACAGGACCTTTAATACATTTTGCGTCTGTCCTGTAAAAGATGAGGGATCAGATAGTGAATTGGTCTATGGTATCATATGGTGACATAGAATATATCAGATTGAGACCTGTAGAAATGTGCCATTGACCTATGTACTATGTACAGCAATTCTTGTTGCAATGCTACTGCTCCTCAATAAATACAAAATGTCATTGTGTTCTCACTGAAGATTTTCTGAAAGGAAAGACTGCAATTGTACTGAAAATATGTCCTTAGAACTGTAAGTAAATAGAGAGCTTGAATGGCTATTAAACAATGAAGTACCACTGTCAGAAAATGTATGTCCCATTATATAAATAGAATATACTGCAATTTCACTGAATGTGTGTCTTCATAGATACTGTACAGTGAGTAAAGGCTGCAGTGCTACTGTCAGCAAGTAGATGTCCTCACAAGGCCTCAATAGCTAGGAACAGAACAGCTAGCCTAAATGAGAACCAAACAATATGAAAGGCTGCATTACCACTGTTCTTGCTGAGATTATAATGAGAAAGCACCAGATGCTATAATAAGAAGAAAGTCAGAACATCACTGGCAGAGAATATATACCTCCAACACATTGAATTGAGAGGCGGCTCCTTGCTTTGAAGCAGTGAACGAAAGGAAACATAAAATGAGGTTATTATCATTTTAGGTTTTCCTGCTGCGGCAGGTTTGCGGGCGGGCGGGTCAGGGCTGCTCAGATGACAGAGGAGCAGGGGGAGGAGTGGTCGGCCGGCCAAACATTCATGCACACTTTGCATGTTTTCCACGCCGGCTGCATTACAGTTTGTGTGGAGAACATGCCCAGGCTCCCATTCCCTGGCTGAGCGCCAAACCATGGCGCTCAGACCAATCACAACGTGCATTGTAGCGATGTGATTGGCTCAGGGGAGCCTGGGCGCTTACCAATCACAACGCTGCATTGCAGCATTGTGATTGGCTCTGGGGAGCTTGGCTGCTTCCTCTTCCGGCCCCAGGAGAGAGATGGTAACGGAGCCATGAAGGAGAGACGTGGCTTCAGGTAAGTATTTTTTATTCATTTTTATGCCCCCATAAACCCCCTCCCACCCACCCGCCCCCGATCCGTGCCAGCCGCCACTGGAGGCATGGCTTGTATTTACACTGCCAGTACACAGATGTCAAAAAGTACAATTGTGAGCCCCTTCAGTGATATCATCATTAATAATGATGTCTAATTTGATATAACCTGTGATGTCTTTGAGGACACCATTTGTGATGTCATGTTTAGGGCATGATCAGTGCACTGACAGGACTTTAGGCCAGTTTTATAAAGGTTTCGCGACACCCTTGGCAAGTGGCGGCTCCTCCGCTAAGGCGGAGGAGCGGCGCCCCACTGCTGTGCAGCAGCGAAATAAAGGAAAAATAAAATGATAATACCTCGAGGTTATTATCATTTTGTTTTGTCCTGCTGCTGCAGCTTTGCAGAGCGGGCGGGCTGCTCTGACATAGGGGCAGGGGGAGTGGTGAGCACACTCTGTAAGTGTGCATGAATGTTCGGCCAGCCGTCTTGGGCTGGTCAAACATTCATGCGCACTTAGCATGTTCTCCACCCAGGCCTCATTACAGACTGGGTGAAGATCAGGCCCAAGCTCCCATTCCATGGATGAGCGCCGAATCGCTGCGCTCAGACCAATCACAACACTGCATTGCAGCATTGTGATTGGCTTAGGGAGACTGGGTGTGCTTCCTGTTCTGTTCCGGCGGTGCTGAGGGACGAGAAGGAGAGACGCAGCGGTACGGTAAGTTTTTTAAAAAGTTTTTTTAAAAAATGTCATTCTATTTAACCCCCTCCCCCGAACTTGTGCCTCCACCCCACCACCCCCGCCCCGCCACCTCCAGCCCTGCCACCCCCAATCGGTGCCGGCCATGACTTCCCTTGCACCATGCAAAGGGGTCAAGGGTGATGCAAAATCTAAGTGAGATTTATCAAGCCACGCAAGCCCACCATGCTTGGCCCTGTATGGCTTGATAAATCTGGAGTAATAGCTGCGTTGTGTTATTCTGCCCCAGGAAGGCGTTCCATGGGTGGAGCATAGGTGTTCCCACCCATGGATTTTGGCGCATTCCTAAGTTTACCATTAGTGGAAGACCTGGGAATGCATCAAAGTGCTATGCCTCCCTAGGTGATGCATAACTAGGAGAAATATCTTTATTTATTCCTCTTTCTCCATGTGCTGCAGAATGCAGTAGGTGTAGAAAGAGAAAAATGCCTCTCTGGATTGAAGGTGTCCCTTCCTGCACAAAAACAATCCTGCCTACAACGCAGGCACCCGTGCATCATGACGCAATGGTGCCCAGTTGGCCAGCGCTAGTAAAGGACATGAATGCGCCATATGTTGGTAAATACGGCCCATTTCTGCCCTTTCCCTTTCATGCAGCGCACCCCAGCAAGGTGGCTTGCTGCGTGAAAGAATGATAAATCTGTCCATTTATGTTTACATAGCTAACCATAAATAGTGAATACTTATAGTTTTTTAGTTTTAGTGTGATAACCAGAAGGTTTTAGAGGAACTTTTTGCAGCACATGTTAATTTGTTAATGATACATTTTCTTCTAAAATCACACACTTTGGAACATACCCTGTACCCCACACACTAGCATCCTCTGTGCATGACCTGCAGCCAACCCACTGCCCAGCATACCTGTCACCAGTACCTGTTGGGATAGCTTGTAACTATACCCACCGCCTAGGTCCCCACTGCTAACCATTTACACACCGTGGCTATGCCCATTGTGCACTGTGAACAGTGTGTAGCATTCAAGCATTCGCTCATACCTTGTACCAGACGTCCTATCCTTACTGCCTTCTAGACATACCCTTAACAGGGCCATAAGATCACTAAGCACCCAGCAAAACTTTTGGCATGCCTTGTCCCCAATAACCCTGTCCCTCTTCCAAGTAAGCATGGCTAACAACGTGCCCAGTGCGCTGTGGACTCAGACTTATCCTTTGAACACCCCCCATGCTCAGCTCCACAGCCACAAGCCATTGTCCAAGGTTATGCCCAGTAGGCACAGGGTGTTCCATTCAGCCCTAGCCCTTCCCTAGCCTCAATGCCCACTAAAAACGACCTACTATTGTGTCCTGTGGACACTGGACAGAGAGCCTGGCCGGTGCCAAGCAACCCTGCCTGCAGCAACTCATTGACACAGCATGTGCTCTATGTCTGGAGTCCCACTCCTCAACACATCCACTGGCCATAAATTAAAGGGGGATATTGTGTGTGTCTTTTTAAGAATGCTTGATTGGAATTTCAATGCTTACAGATTCTCCGAATTTACCAATCTGCATGCCAGTTTTCAAGCTGGAACTAAAGCCTACAGGTTTTGTTTTTCGAACGTTTCATGTAGATTCTTGTTAAGGCCAAATTTATAAGCAATCCCAAAAATGCTTTTGCTATACTTGCTCGTATGTACTAGTACCAGCTGTGCACATGCATGGCGATGTGCACAGTGCAGACTGCTACCAATAACAAGTTATGGTTTGGGTTATGGTTAGGTCTAGGGGGGTCCAGGACGATTAGGGGATCTCACCCTAGGTTTGGCATTTATTGAAATAATTGTGTCAACCCAATTACCATATAGATATACAGTGTACTTTTTAATCTTCCCACCAACCACTGAACATATTTAAACGAAACAAAACGAAATCACTCCCTAGGCACACTCTCTGTTTTCACACCATGTTTTACATCCAGCAGGTTTTCATTTTGGCCTAGTTGGCATGTTGTCTTGCAAACACCATAAGAAAGCACAGATAGGGAACATGGTCCCATGAATGTCGTATACCTGCACCGAGACAAAAAAAGTGTCCGTAGCAATGGTGTCCTTGTGGCAACATATTATGGTGACAACATGCCATAAAGATTCCGTGAGTACAAAGTACTACGTGTATATGTTGTAAAGAAGCTTTGTCCCCACAGCCTTTGTCGGAAGGATGCTTTGCTAGGGGATGCTGCTTCACTGCCTCTGCTGGCTGAAAGAACTAGAGCGCTAACTTCTCTTATCCAGCGTCCTAGTGCGGGCGCAGTGCTGCAGGATCTCATTTGGACCCTACTCTTTTTACTACTTTCCAGTGATGCTCTTCTCTGTCTCGGGCTCATCTTTGTACCCTCACTGTGCATCCATGTACCGCTTCAGGTGTGTCGTGCAGTGCTCCAAATGAATCCTTCAGTAAGTGGACACAGGTCATCATGGGTGCCTTATGAACTGGAAGGAACAGTGTGAACAGGGCTTTCAGTAACAGACACAAGTCAATAAGATGGCCTTAGGTTTGGTAGGATGGACTCATAAGATTGATGGCAATACTCCTGGTACATCTTCAAACACTTTATACAATGCCCCCACCACTGGACACAGCTCTACAGATGTGGCGTCCAAATCACCACAAAATTGTCAGAGTTGGCCTCTAGTTTGGCAGGGATGGGCTCTAAAGTGATGAGCAGTACTCGAGAGCGATCAGTCAATGGTGCAGCAGGTTCACTGTGTCCCACTGCAGCCAAATTATGGCTGCATTTTACTATCACCCTTCTGTCGTCCTTGAACCTGGGCCCAGGGCACCATTGTTAAGCCGCAGACAGCTCTCCTAGCGCAGCTTCAAGCACTTTGGACAATACTCCGGATCATCCCTCCACCACTGGACACAGCACTCCAGAGGTGACCTCCAAATTAATATGCAATAGTCAGAGGTGGCCTCCAAAGGTTGAAGCGATACTCTAGCTATACGCGCAATATTTCAGACGCCAGGCATTAAAAGCGATTTGTACTCTGTACCCACTTTTGTTTTTGGCTGCTTTTGTTATTCCGCCTTCTGCCTGAAAAAAATATTTTTACTCTCTGGCTGCCATATTATTTACCCACTTTGAATTCATGTGGTATGAGAACCTAAAGATTCTTGAAGAAAAGGGAAATTTGCTGCTCTCGTCTTTAACTGTTTTGTGTGTGCAAGCAAAGCTTGCTCTGTTTCTTCTTGTAGTGTTCCTATCTGGCAGACGTTTATTTACACTGATGCTGCCTGTATGGTAACTGTTTTGTGTTTAAGGATATCTCTTCCTGTGTGCAAAGGAAGCTTGGTTTGTTGCCGCCTACGCTGTTCCTGTTCTTTGTGTGGAAAGGAAGCTTGCTTTGTTGCCTATGCTGTTCCTGTTCTTTGTTTGGAAAGGAAGCTTGCTTTGTTGCCTACGCTGTTCCTGTTCTTTGTGTGGAAAGGAAGCTTGCTTTGCCGCCTACGCTGTTCCTGTTCTTTGTGTGGAAAGGAAGCTTGCTTTGTTGCCTACGCTGTTCCTGTTCTTTGTGTGGAAAGGAAGCTTGGTTTGTTGCCTACGCTGTTCCTGTTCTTTGTGTGGAAAGGAAGCTTGCTTTGTTGCCTATGCTGTTCCTGTTCTTTGTGTGGAAAGGAAGTGTGCTTTGTTGCCTACGCTGTTCCTGTTCTTTGTGTGGAGAGGAAGCTTGCTTTGTTGTCGCCTACGCAGTTGCTGTTCTTTGTGTGGAAAGGAAGCTTGCTTTGTTGCCTATGTTGTTCCTGTTCTTTGTGTGGAAAGGAAGCGTGCTTTGCTGCCTACGCTGTTCCTGTTCTTTGTGTGGAAAGGAAGCTTGCTTTGTTGTCGCCTACGCAGTTGCTGTTCTTTGTGTGGAAAGGAAGCTTGCTTTGTTGTCGCCTACGCAGTTGCTGTTCTTTGTGTGGAAAGGAAGCGTGCTTTGTTGCCGACGCTGTTGCTGTTCTTTGTGTGGAAAGGAAGCTTGCTTTTTTGCCGCCTACGCTGTTGCTGTTTTTTGTGTGGAAAGGAAGCTTGCTTTTTTGCCGCCTATGCTGTTGCTGTTCTTTGTGTGGAAAGGAAGCTTGGTTTGTTGCAGCCTATGCTGTTGCTGTTCTTTGTGTGGAAAGGAAACTTGGTTTGTTGCCGCCTACGCTGTTGCTGTTCTTTGTGTGGAAAGGAAGCTTGCTTTGTTGCCTACGCTGTTGCTGTTCTTTGTGTGGAAAGGAAGCTTGCCTACGCTGTTGCTGTTCTTTGTGTGGAAAGGAAGCTTGCTTTGTTGCCTACACTGTTGCTGTTCTTTGTGTGGAAAGGAAGCTTGGTTTGTTGCCGCCTACGCTGTTCCTGTTCTTTGTGTGGAAAGGAAGCTTGCTTTTGTTGCCTATGCTGTTCCTGTTCTTTGTGTGGAAAGGAAGCTTGCTTTGTTGCCTACGCTGTTCCTGGTCTTTGTGTGGAAAGGAAGCTTGCTTTGTTGCCGCCTAACTGTTCTTCATTTGTGGGAGAACATTGCACTGCTGCTGCCACCCCTGCTGAACCTGTTCTATGTGTTGATGAAGCTTGTGTTGCTTTCGCCCAGTTTGCTCACCATTGCCTGCTAGTAAAGCGTGATATAATAAGTTTCCCTATAAAAGCAAATGGATTCATCAGTGTGCGCCTCTGTAAAGCAGGCAGTAAAGAGGGTGTGCGCCCTGTAAGTTGGAGAGGTTTCCCCTCCTACTTACGTTGTTTGTTTGCATATTTGAATATTTGAATATATTAAAAATACTCACACTTTAAGTAATTTTAAAAACGGCGTTTCTAGGGGGATTGTGTTGGAAAATCGGGTTAGGCTCATGCTTTGTTTCTTGTAGAGCGAGGCGGGCATTTGTACCAGTTTCAGAGGGCATTTTGAAGCAAGGCAAATTAATATTTTTTGTTTAGATTCTACGCATGGGCTTGCTCTCATCATCCTGGCCCATACAACTCAGGCAGCATTGCGAAGGAAAGCCTGTCTGGGTGTCCAGCGCCAGTCATACTGCTGGGGTGCAGGCCATCTGATACACACGGGTTATTGAATATTAATAGGGGAGTGAAGCGCCTTTGTAGTTTTGACTGTGCCTCTATTTTTAATAGAGCCATTGGCCCAACTGTCAGCATGCTATTGTTGTGTTTGTTCAAACATATTTTCCCCCGCAGGATAGTGGGGTGTCTACATCTTTTCCTGCTACCAATGGCTTGGAGGGTTGATTTCGGGCATTTTCCGTTTGCTTATAAATGTTAGATCTCTACCTACACATGCTATGGATGTATTTGACCTTCTATCCCCTGCCTCCTGGGATTTTGTTTTCCTAACGGAGACTTGAATGATTGACTCCTCGCTCACTGATGCAGCTGAAGCCGCAGCTCCAGGTTATATGTAAGCCTGGGCGTAGTTCGCGAAGTAGCGCTACGCGAAGCTACGCAAAGTGCAGTTCGCACTACGCGAGCTACGCGTAGCACTACGCGAACTGCGTAGTGCACTGTTCGCAATGATTGCACAGTGCCGGATGCTTGTCCGCACTGTGCAATCATTGAAAACGGCATCTTGCACAGTGCGAGCTGTCTTTTACTGCCGCTCGAGTAGATTTTTACTCGAGCGGCAGCTTTCTCAACGCGGACTGGTAGTTTCTCATCGCGAGCGGTTGCGAGCATACGCGACCACTCGCAATGAGAAACCTGACCTCCCCGCGTTGAGAATCTCGCCGGGAGGTTTATTTTCCACGCTCGCGATCGGCAACTTGATGTTGCTGATCGCGAACGAGGAAAAGTCTCGCCGGGATGTCATTTTGCTTGCTCACGGTCGCCAACTTGACGTTGAGGACCGCGAGCAAGCAAAAATGACCGCTGCACTACGCTACGCTACGCGTGTTTGCACTGTGCTACGTGCAATTCGCGTTGTGCGAAGTAGCGCAAACTTCGCAAACTACGCGAGCGTAGCGTAGTGCTTTGCCCAGGGTTAGTTATATGATTTTCCATTTTGATTGACAGGATCGTAGTGGAGGTGGAATCACCGTTATGTACCAGTCTTGTTTTGAGTGCAACGCAACCAGTTTAAATCAACTTGCAACAGCAGATGGAGCGGTTTTCAACATTAACTTAGGGCTGAGTGTTTTTTCTCGTGGGCCCTTGTTTATTGCCCCTGTGGTCACTCCATGGAGGTCACAGACATGCTTACAGAGGTCATTGCCCCCTACGGTGTCCAGTATTCTAATTTCACTATGTTTGGGGATTTTAACCTCTGTAGTGATGACCCAAATAATGCACAGGCCTGTGCATTTGCTGATGCTTTCCTCACTTTGAATTTTAGTCGGACATTTTTCCGACTCACACTGTGGAACTCGCGCTTGATTTGATTTTTCGAACATGGCATCTATTATAGTTGGCATGTTTCTCCTGATTACCTGGTCAGATCACATTCTTGTGCCTTTTAATTTTAAGGATCATGAAAACCAGCCCCTGCAACACTTTGATTTAAACCATCTCAGGCTTAGAGCAATATTCATGAGCAGTCCCTTATTAAAGCTTTAGCCGCATCCTCCACCGAGGATGTCAGCTGTGTTAACAATTGGCTCTTATCAACTCTTAATAACTTAGTTCCTCTAAGGTGAAAGACTCAGGACGCCGCTCCTTATAGGCCCCATGATTCTCACAGGCCTTGCAGAAAGCAAGAAGCAAGTGTAAGGCACTGCAAACAATATGGAGAAGGAATTAACTCCTTTCCATAACAACCATCAATATGGAGACATTAAAAAGTATCATAAATTTATCAGGAGGACACAGGCAGACATTTATATGCAGAAAATTAATGAGGCCCCTAAGGAAATCTTCACAATTGTTAAATCTTACTTATATTGTCAGGCGTGAAACCCTGCATCACTCTCTCCTTAAACCTTTGTAAATGCTTGTCTGAGTTCTTTCATGACAATATAGAGAAAGTTTACCTGGATGGTTTAGGTCCTCCAGGTAATTTCCAGACTTTGTTTAATACGGAGCCAGTCTTCTTTCCTAATGGGCCATGTCTGTCTCATTTTAACATCATCTCGCTGGAGGACTCAGCCCAAGCGTTGCTTAAGTAAAGATTTGCCTCCCCATCTGACCCTGGCCCCCTGCGAGTGCTTAAGCCATGGCACTGCAAGGCTTCAATCCTAAACTTAACATACTGTTTAATCAATCACTGGAGACTATGACTGTTCCTGGCTGCTGAAAGCATGCCTATGTTGTACCGCTGCTAAAAAACACCTTCGGCGGATCCAAGCATCCTATTGAAGTATAGGCTGATATCTTTGCTTCCAGCAGCCACAAAGATGCTTGAAAGGTTTGTCAACTGTCAGCTGTTTAACCAAATGTATTAAGATCAGCTTGGATCAAGGTCACACTGCTGCTCTGGTGCTGTTGGATTTATCCTCAGCATTTGTCACAGTGTCGGATTCTATTTTGCTTGCACAATCTGCAAGTGTGGGGGTAGATGGGCTGACCCTCTCCTGGATTACATTTTTCCTTTCTAACTGGTTTAGCTAATCAATCATGATCTCTCCCTTTAGATCAAAATCTAATCAGTTACACTACGGAATGCCACTAGGCTCTTCATTGAGCCCAATGTGATTTAATGTCTACATGGCCTCTTTTGCTATAATTGTTCAGTCCTATGGTCTTAGGGTGGTTTTGTGTGCTCCAATAGGAGCTAATGTTCTCCATTTATAAAAAGTGTGCAATTTCTCAGGAAGCCTTAAGCTATACCTCCATCGGGTTGCTCAATGGATGGAAACCAGTTGTTTGAAATTAAACTTGGCCAAACCTGAGATTTTGATCTTTGGTGGTCCCTAATCCATCTGATCACCTGATTGGTGGCCTAAGGAGCTGGGAGATTTTCCGTGCCCTACTAGTACGCTACGAAATCTGGGTGTCAAATTTGAAGTTGTGGTATCCTTCCACCCCCATATATTGCCCACTGTTGGCACCTATTTTTCTATGTTACCCTCTTTAAAGAGATTTTTAGACATCTTGTCTCAATGAGAAAGCCAGTCATGCATGCTCTGGTTACATCCAGACTGGATTATGCTAACTCACTTTATCTTGGTCCTACTCAGTGTTTGTTTAGGTGGCTTCAACTGCTGCAAAATGCGGCAGCCAGGCTGATTTACCAGGCTGAATACCACAACATCAACATATAACACCACATCCCTGATCCATGCACTGGCTCTTAGTGAGCAAGAGAATTACATTTAACAGCTTAGACCCTACATACCGGGCTTTTCGTGGTATGGGTCCCAGCTTTCTGATTGAACAAGTAAAACATTATCATCCCATCAGTGATTTGAGATCGTCAAATACATGACTGTTAACAATTCTTCGGATCAAGCGGGTGAGAAAATGTTGGCATTCCCTTTCTCTTCCAGCTGCACTTTTTGGAATGATCTTCCTGTTACTTTACATTGCAATGACAACGACATTGGTTTTAAAACACAATTGAAAACCTGGCTCTCTAGATCTGCTTGGCCAATCCTCACATACTTTCATTGTGCCTCCTCCTACTTAATGTAGCACTGGGATGCTCGTTTTGAGTAGCTGTTGCACTTTACAAGTAACCTAGTCATTCTGTTGCAAAGGGCATATAACCTTATGTGACTGTGTTCAGATTAGGGATGGTAACATGGTCCATACATTGCATCTCTTTCAGTTTGTAATAAAGTAACCTGGGTCACTCTCACATACCTATTTTTTTCAATTGTGCAGATTTATCAGACAGGGCTAAAGTTACTTGATACCTGCTAACCATAGTCTACAAGCTAGCCATTTCAACCATAATTCGTAATATGGAGACATTGGAGAAAGTCTTCAAATAAATAGTGGGTGCCTGTACACAGTTTGTCAGCTACTCTAATGAATCCCAGGGTCACACTTTATGGCCCTGTCTTGCAGCTTCATTACTACGTAACAAAGTTATTACTATTGACCAACTAATTTTCCCATTTTATTGAATTCAGAAGGATGAAAGGTAGGGTTAGCCCTGCCACAGTACTGGTTGCTACAAGGTTGGCAATGATGAGAGCTGTGCAGTGCTTCTTGTTCTTCTTCCACCCCTCCCCTCAGCCCCCATCAGCTCTCCCTGCAGATTGACATTTCGGTAAACTCTGTGTAAGCAGATAAATGTTCCAGGTCCTTGTCTTCAAAAAATTATTTATTGTGACCAGCAGGTTACATCTTTCTGCAACAGGCGTCTTAACCCCCAGAACTCTCATATTGTGACTGAAACACAGAGCTTAATCCAGTATGCTACTGTACTGAGTGGAATTTATTAGCTGCAAAATATGCAAATCATCAGTAACTACATTAACCCACTGAGATACATTATTGGGCTTGGGACCTGTAGCCTACCGATTGTTCACATCACTGGAACAAGTACATTGACACAGTGAACTAACAAACTGAGATTGGAACCTGTGACCTACAGAAGTCACATTTCTACAACCAGTACATTAACTCTCTAACTCAATGTTTCTTAACCTTTTTACTTCTGTGGTACCCCACTTAATCATTACTGGAACCCAGAGACCCCCACTGAATAATTATTGGAATCCGGGGACCCCACTGAGTCATTTGTGGAAGAGAACCCTGGCCTAAGCATTTTCAATGATTTGAATGGCAAAAAAATAAGCAAAAAATACAGAAATAAGCCTTCATCAAACAAATACACAAATTATTAAATATTTTATCTAATTCACATATAAATATTTTAAAAAATCAAAATTTTAATTGGAAGGTTGGAGCTTTTCTGAGTTCCATTGAGGTCACTCATCGTCGATACTATATTTTGTTTGATGCACTTGCACTACTTCCACAGATCAATCTGAGAATACTAACATCAACATCAACATCAAAAAAAACATCAACATCAAAATAACTTTATTTCGCCTACCAAAATGGTGGCATAAAAAGTATACTAAAAACAGTTACATTATAGCACAATCATATAATTACAATTTTACATAACAAACCCAGTAATATAAAAACCAGTTGATCTCATAATCTTATGCATAAGACCATCCTTGAGTAAGTATATCAAATGACAGATTAAAAGTTAATCTTCTCCTCTTCAATGCCGACAGAAAAAAGGACGCCAGTGAAAAACATGTAAAAGGGTCAGGCAATAGCTGTAAGTAAAAAGGGCCACACAACACTGTCTAAAATTCATTTTGCGTATAAGAGGGATAATAAACCTTTTTCTTTGTTCCTGATAAAATTTACAAAAAAATAAAAAGTGAAGATTATTTTGAATAGATAAATCATCACATGTACAAAGAGGCAGTTCAGAAAGTGCATACATTTTTGATGGAAAACCTAACATCAGAGGGATATAATTTAACCGAAATCTCACTAATATGAATCTATGTTGCTGGTTAGTGACAAATGACAGATAAGTTGTGTTAGAATCCAGTGACGTAATACTTGGAACAGCGGAAAATATTCTAACAGTTGTCAGTCTAAAATTAGCGTTCTGCCTCCTTACTTGTAATCTAGACAGTAATTGGTGTTTTAACTCTTTCTTTGAGACAGAGCAACATGACACAGGGTTAGTATACAATTCATGTAACCCAACTGCCTTAAGTGTGGATTCTACATAACATATCCATCTAATCCTACTAGCCCCATCTAACTTCTGGACATCATTTATTATATCTCTAGTCAGCGCAAGAGTTTCCTTATGCCAAATCGAATGCCACAATAAGACAGGTGAAATAGAGATTTTGTCACAGATATAAGGGACATCTAATTCAGTGTGACAAATAAAATTAGAACAAGATTTGGGTAAGGAAACTAATTTCTTCAAAAAAGTATCCTCAATCATTTGTAGTTTCGAGCAATCTACAACACCCCACACTGCTGCTCCATATGTTGCAACAGATACACTTTTAGCCTGATAGACTTTCTTTATAGTTTCAATCGGTTTCGATCCAATCTTTTTACAAATTTACTAAGGGCCCCAATAGTCTTCTCCATCTGCAGACACCTATTTTCAATCATACACTTCCAATTACATTGTCCATTAAACACAATCCCCAAATAATTAAAAGAATCTACCACTTCCATTTTACCCCCTTCAATATGAATATTGGGCTGTTTCCTCTGTTTAGCACCTGCCACTAACACAAAAGATTTGGAAAAATTAATTCTCATATCCAGATCGCTCATAAATTTAATATACTCCCTTACTATCCGACGCAGTGCATTACCAGTGCGAGCTAAGATCACTGCGTCATCCGCATAGAGGAGTAGTGGTACCTGCATAGACTTAATGTAAGGGACATCTGGAGTAATACCAATTAGGGCAGATTCAACAGCATTGGTATACAATGAAAATAAAATACTAACATCATTTTTAGCCTCCAATTTAAAATTCCTTCACATTTACAGAATGTTTTCAAATTTTCAATTGTACTTTTTCCTTCATTATTTATATTCCCTTTACTAATCTGTTAATATTATTTCATTTTCTAAGCAGTCGCGGACCCTCTGAGTAGGCATTGCGGACCCCAAGGGGTCTCCGGACCACAGGTTAAGAACAACAGCTCTATCTCTGTGCTTGGGACCCGTGTCCTGCAGATTAAATGCACACACTCTCACACCCTCTGTAGCAGGTGCATTCACCCACCAAGCTTTGTTACACATTTATTAAATGATACGCTCATTATTCCCTGAGTATGATTTTCCCTCTCCCTCCTCCTTGAACAACACCTCCCGGCCCACCTCAGGGTAAGGTCGGTATTTAACTTTCCGGCTGGAGCCAATGGGGTGGAAAGTGGTGATCTCACTCCTGTTCAGCTGAACGAGACACACCGTCTGCTCCAGGGGGATATTCTGTTTGTCCAGAGGGAGAAGGTTATATTTCCTACCTTTTAATTTCTGTAAACAGTGCGACTCTGCGAATACACCTGTGCAACACTTACACACGGAGATAAAAGTCTATACATATCGGGCACGATTTATTAACACAGAATCAAATCACAGCATGGTTAGGGCACATGGGGACAGACGCACCCAGACGGGATCTACATGGAAACATTTTAAATCTATGCTCTTTCAGAAATCCTCAGATTTCCTTCTAGGCCAGCCCACCTGATACACATGCCCATATATTCAACACACAGGTCGGTTTGTACGTGCATTTGTCCACTCCATGTTTCTCAACCAGTGTATAAATTGTAAAATAATGAGTGCCAGTGCCCAAAGGGCTGTCCAGAAGCCTGTGTCTGGCGCTATTACATGTCAGTGTGCCAACTATCAAGGCTGCGTAGTCCTGAATCCACCTCAGGCCTCTTTAATTCACTACCAGACACTGCCTGCCCCTTTATTTCCATCCTGCATATTCCTGCTTTCTCCCTTTATCACTTTTTTCTGTCTTTCTCTTTCTCCTTTTTTTCCTGTTTGTGTGTTTTTCCTCTCTTGCTCTCGGGAAATGTCCTGATGAGGAAAAATAAGTGCTGGTCCCCAAATAGGAGTGCCAGTAGCCCCCACCGGCAACTATGGACTCAAATTAAGTACAGCTCTCACTTCAACCCCTACCCTGTCTCTTGTGCTATGCAGACGTGGTGAGGGGTGGTGTCCACGACTTCTCAACTTAAAACAGCCAGAAAGAATGGTGAAGTTGCTACTTTCAGTCAAAACAGCACCCTGGTGTAAGGATGGGTGAATAGACCATACATTTCAGCACTTCTATGGATCATTGATTAGGATCCATGCCCATATAGGAGATACAGCGCACACTGCCCCAACCTGCATCCCATTGCATCTTTAACTGGGTGCACCGGGCACAGACTGGGACAGTGCAACCTATTACAATTAATGCACTGCCCCAGCGCAGCCAGGAACGCGAGCCTGCCCCGGGTGGGGCAGCGGTTTGCTGAAATGTAGACTGGCTATTTGACTACACCAATCCGCCTTTCACTGTGCAAGTGGCTAGTGCTACCCAGAGTACATTTGAAAGGGGGTGTAGAGAGCCCCTTGGAGACAGGTGTGATGAATGGTGGTACCCTCATGATGGTGGGGGTTTCCTAAGATAGTCCCTAGAACCTACTTTTCTACCTCGCAAAGGGCACCCTCAAAGGAAACACAGACGGCGTGTCCCCACTTTATGGTACATAGTTCCCTCCCGACATCTCCTTCGTCTCCATACCCGCATCTAAATTAAGGTGCTGTTTCCTCATTTGCCTGAGACCATGCCTGCATGAAAAATTAGGAAATGCCCCATTAAGATCAAACTGGGGCTACATGTGTGCCAGTGCAATCTCTATTATGGAAGGGGCAGCACAAGATGCTGAGACCCATTTTGTAGTGCCAAAGAGCAGTTGTGGGGTTCAGAAGGCAGGCCGCATGCCCATTGCGCCCAGGGCTGAACTTGCCTTTTCCCTCATTAGGCATTTCCCCATTGGGCTGGAGTCTTACAGAGTTATTTTTTAAGTCACAGGGCAGGTGCTGGATCCTCTGTCACCTTATTGCAGCAGCCACAGTGGGAGACATAATTGGAGGGAAAGAAAGAGAATAGAGAGATCTGAGGCAGAAGAGAATGAGGGAGACAGAATGTGGATGGATGGAAGAGAGCGGTGGGGAAGAAGTGGCAGTGGCGTAGCAAGACCTTTGGCCGCCCGTGGTGGTCCCTGTGTTTGCCGCCCTGGGGTGGCTGCATGTAAGAGCGGGGGTAGGGTGCTGGCGATGCCTGCGGTTGCCGCCCCGTGACAGCCGCAGGTAAGAGCGGGGGAGGCCACCACCCCAAAACTCGTGCCACCTGGGGCGGACTGCCACTCCCTTTGCTACGCCACTGATAAGTGGTGGGTATGGGGGGGTTTAAACATTTTTGCCAAAAGTTGCTTTTGGTTACCCGTCCAGCCGTGGCTGTGCCCTCAGGGAACTTAATGTAGTATAGTTCCTGGACACCTGCAGGGTGCTCCCTGTGTGGAGCACTGAGCTGATATAGCACCTGGCTTCACATGGGCACATAGAGAGCTAGACCTCATGAAGTGACCAAGCATGGAAGTAAAGCAAGGTCCGGCTGCCTGGCTCTCATTGGCTTGTAAGCCGAGGTTCCCTGGTGTGGTTATTGGACCTTCGAGGAGACCTTAGAGAAGACTATGGGCACTAGGAAGCACCTACACCTTCAGGGGGGACACCTGGTGTAGTAGAGAATCCACGATTAAGTAAAGTTTGCATGTGCCCTTTGGGACTCCAAAGAGTCATCCTTGGAGGTCAAAAGTGTTATAAGGCCACAAGAGGGGGTCTGTCTTCTAAAATGCTGGCCGGATCGAGTGGAAGCCATGAGAGCCGAGAAGGAGTCCATGGTGAGCAGTTCATTTACAGTGCTGCTGTATTTCTCAGGGTATAGCTTGGGAGGAGAGGCCTTTCGGAGTGGGACACCTCCACGCTCATACACCCCTCATCTACTGGAACTTGGAGACTGTCAAGCCACTTGCCTGCTGGTCCACCCCTGCAAACCGAGACTCTGCAAATCTACTGGTGACCAGCTGCTGCTACAAAAGACCAAGCATGCCCCTCCCAGGTCAGGGAGAGCTCGAACCGGCCACTCGATTCTTCACCCGCATCCATCTACCTGCAGGATGGGGTGAATGCAGGGCACAAGTCCTAAAAAAAGAAGTGGGGGGACTAACCTAGTTAGGCAGTATGTAAGTGACATCACGGCTCGTGACATCACGACGCATGACATCTCGGCACATGACATCACGGCGCATGACATCACGGCGCATGACATTACATGTGGCATCACAGGAATTGACAACATAGGAAGTGGCATCACAAGCCACGACTTTAATTATGTATGTGTGATGTAAAGCGCTCTGACTCTCTGCTTTAGGATGATTAGCGCTATACAAGAAAAAATAGTGGTACTTAAATTATTTTAACGCCTCCTCAGGGGTAGTAAGCGCTATATAAATTACATTTAGTATTATGTAACTACTGGGAGAGACCAACACATCTGACATTCTTACAGTGCATGCATATCTAGTAAGCAGAGCCTGAACAAAGTGAAATGCTGCCTCTCTTAAGTATGTGTGAAGTGCTAACCTTTGTTTCCCCTCTGCTGCATTTGCTTCTAGGTGTGAGGCTCCTGACTGCTCCCAGACAGGAGACTCAAACAAAAGGAGGCCAGATTACCCCTCAAATTCAGCCTTTGTTATGGGCCCAGCAGGAGTCTAAAATAAGAAAGCCCCGTCCCAGTCTGCACGTTGTTGCTTGTTGCAGATGGAAAGCAGACAACGTGCAGGCGTAGCTAAAAGTGTCCCGGTGTTTGGAAAAGTGTTTGGAAATTACACCGGGACGAGTGCAGCACATTATTCAGTGGGGCACAACTTCTTGGCAGGGTGGACGGTGTTCACCCTGTAAAAATAGTGGGTGGACGCTGTCCACCCGCGTGTACCCCCGACTCGTGCCCTGGGTGGATGCCAGAACCAGTTAGAAAGCCCACAGGCTCTTCTCTCTGCTAGAGAGGGACACTAACTTTATTCATTCTTCACCAGGTGGGGCTCACTGAACAAAATCCACTGGAGACATTTCATTTTATCTTTCTCCAATTTAAAAAGTTGGCGAGCTTGCTGACCCCTCGATAACAGTCCTACATTTTTACCCACAAGAAAGGCAGGACAAATGCTCCTATTTACCAAGTGCATAGACGCCCCTTAATTAATCGTTGTGAAACACTGAAATGACTACAGGAACCCTGTGATTTCACGTGAACACAATGAAAGTCTAGCAGCCTGCAACACTGAGACACTCAGACCCTACTACCAGCTCTGTGAACTTTGTGCAGCTCGTACACGATCCTGGAACATGTAATTTGGGTCCCTCCTGCTGTTTAGAGCTGTGCTAGACCTGTGACGGTCAGCGCACCAGCGTTTACCGCTGGCGCGTGCCGGCCGATCACCGCCCCTGTGCTCACGCCGGCCGGCGTGAGCGCGTCGATAAATAAAGGTGGGCGGAGCTGCGCGAGCAGTCCAAGCCAAACTATAACACTGTGTGCGCGTTGGTTATTTCGCTGCGTGCTACAAGGGCCCCGGCGCTCGGAAATATAACGGGAGGGTGCCCCCCCCCCCGAGATCATCACATTGGCGACGAGGAAGCAGAGCAACGCACGCCTGCTCCTGCCCTGCTGGGTTGCAGTTCGCACCACTTGGGTCACGAGGACACCTCCAGACTGCAGCAGGCCCTGCCGGGTGACACCGCACTGCAAGTAACCCTGCCTCGCCTTATCTCCTGCATAGGCAGCTACCTGGACACGGCAACAGTTCCAGCAGCTCTCCCCTGCCGTCGCATCCGCCAATCAGGCCATCAGCACCACGCTACAGGGGTGAGTCGTGCATGCCCAGAGGGAGTCATAAAGACGCAGGATTGGTCCATGCCTGCCTGGTGAGTGCCACACGTCAGAGCACACGTGGGCCCACACGACGCCCAGTGCCCCTACACTGTCACCCGGACGCCTAAGCCCACCACAGGAAGCCAGCGTCCTCGCTAGGCCGCACGTCGGCGCCCACGTCCAGCACCATGGGGGATCAAGATGACGCCGCCCAGGCCCCTGCGCCAGCGACTCCACATCACCCCCCCTCAGGCGTCCTGGCCCCATTCAGTGAGTCGGCAGACCCCTCCACGGCCGCACCATGGTGGCAGACCTGGCTTGGCCGCCTGGAGAACTATTTCATCGCCACGAGGGAAAAGGATGGGGCTGTAAAACGCTCGCTGCTGCTCCATTATGCGGGGGAGGAGATCTACCTTTTGTTTAAGCATCTACCAAACACAGGGCCCCCCGAGGACTACGCTGCAGCTGTGACAGCACTAAATGCTCATTTTGATCCCCAAATGAACCCAGACTTCGAACATTTCAAGCTGAGGCAGGCCAAACAAAGAGAGGGGAAGTCGGTAGACGCTTTCCACGTAAGGCTCAGGGAACTAGCCGCCACTCACCTCGTGGGAGACCGAGCCGCAGAAGAAATCAGAGCCCAGCTGATCCTTGGGATACGCAGCAAAGTCCTGCGAGGCCTCATACTCAGGCAGCCAAACATACCAATGAATGACATCCTCGTCCTGGCTCGGTCTCACGACCTTTCGGCGGCGCGGGCGGAAGAAATGGACATGGCATTAGTGCGTGGGGCGGAAAAGAGCGCGTTGTCAAAACGGAAAGGACTGACGCAGTCAGAACAAGAGACAAGTCCTACAAACCACGAGATCGCCAGCCGCAAGCCCCAAAGAACCACTGCGGGTACTGCGGGTACGAGGAACACCCAGCGCACTCATGCCTGGCGCAAGGGAAGACTTGTACCAACTGTGGCATCGCGAATCACTTCGCGTCAGTGTGCATAAAGAAGACATAGCGCAAGGAAGGGGGCCGACCCAAATAAATGAGGAGGATGGTCCGCCAACTCTCGCATGTCTCGCTCGCATTTCAACATGGAGGGAAGAAGAGAGAGCAGACAGTCTACCAAGGAGACGACCCCACATCGGAAGACGAAGGGGAGACGTACCTAGTCTCTTTCACCCAGGCCCTAAAGAGTAGGAGACGGCCCCAACGTCGCTGCACAGTACAGATTGCAAGGTCAGATGTCAATGCGGTAATCGACACAGGAGCCTCAGTGACAGTAATGGGGATCCAGCAATACAACAAGCTAAGACCCAAACCGGAACTCAGACCATCGAAGGCCCAGATCTTCGCGTATGGTAGCGACTCACCGTTGCCCCTCTGAGGCAAAATGACCGTGCCAGTGCGGTCAGAGGGCATTGAGATCACCATCGACATACATGTCATAAATCAGGAAGTGGACACGCTGCTCAGCAGCCATGCGGCGGAAGACCTAGGGCTGGTGATGTTTGCCAGGAGAGTACAGGCAGACCAGACGGAAGAGTTGCTGAGCCAGTTCGGAGACCTGTTCAAGGGACTAGGGAAGATAAAGAGAGCCCCCATCCGACTACACATAGACCCAGCCGTCCCACCAATGGCCCTAAGACACCGGAGGATCCCTTTTCATCTCCGACCACTGGTAGAGGAAGAATTACAGAAGCTCGAAGACCAAGGGGTCATAGAGAAAGTGTCTGGGCCCACACCGTGGGTGTCACCCATGGTAATCGCTGAAAAGCCTCGCCAACCAGGGAAGATCAGACTCTGCATTGATATGCGCCTCCCAAACAAGGCCATTCGATGTGAACGCCACATAACGCCGACTATGGACGACATCGTGGCCGACCTGAACGGATCCAGATGGTTCTCGAAGCTGGATCTGAACGTGGGGTATCACCAGCTAGCCCTTGCCAAAGACAGTCGATACATAACGACGTTCAGCACACACCTAGGCCTCCGGAGATACAAGCGGCTGAATTTCGGCATATCCTCTGCTGCCGAAATATTTCAGAATGCCGTCAAGGAGATCCTAGTCGGGCTACCTGGCGTCCTCAACGTGAGTGATGATATCCTCATCCACTCGAAGACAGCGGAAGAACATTACCGGCACCTGAGAGCCACCCTGAAGAGACTCCTGGACCATGGAGTCACCCTAAACAAAGAAAAGTGCCTGCTGTTCCAACAACGGATAGAGTTCTTCGGCTACACGTTTACCCAAGAGGGCATACAGGTCGATCCACGGAAATCCCAAGCCATCAAGACCCCGTCTGCTCCCCTCACCGTGGCAGAGGTACGCAGCTTCCTGGGAATGGCCACGTACTGTGGCCGTTTCATTCCAGACCTAGCCACGCTTGCGGAACCCCTCCGAAATCTCACTCGGGCATACGCCATGTGGCAGTGGGGCCCAGCCGAAGAGACAGCGTTTCAGGCTGTCAAGAGAGCCCTCCTCGATCACACCACGTTGGTGTACTTTGACCCCGCAAAGAGAACAGAAATCCTTGTAGACGCCAGCCCCGTGGGCCTAGGGGCAGTTCTCACCCAAGAACAGGAGCCTGGCCGATGGGCTGCCCTTGCGTATGGCAGCAAAGCGCTATCCCCGACAGAGAAACAATACCCTCAAATTGAAAGAGAAGCCTTAGCAATCCGGTGGGGCTGCAGGCACTTCCACTTGTACATTTGCAGACACCCGTTCACCGTTGTCACGGATCATCAACCTCTAGTGCCACAAAGGGTCAGCACCCCACCCGCCGCCACGAATTGAAAAGTGGGCCATAGGGCTCCAACACTACGACATGGACGTGATCTACCGGCCCGGCGCCAAGAACTCGGCCGACTTCCTATCAAGGCACCCAGGCACAACCGGAGAAGACAGTGAGGAACCCAGCAGTGATGACACCGAGGCACACCTGGACATGATCGCAGCACTAACGTGCCCCAGAGCACTGACGCTCGAAGAAGTAGCTGCCGCAGCTGGGCAAGACCCAGTCATGATCAAGGTTCGGGACACTATCCAAGGAGGGCTGTGGCGTCAATTCCTACAGTCTGCGAACACATGGTCAAGCCCAGAGAAGGAAAGCCTGATGCATATGTGGAGGGTCCGAAATGAACAAAGCCTCACCCAAGGAGGCATTCTCCTCAGAGGACCCAGAATCGTCATCCCGGCATCCCTACAGCTACGAGCAACGCAACTCGCCCACGGGGGGCACCAAGGAGTGGAAAAGATGAAGGCTCGCATAAGGGAAAAGGTCTGGTTCCCAGGGATGGATGCCCGAGTGGAAGAGACCGTCCGGAAATGCCCATCCTGCCAACTAACGAGCGGGCCCGAAAGACTAGCACCCATCCTCACAGAAGAACACGGCCGAAGCCCATGGGAAAAGGTGAGCGTGGACTTTGGAAGCTTCCCTGATGGGCGTGTCACACTAGCCCTCATCGATAGCTACTCAAAATATCCAGTAGTAGAAGTCATGCAGTCAACAGCCTTCCTGCATGATGGCCCTGCTCTGGAGAAAATATTCGGCATGTTCGGATGCCCGGATGAACTCCGAAGCGACAATGGGCCCCCGTTCCAAGGACACGAATTCCGGGAGTTCATGCACCATCATGGCATCCGGCACCGGCACATCACCCCACAGTGGCCCCAGGCCAACGGGGAGATTGAACGTCTCATGAGAACGATAAACAAGACCCTCCACATTGCTGTGGCGGAGCAAAGCGACCCAGAACAAGAATTTCAGAAGTTCCTGCAGGAGTATCGGAGCACGCCGCACTGTTCAACACGCCAAGCACCTTGGGCGCTAATGTTTAACGGCACCCGCCGAGATGGTCTCCCCACTGCTCCGGGGTGGTCTCCCCCTCCATTTGACGAAGAAGGTGCCCTCAGGAGAAGAGAGAGGCGCAACAACACTGCCAGCCAGGCTCGGAGAGCGATGTTCCGCCAGCTACAGCAAGGGGACACGGTCATCATGAAGGACCGGAGACCTGGAGGAAAATTCCGGACTCGGTACGAGCAGGGGTACTGGACTGTGATCGATAGACAAGGAACAATGGTGACTGTCGAGAAGGAGGGAGAAACAGTGACCCGCAACATCTCGTGGTTCAAACAAGTGGACAGGCCCAGTTCTCCCACTGTTGTCGCGGATCACGCCGAGGAGACCGAGGCCAACCCAGGGGAGCCCCAAGAAGCTGATGACCACCATCCCGAGGTGACCCCGTCGCCGGCAAGGCCGGAGGCCGCCTGCGAAACCCCCAGTCTGCATCCAGAACCCAGCACCCCGGTCCCTGCCTCAACCACCGGCCGGGGCCCCTCCAGGTACGCCCTAAGAGAGAATCCTCCGCCGAGCACTCGCCTGAGAGACTTTGCCTGTCAAGTAAGTGAACCATGAGACTTTTGAGATCCAGTCAAGGTCTGAGTTAAGATGGGATGTGACGGTCAGCGCACCAGCATTTACCGCTGTCGCGCGCCGGCCGATCACCGCCCCTGCGCTCACGCCGGCTGGCGTGAGCGCGTCGATAAATAAAGGTGGGCGGAGCTGCGCGAGCAGTCCGCGCCAAACTATAACGCTGTGTGCGCGTTGGTTATTTCGCTGCGCGCTGCAAGGGCCCCTGCACGCGCCAACATAACGGGAGGGTGCCCCCCCCCCCCCGAGATCATCACAAGACCCAGATGCTCCCAGCTTTCCTTGTTTGGGTGGCACTTACTGAATTCACAGAATTCCAGTTTTTTTAGTTTGTTTTATTTAAGCTGGTCGTTTCAATAGGCAGGTGCAGCATTAAAAAAAAGTTGCAAATCATTGAACGACATCATGGGGGACGGAGTGAGCATGCAGTGGCCGGGCCCCTTGCTTCCCGACACGCCCGTTGTTGCAATTCACAAAGTGGAAGCTGACGTAGGAGGAGGCAGGAGCACTTTTCACGCCCCCTCCTTGTTCGGACTTGCAGTCAGTCGCAAACTGGAAAGGCATTTTCGACTATTAGTGTGCGCGCAGCGCTTTATCAATTGCAGAACACGCTTTGCAACTTCAAAAAGGCTGTGCTCATCTGGCGATTGGAGCCATGTTTACTTGCTGTAGTTTTTATTGTTCCCTTCCCACCACCAGCAAATAGGAAGTTGATGTGTGTTAAAAGGCTGGAGAAGGAGATCAACTCTGTGACATTATCCGTGATCAAAGCGAGTATGCTGTAATATTTCACTACTACCAATTTGCTGAATTGACTTCCATACCTCAAAAGGGGGGGGGGGGCGGAGGCATCTAGTAAATGACATCACACTAGATTGTGCAAATCATCAGCCAGACATAATCTAACAAATGGGCATTCTAGAAACCTATTGTTGCTTATGGTGCAAGATTCGTTAAGAGGATAGGTGTTAAAGGATATTACGAAATCCATACTGATGGCGATTGCCGGGACTACAGTTTGGGGAAATTAAACATGTAGGTAGTTTTTGGTTTTAGTGAATAATACCCATCTAAAACGTCGCGCCATCGCTGACTGCTTGTGGCGAGAGACGTCCGACGTCAGACGCTGTACACAGGCAGACGGAATGCGCGCCGACACAAACTGTCCACAAACACGGTGTCTCGGCTGGGGCGCTGGTTGTCTTTGGTTTTTAATCAGCTGCCTCCGGAGCAGCGCGCTGCGCAGAGGCGCAGAGATGCCTTTTCATCTGGCATCCAGCTCGCTGGCATCGGCGGCCCTCAGCAGACGTGGCTGCTTCGCAGCAGGTGCGGGCCTCTCATCCGGCCGTCAGTGTCTGCCTCAGAAGACAGCACCGAAGACTCCTTCCCGCCTAATGAGCGCCCGCGCGCAGTCTGCACCCGCGCGGGGGCCTCATTACGTGTGCCTGATAGACAGTGCAGCCACGTGGGTGGGTGAGAGCTGACACTGTTCAAAATTAGTTTAAAAAAAAAAGTAGAAATCTGATATCTCAGGATACAAATCACAGTGGTGTACAGCGCATGCACCTTAGCTCTAGATGCCTGCAGTACCTCTTGCTGTTCAGGACAGCTTTACCCATGCACCTCACTCAGTCCTCCCTGGCACATACATGCCAACATTTTAGAGCAGACAAGTGGGAAATTAAAAAAAAATAGTTGGGAGAATGTATTTTCCCCACTGACATATTGGAGCAGAGGCAATCTGCCTGAATGGGGTCTATTGGTATGTATTGTGACAGACAATTAGCATTTCATTTCCAGCAGTTTAATACCATGGTGCAAACAAAAATAGGATTTTAAACTCTGGCAAAAGAAACAGAGTTCTAAACTCTGTTTTTGTTTGCACTATGTCAAACTGCCAAAAATAAAATGTGGAGGCTAGTCACATCCTCTAATTTCCCCCTCCAAGAATTAAGGACAAAGCGTTAACCTTTGATATCAGAAATAATTCTTGGAGGGGGAGATTGGAAAGTGTGTGACAGGGATCAACCTTTTATTTTTGGCAGTTTTGGAAAACTCTGAATCGGGTTTCTGCATGAAGGAATCAGGAGGTGGGAGACTTACCTGGAAATTGGCAGTCTCCTGCCTGAATCAGGAGGGTTGGCACTGGCAGTCTGCGTGTCCTTCGAGCACTGGGGCCAATGTACCTCAAGCCTTAGTCTTGCCCTTTTCTCTTCAAATGCTGGAACCTGAACACAGCTAAACCAACGTGCCTGAGCTCTGATCTGCAGCAACACCCCTGCTATTCCAACACAAATGATGGAGCACTGGGCCCTTCTTACCATTTATCCTGTGATGAAGCTTTTCTAGTTGCCTGAGACGTAAAGGGGAGTTAACAATAATCCAACAGTTCAGTTTACAGCGTAGCCCATTTAGCCTCACATTAAGGACCAGGAATTGCTAAGTAAAGTTAAATGAGCTCTATTACAAATTAAGAGCCAAACGGATACATATGAATCTCAAGAACATATTACAAAGATACAGAATCACCAAAGGAAAACCGAAATGGCGAACAAAATTAAGTCTTAGTAGCATAAAATAACAAATTCCATTGCAGCAATTCAAAAGATAAGAAATAGAATTTGATGATCAGTGTACATGTTTAGATCCTCTTGTCAATGCATGAATACATCTAAAGTCGCCTAATTTAGTCCTAAACTAAAGGTTGGAAAACTAAGGAAACCTAGTTAAATCAGGGAATAGCAGGAAGGTGTCAGCATAGTGGAGACTTCAGTAGACGTTCTCTAAATCGAGGCAAAGTATAGCCTAAAGCCACACAATGGAAATGTGAGTCCAAAGGCACCATGTTGTGTAGTTCCTACTAATCCGTAGGATCTGCATGTTTGTTGGACAACATAAACTTTGGGTGAGGTGCCTAGACTGATTCCTGGATCCCCAGCAGGATATGTTGACCTAGAGACCAGCTAGCTCACAATGCCACCATAAGCCCCCCTAACCTTACCAGGGAGCAAATGGTTTCCAGCAACCACTGAACATGACAACCCTGACCCCTCAGGGATCATGGAAATAGAACACAACCTTTCGCTCAGTCACTCGTGCTTACTTGTGCTCAGAGAAATATACAAAGAATACACAGTATGACGTTTTCAATATATTTATTGAACCAACCCTATTCTTGTATACAATACATGTGCTGCGATAATCAGTAGACAGAAGCAGATGAAAGTGATAACAAGCTCCAAAAGCGTAAATAGTAGATATAGTTCTACCATGGTGCTAGAAATAGTGCATATATATTCAGGCATATAAACAAGGCAGCAATCAGGCGTACTCCTACTATGCAAACCCTTCTCTGTGTGTACCTAGAGGGTGTGTAGGTGTAAAGCCAAGAATCCCCCAAAGGGATGATCCAACCCCATTACCTGGCGGAAGAGACTGTAGGAGCCTGTCTTGGTCATAAACTGAACACCCCCTCAAGGAGATGTCAGATAGGATAGGAATTTATAAAGCGCACTAAAACCCGAGGGTGCCAAGGCGCTGAGCAGACGGGAAAAGGAAAGGAGAATGAGAGGTTACTAACTAAACTGAGAAAAGCCAGGTCTTCAGTAGTTTTTTGAACACCGGAAGGGGTTCCACCTGGAAGATCGAGGAGGGTAGAGTGTTCCAAAGTTTTGCCGCCGCCACCGAGAAGGAGCGGCCGCCCCATCTGGCTTTGCGAACTCTAGGGATGTCCAGTTTTCTCTGGGATGAAGATCTCAGAGTCCTCCCAGGCGTGTACCATTTAAATATGGTTTTCAGCTGTTTGCGAACCTATATTATGCAGGGCCTTGTGAACCGTACACAGGGTTTTGAAAAAGATACGCTTCCTAATAGGGAGCCAATGCAAAGTGTGAAGCCCCTCCTTTGCTGAATGCCTTTTCGGGATATTAAGAATCAGCCTAGAAGCCGCATTTTGTATGACCTGAAGCCTGTTCAGGGAGGCCGTACTAGTATTCAAATACAAGGCGTAGTCAAGCCGGGCGGTAACCAGTGCAATGAATGTGGGCCGGTGGAGTGCTGGTGGAATATACGGGAACACCTTTCTGAGAGTCTTCAGAATGTAGGAGCAAGTACTGACAGTGCGACTGACCTGAGCATCAAAAGTCAGGCCCGTGTCAAACATAACCCCCAAGTTTTTGACTGTCTTAGCGGGAACAGGAAGGGTACCACAAGCTCCCGGCCACCAGGCATTTGACCAAATTGAAGTCTGGGGACCAAAAGCTAGGACCTCGGTTTTTTCCGCATTGATCTTAAGGGAGTTATTTTGCATCCACCTGATAATACTGGCCATGCACTGGTTAAATTTCCCGGCGACCGACTGCAAGTCATGCGAGATGAAAACAATGATCTGTGTGTCGTCAGCGTAGGAGATCACCTGAAACCCAAAAGATCTGACCAGCTTGGCCAGCGGGGCCATGTACACATTAAAGAGGGTGGGGCTCAGGGATGGGCCCTAGGGCACGCCACAGGGTAGGCTAAAAGCCTTAGATCTGAAACCCCCACAGCTAACAACATTAGTTCTCTCTGTCAGGAAGGAGTGGAGGACCTGCAGGGCCTTACCCAAGATTCCCACCTCTTTCAGACGTTGAACCATACGAGTGGGACAGACGGTATCAAAAGCCGCCGACAGATCGAGCATGATCAGTACTACCGACCCACCCTGATCGACCTGCATGCGGATGTGATCAGTGGCAGCAATAAGGGCGGATTCGGTGCTGTAATTGGCACGGAAACCGTTTTGTGACTGATCCAAGAGCTCATTAGAGTCCAAGTAATTAATCAGCTCAATGTTGATGAACTTCTCTAGGATTTTGGTGGGGGCCGGGAGAAGGGAGATAGGGCGAAGATTTTTCAGTTCAGAGGGGTCAGCGTTCGGTTTCTTAAGCATGGGTGTAACAATTGCCTCTTTCCAAGCGTCCGGATAGCAGCCGGAACAAAGGATGGTGTTAAACACTTTGCAAAGAAAGTCAGCAATCGGATTGGAAACCATCTTGAGAGTGAGGGGCGTGCAAGGGTCAGAGGGAGAACCGGACTTGAGGCCCATAAGAAAACCCAAACCGCTGCGTGGTGAAGTCTCAGCATGCAGGGACCCTAGGTGTAAGCTGAAGTGCCTCCTCTGCTAATCTTTTGGGATGCTCATTATTTTTAATAGAAAGTATCCTTGTGATGTGTGTATAGATTAGCGATGTTATGGATATGTAGATAGCGATGTCGCCCCGTGGATGAAGATAGAACGACATTTGCACATAGTGCATCAAGAGGCCTTGCACATGGTGTTCGAGGCATCGTGAAAATGTTATGTGAAGCTAGCTGTGTGAATAAAGTAAATTAAGGGAAACTAATCGAACATTGTCACGCACGCAAATATGAGCAAAAGGTCACAGCAGAAATGTTATTTTGCAAAATTAGGACAATGTGAGAAAAATGTGTAGCTCCGTTACTTGGGCCTAACCCAGGCACATAACACCCTAAAGACTAAAGTGTGAACACCAGTTAAACCCACAGAACATTTGAGAATTCCACGTCATCAACTCCAGTAGTTTTCCACCTTCTCACAGTAGAAATTGGCAACTTCACTTGATTTTCCCATTTTACGGTTTGAACATCAGGAGGACCTTGGATATCTCCCTGCTCCTGACACGACATGAATAGGCATCTTCTCTTTGTTCATTAGCGCCTCTCATTCTTGCCAACAGTTCTCCTCCTGAACTTCACTATCTCTAACACACAATATGGCGTTCACTAACTATGAAATCATGTGAACGCACCTGCAAAAGAAAAAATATTGCAGCGCACGCAAAACGTTCGCGTTGAAGGTTAAACGTTGAAGACCAAATGCTTAAGGCCTTTGGTTAAGCTAACTTAATAAAACAGTCAGTGTACACAGTAAATACATGATTATATATGCACCTACAATTATAGAATAAATGCAAAACACTAATAAATGAATACAAGAGTAGATAAGAATGAAATTTCAGTAAAAGCAGTATAACTCGAAATGCGCAAGTGTAAATGTGAGGAAGAACTACAATTTGTAACATTATAATGAAGGTATTAGAGCACACACATATGATTGGCTACTTTCTACAGTGAATGCACTCCAGCAGTATGTTTGGTGCATTATTCTACATTAATAGGGTTAAGGCAGAGGTTCCCAATCTGTGCGCTTCGGCATCCTGGTACGCCGTCAAAACAAGCAAGGGGCGCCGCAAACAGATTGGGAACCACTGGAAGAAACTGCTGCATACCATGAGTGTAAATCCCAGGCCCACATTCTCCAGCTTGGATTCTTAGAAGCCGGCTGCCTGACTGAACAGCTTTGTAAGCACAATGCTCGGAGTCACTCACTAGGAAATGTAACACTGAAACAGTTTTTTTGTGGGGAAATTGAGAAAACTGCTGCCATACAGCAAAATTTAAGCCAATCCTCGAGACTGACAGAGCTAGTCTCAGGAATCATTATGATTGATGTTTTTCATTTTTAGGGTGCACCCCAGAACAAGGTTTAAAATGGTTACTATGTCATTTCCTGGTTTAAGCACTGTTAGTATTTCCTTTCAGACTTTGAATACCACACAAGGCCCTGTGCTTGCAGGTTTTAGAATGCCACAACTGTTCGACTTCCTGGTAGCTACTTAAAGCTAAAGATGTTCATCTGTGCATTTTGTATTTATTATTTGTAAGCACAGCTTCACCAAAGTGTCTTTGGGCTAAACATGCAGGTCTGCTGTAGAGGGGGAAGAGTTCACAAGAGCTAATAAGAAAGGTTATAAAGATAGGTTTTTTTTAGTATTACAAAATGGGAACAGATGTGTAGTAGAGGTAGTTCTTTTTTTTAATGAGATTATTCCATTCCCTGACCAAAATATATTGAACCCTTTTTGTAAAGGAGAACAGAGTCGGACCTTCTAAATTCAGTACATTCTGAGTTGCCACAATAGGAAATAGAGTTGGTTCACATGTCTGTAACAATTAGTCAGTTTCTCAATTTTTATTTCGAGCCTAGCGGCAGCGCACATGCACTGCTCGCTCTGCAAGGCATGCAGTAGTAGAGTATGCTGTGTAAGCCTCGCCCACTCTCCACCCATACTTTTCATTGGCTGGTGTCATTGTCCTTGGTAAATGCTGGCTTCCGATTCATTATGGGGCTTGTTAGTCCCTCCTTGTTACCGCCCTGTCTCCATTTAGTACCTCCCATGAGGACTCAATCTTTTACTGTGTCCTAACTCGGGAGCTTTCATTACCAGCTCCGAGAACTATTTACTTCATTAAGGGACACAGCATGCACGGGGTGCCAGCTTCGGTAATGGCGGCCGCTTTCTAACCTAATTTGCATTTCGTTTTCAGTTTTTTTTTTTAATTTCAAACTTTAAAACAGAGCGCGGCGCCAGCTTCAGGGATACCGCGCTCACTTTATTATTAATTTTTTCTTAATTTAATACCGAGCGCGGCGCCCGCTTCAGGGAGATCGCGCTCGGTTTATTTGATTATTTTCCTTGTTATAACCGGTTGACTGGACAACCTGAGCGCCAGACGGGGAACCATGATCAGCACGGCGAAGCACGAGGGCGCCATGATGGATCTGTGAGGTAGACATGAGGTCGCACAGAAAGGACAAGGCTCCACCTAACACCTCGCGTTATGTTGACATTGCTAGTACCGAGGCCGGAGTTAATCAGACATACATAATGTACTTTGCTTCAAGCCGAGGAATTCACTTTAAAAAAATGCTTAAAGAGGAAGAATGCAGTTCTAGAAACACGTGACTCACTCCTCCGTTAGAGGTCAGATAATTATGTGGGGGGTGTGTGTGTGCACACATGGGGTGTATGGTGGTTATCTACCTGCTGCGTAACATCCAACACAGATAACGCCTCTTCATGCCTCACACACTATATATTTGTGTTCAAGCCATTCAGAGAGTTTCGTGCAAAACCTTAACCTCAAACCACAGGCACTTTTAAGCAACTGTCCACCGAGGAACTCCTATGTTTACTCCAGCTGCCGCCTTAGAGATGAAAAAGTAGCCCATTGAATAGCACAGCCTAGGATTTATGATGCTCCTGAAAGAGACTGGCAGGACCACCTTTGCTCTGATTTCGAGTAAACTTCAGTTTTGACTCTAGGTGATACAGGTGACTATGAGGTGTGATAACGTTTCTGAATTTGTCAGATCACTCGCTGACTTCCATTGAACAAAGCATTATCTTCAAACTGTTTTTTTCCGGCTTTTTAATGTCTGTTTTTAAAGGCTTATGAATCTTACTATCAGCAAATATTACTTCTTCGTATGTGCCACATCGGAACAGATTGGCATCCTGCCTCCGGTGTCGCCCTGCATCCAATTGGCACCGGTTCCATCTTGCTCTCGATAAAATAAAATTCAGAGTGGATGTAAGAAGAGTGAAGCTGTGGAATGCTTTAGCACTAGACTTTAGAGCTCAGCACAGGCCGGCCAGCTGGAAGACCAGTTTCAGACTTGTTTGCCTGCTTGCTGTCTGAATGTTGCCTTTTCTTCCGATTTTAGCATAGGATACAGTTCTGGGGGCACGTGACTTGGGAAGGTTACAGGGCTGACATGATTCCGGATTATAATTTAAAGGGAGGCGATAGGAGATCGGGGAGGGTTTGAGCTGCTTGCAAGGAGAGGAGGCTGCTGGCGGTGGAGCGGAGCATTGAAGGGTGTTCCCACTCCCCCACCCCTCCACAGTGTGCTGTGGATTACACATTCGGGGGTCGATTCCGATTTCGGCTGGAAAAAGCACCGACCGACTCGGAGCCGGAATTTATTCCGACCGACACGTACCTGTGGCGCCCGACACGCCAAGTACGATGCAAGGCGTGCAAAATCCAACCGACACGTACCGAACCCAAGCCGAACGACCGAGCCGCACGGAAAACAGCAATCCGGCCGGAAAAACACGCGAATCGAACCGACCGACACGCACCCGGAACAAATCCAACCGAAACGTACACGCGAACTCCAAACCGCTAAGTACGATGCAAGGCGCGAAAACCACGACCGAGTCGTACGGAGGACAAGCCGTACGACCGACACGCATACAAAACCGAGCCGAAGTAACACAAAACACCGCGACCGACGCGTACGCAGCATAGAAAACTGCACAAACACAGCGTGAACGAAACGGAGAACACCGTACGAGACAAATGCAGGGTCCGACTCGGTCACAAGAACGTTTCCAACATGCACAGACAGTACAAAGGAAAAATTACACAAAAAAGGCCAAACAAGCAATTACAAAGCCAATAAATACTGTGGGGGTGGGGACAGAGAACAAAGACACACCCACAACTCCACCCATATAAAGGACACAAATCCCAACCATGATCCTTTACAAATGCCATTCTACTGCCAGCACCCAACAGACAGCAACCACACACCCACAGCTCATCCCTCACACAAGCCACACACCATCAGCACACCAACAAATACCTACCTCACATACACCCAGCAAAACACACACTCACACACCCTCACCTGCACACCAACACACACATCACTCACCATCACCACCCATCACCATGCCCCCAAGAAGAATCACAAGTTCCTAGATTGTGAATTGGAAGTCATGGTAGACGAGATCCTCAGGGTAGAGCCACAGCTGTTTGGCACACTGGTCCAATAGACCCCCATCTCCCAGAAAACCAAGATGTGGGAGAGGATCATCAACAGGGTGAACGCACAATCACCATGTCTGCGCACAAAGACCGACATCCAGAACAGGTGGTATGACGTGCGCAGGAGGGTACGAGACCTGCTCAAGAAAGACTACCTCCTGAGCCAATACACCGGCAGTGGCCCTCCTGCCAAGCCAGTATACCTCAGGCCCTGGGAGGAGAAGGTGCGGGCCATCCTTCCGCCAGTGAGCGTATATGGACTAGAGAACATCCCAGAGCCTGGTGAGTACACAAGAAATGTACACAATATTCTGCCACAATACACACACACATCACTGTCAAGGGGAGAGTCAAACCATGCACTCATAGCAATTACACAGCAACCAGAACAGAATCATCCCAAAATGTGTATGTCAGTCAGATAAACACAACACATGCCATCTCAAAGTTACATTTAACCGTGTCATCACATGTACAAACACAACTACAACTACAGCTAGGCAGTGGCACAAATAGAACTAACAAACACATCCAGACATGTAGCCACCACTACAACACCAACACACAGTGAAGACCACTGAAAGAAAGGAATTCTGTGTATGCTGGGCAAGTCAGTGTAGCCAATAGCATCATGGGAGTCGTAGTCACACATATTGCCCCCCCACAACTGTCCCATCAACACCACCATGAACCATGCGCACATCACAGGGAGTGGAAAAGGACTCACAAGATGGCTGACACTGGCTACTGCTGTGGGGAGCACAAGGCCCTGCTGGCAACTGTGCAACAACCAACAGCAGGACACCACTGACTGACATCCTGAGAGACAACTTCCACTCCCTGCAATGGAAGCACGTTCCATGGTGGGATATCTGGCTGGCTGGGTGGGAAGGAGGACTCGCACCACTGACCATAGTCACAAGCATCTCCCCTCACACACACCCTCAACACATACTCCACATAACCCACCTGGGAGAATGCAATGCCACACATCCTAACTCAAGATCCCACAAAGAACCTCCACCCTGGGTTATGTCGTGTGAAGCACAGGGACACTCTTGGGACTTTGAGCCAAACAACTGCCAGGACAACATTCCCAGCCATCCTGTCAGCACAGGCAGCCCACCCCACAGGGAAGCAGAGTCAAAAGGAAGGAAGGATGGGCATGCTGGGAAGGGGGTGGAGGCAATAGCATGATGGGAGTCGTAGTCACAGCTCTACATCCCCCACCACATGGCCCAGCAAGCTCACACTCACGCATGCACATCCCACAGAGAGTGGAAAGGCCATCAAAGATGTCTAACACTGGTGCTGTGTCGTGGGGAGCACAAGGGCATGCTGGGAACTGCACACCAACCAACAGCAGGACACCACTGTCAGCCATCTTGCCATTGCTCTCACACCCACACACACTGAACTCCCCACAAAAGCAAGTAAGTATGGGAATGCTGGGAAGTGGGGTGGAGGCAATAGCATGATGGGAGTCACAGTCACAGACATAGCTCACCCCCACAACTGTCCCATCAACACCACCCTGAACCATGCTCACATCACAGGGAGTGGAGAAGGACTCACAAGATGGCTGACACTGGCTACTGCTGTGGGGAGCACAAGGCCCTGCTGGGAACTGTGCACCAACAAACAGCAGGACACCACTGACTGACATCCTGAGAGACAACTTCCACTCCCTGCAATGGAAGCACGTTCCATGGTGGGATATCTGGCTGGCTGGGTGGGAAGGAGGACTTGCAGCACTGACCATAGTCACAAGCACCTCCCCTCACACCCCCCTCAACACAAACTCCACAGAACCCACCTGGGAGAATGCAATGCCTCACATCCTAACTCAAGATCCCACAAAGAACCACCACCCTGGGTTATGTTGTGTGAAGCACAGGGACACTCTTGGGACTTTTAGCCAAACAACTGCCAGGACAACACTCCCAGCCATCCTGTCAGCACAGGCAGCCCACCCCACAGGGAAGCAGAGTCAAAAGGAAGGAAGCATGGGCATGCTGGGAAGGGGGTGGAGGCAATAGCATGATGGGAGTAGTAGGCACAGATATTGCTCAGCCTCACAACTGGCCCATCAACACCACCCTGAACCATGCTCACATCACAGGGAGTGGAGAAGGACACACAAGATGGCTGACACTGGCTACTGCTGTGGGAGCACAAGGGCATGCTGGGAACTGCACACCAACCAACAGCAGGACACCACTGTCAGCCATCTTGCCATTGCCCTCACACCCACACACAATGAACTCCCCACAAAAGCAAGTAAGTATGGGAATGCCGGGAAGTGGGGTGGAGGCAATTGCATGATGGGAGTCACAGTCACAGACATAGCTCACCCCCACAACTGTCCCATCAACACCACCCTGAACCATGCTCACATCACAGGGAGTGGAGAAGGACTCACAAGATGGCTGACACTGGCTACTGCTGTGGGGAGCACAAGGCCCTGCTGGCAACTGTGCACCAACAAACAGCAGGACACCACTGACTGACATCCTGAGAGACAACTTCCACTCCCTGCAATGGAAGCACGTTCCATGGTGGGATATCTGGCTGGCTGGGTGGGAAGGAGGACTTGCAGCACTGACCATAGTCACAAGCACCTCCCCTCACACCCCCCTCAACACAAACTCCACCGAACCCACCTGGGAGAATGCAATGCCTCACATCCTAACTCAAGATCCCACAAAGAACCACCACCCTGGGTTATGTTGTGTGAAGCACAGGGACACTCTTGGGACTTTTAGCCAAACAACTGCCAGGACAACACTCCCAGCCATCCTGTCAGCACAGGCAGCCCACCCCACAGGGAAGCAGAGTCAAAAGGAAGGAAGCATGGGCATGCTGGGAAGGGGGGTGGAGGCAATAGCATGATGGGAGTAGTAGGCACAGATATTGCTCAGCCTCACAACTGGCCCATCAACACCACCCTGAACCATGCTCACATCACAGGGAGTGGAGAAGGACACACAAGATGGCTGACACTGGCTACCGCTGTGGGGAGCACAAGGGCATGCAGGGAACTGCACACCAACCAACAGCAGGACACCACTGTCAGCCATCTTGCCATTGCCCTCACACCCACACACACTGAACTCCCCACAAAAGCAAGTAAGTATGGGAATGCCGGGAAGTGGGGTGGAGGCAATTGCATGATGGGAGTCACAGTCACAGACATAGCTCACCCCCACAACTGTCCCATCAACACCACCCTGAACCATGCTCACATCACAGGGAGTGGAGAAGGACTCACAAGATGGCTGACACTGGCTACTGCTGTGGGGAGCACAAGGCCCTGCTGGCAACTGTGCACCAACAAACAGCAGGACACCACTGACTGACATCCTGAGAGACAACTTCCACTCCCTGCAATGCAAGCACAGTCCATGGTGGGATAACTGACTGGCTGGATGGGAAGGAGGGCCGCTGTCAACCAAATACAACCAATGCAGACCATGTTCACACCCCAACAAATACATAGTAATGCCCAAATAATGCAGGACAATGTGCCACACCAATATCAACCCCTGACTGTGACGACTTAGGACAATGCAATGTACAGGCCCGCACCCAGAGGCACAGTCACAACTGTCAGGTGTGTCAACCATTGATGCCTGCAGAAACATAACATACATTGTGTGTGTCTCCCAAAAACAGGTGATGATGGGGACACAGCAGCAGACGCTGAGGAGTCCCAGTCCCAGTGTCAAGAGGATGCGGAGCTCACTGGTGTCGTACAGCCTCTGCCCTCCTCGGACGAAGAAGACCAACCTGGCACATCCGGTGCAAGTCTACATGCAGCACCAGCAGGACCACCAGCTGCAGCACCAGCAGGACCACCAGCTGCAGCACCAGCAGGACCACCAGCTGCACCCCCTGCACCCACCCCTCCAACGACTGTCACCACAAATACCATCCCCGCCGACATGGACAGAACAAGGAGCAACACCAGCACAGGGACCCTGGACCAACGTGGGGCCATGGACACCACCACCACCACCAACCCCCAAGGTGGACCAGGGTCATCTGTGCGTGCCACTGCACGCACTGCACATGTCGGCAGGGGTGGTGGGAGGGGTGGGAGACAGAGGTCGCTGCTTGCAGAGGTTGCTGGTGTGCATGATGACCCACAACTGGTACGCATAGCTGATGCGTACCAGTCCAGCACCGGAGATCTCAGCCAGGTAGTGGGGCTCCTCAGAGACATGAAACAGCAGCAGGCTGCCCATCATGCCCGCTTGGACGCACACATGTCCCGCGTGGACTCACACATGTCCCGCGTGGAGTCCAAGTGGGACGCACTGCATGAGATGACGGCAGTGCACAGGGACATTTTACAATGCCTCCGCCAGATGAACAGCAACCAGTCCACACCTCCCTGTGTGCCAACAACATCTGGTGCTGAACAAACTGCAACTGCCACAGGGAGGGAGGATGACTCTGGCGGAGAGTCCCCTGCACCGCAGCAGCCTGTACTTGGCCCCCCCCCCAAAGAAGAGGGGTCGTCCGAGGAGGGGCAAGTGAGAGGCCGATGGCCAAGCGCAACTCCCAGGAAGCCTGAACCTGTTCTGGATGTTCACCTTTGTGCACAGACTGTGCACCCTGTTGACGGCAACACAACTCCCACACATTACATGGGGAGTACAAGTTGGACCATTGTCTCAGACAACTGTGGCCCGATACCGGGGATTTTGTCTACCAGGACTTTCAATTCACCTAGGAACTTCTGATTGCAAGATATATGTACAGCACTACCCATCCTATGCACTATTCACACAAATGTATCACAATAAACACACTAATACACCATACTTGCCTCTGTTGTGATTCCAACGTGGGTGCTGTAATGGGGATGATGAACTGCAAAATTACACTGTGTATGCGAACTGCAACAGCAAGTACAACACAGGCATGTGAGTAAAGGCAACGTGACACATATTAGGGAGACACACCACCAGGGCTACACAACACATACACACCTAGGCCATCATTGCCTACACTGATGTTGCCAGGGAAGACGGTGCAATGCACAGACACCACACCTATTCCCAGTTGTAGTCAAGTAGCCCACAGGTGCAGTGAGCAAATGGCAGTCAAATGTGTGACCACAGACAACGCACATCACAAAGTGAAGCACAGGTTTATTACACAGTTGCAACATGTTGTAACCACTACAGATGCAAGGTAATCCCACCTGGCAGCGGGCACACAGTCAACAACTGTAGAAGGAAGGAAGTCCATGGGTGTGGCACACATCACCTGTAGGGACACAACAGCTACCACCCTGGAAGTACAATCACGTCGTCGGTGGACACAGTTGACCAAACGAATCTGAAAGTACCCTGTGAAGGACAGAAATGACACACAGTCAAAAGCAATGGAGAACAGGACAGAACAGCAAAACTCATGCACAATACATGTTACAAGATACCCACCCAGAACCAAGTTAGCATGTCAACACTGTTGGGGAGTACAGACCACCTGTAAGCACACATCGCTACACACATCCAGTCAAGTAGCCCATGGACACACTCCAACAGCACCAGAGCACCACCTACACATATCATGCCAACTCACATCATTGACATGACACCTCAGGATACTCACATTCAGCTAAAGAAGTTGGTGATTAGCTGTGTGCGGACATCACCCTCATCTTCATCATCATCATCACTGGCATCGTGGTCCAGGCCAGGATCCTCCACAGGTGGCGGATGTTGGTCATTGTCATCCTGGATGAGAGGCAACTCCTTCCGCACTGCCAGGTTGTGGAGCATGCAGCAGACGATGATAATCTTGCACACTTTCGCAGGGGCATATGGGAGGGACCCTCCGGTCTTGTCCAGGCAGCGGAAGCGGCTCTTCAGGAGACCAAATGTCCGCTCAATCACTCTCCTGGTCCGACCATGTGCCTCATTGTAGCGCATCTGGGCTGGTGTCACAGGGTTCCTGAGGGGTGTCAGCAACCACGGCATGTTGGGGTATCCCGAGTCACCTATGGACAGACAAGTGCACATTAGCTGACTTGGAAAAGTGGGCGGAATACTACAGATCAGATCACACACAATGGCACAGAGTCAGTACACACCGACAAGCCAGGCACGCTGGTTCTGCATCTGTGCCATCATCCTGGGGATGCGACTACTCCTCATCACAAAGGCATCGTGTGCTGAACCAGGGAAACTGGCACACACGTGTGTGATGGTCATATCTGCAAGACACACCACCAGTGCATTGACCGAGTGGTAGTGCTTGCGGTTCCTGTAGGCCTGCTCCTGGGCCTGTGGTGGTACCAAAGCCACATGTGTCCCATCAATGGAGCCAATGACATGCGGCATCCTCCCCAGGGCATAGAAGTCACTCTTCACGTCAGTGAGTCATTGCAGTCTAGGGAAATAGATGTACCGGTTCAGTAATAGCAACATTGCCGCCAAAACATCGCGGAGCACACGGCTCAACATGGTCTGTGACATCCCACCAGCAGTCGCCACAGTATGTTGGAAGGTACCGGTGGCAAAGAAGTGTAGGGCTGCCATCACCTTCACCTTGGGGGTCAGCGCTGTAGGATACGGCCGGCCAGGCTGCAAATGTGGGGCCAACTGCACTGCCAAATCCTCAATCAGCTGCCTGGTGAAGCGGTACCGTCGGATGCTGTCCCGTTCCACCATCGTTGCCAGGTCTGGGAATGGTCGATGGACAGCAGGAGCCCTGCAGTGCAGAGGAGAAGAAAGCAAGATTGTCAGTCACCCCACATATGCGGCATTGAACACACTCAATATCCCAACATACATCATTATGAGGCACAACTACATGAAGTGTGCAGTTCCGTAAGGACATGTATGGTACATACATGGCCAACATCTGTCATCACGGTTCAACAAGTGGCATCAATAAGTCCCAGGTTGGCCCATTGGATATCATGAGGCCGTGTCACAGTTCCCATCTCCTGCTGCCGTGTCACAATCACCCCCCACAGTGACATGTGAGGACAGATGTGCCCCAGGCATCACAGCTCAACGACAGGTACATTCCCAGGGACCCTGTATTGCCACATGGACACTGGCATTACATGGAGTATCATGTATACACCACAGCAAACCAACTATGACCCCCACAGGTAGTGGTCCCACTTGCCACTGCAGGACAGACATGGACGTCTGTGACACACACACGCACAACATCAAAGTCCATGCACACACAACGTGGATGTGGAGACTGTCTCCCATTGTGCACATGAAATCAGAGACATTGTAAACACTACATGCACACAGACTGTGGAGGACCATCACTATTGTGCCACTGGGACACCCTGGCTCAAACATACCGTCCCACATGGGACTCACGGGGTATGTGACATGACATACACATACACCACCGTGAAATGTGACCATGGCACATGCACAGATATGAACAGTTGCACATCACAGTGGTCATGTACACGTAACACCCAGGATCCTGTCCCCATGAACACGTGCACAGCCTGGGGGTGGCTGCCCCCAGGTGACACCCACAGGACAACATGTACACCAACATACACACAATAGGAAATGCAGCCTTACATGCCTTATTATACAGTTTGGACAGGCTGTCGTGTTGTAGGTGTGCCCCTCACTCCCTGGGAGCTATCTGTGGCTGGCATATGTCCATCTGAGACAGGCATGGTGACATATGCCAGTCACTTGTACAGGGATGCGTTGAACAGCAATGGACCGATCGGTGCCCCCGGCCGGCCCATTGCATTCAATGTGTGCGGGTACGCGTTGTACCCCTGTACGCGTTGATCAGCAATGGACCGATCGGTGCCCCCGGCCGGCCCATTGCATTCAATGTGTGCGGTTACGCGTTGTACCCCTGTACGCGTTGTACCGCAATGGACCGATCGGTGCCCCCGGCCGGCCCATTGCATTCAATGTGTGCGGGTACGCTTTGTACCCCTGTACGCGTTGATCAGCAATGGACCGATCGGTGCCCCCGGCCGGCCCATTGCATTCAATGTGTGCGGGTACGCGTTGTACCCCTGTACGCGTTGATCAGCAATGTACCGATCGGTGCCTCCGGCCGGCCCATTACATTCAATGTGTGCGGGTACGCGTTGTACCCCTGTACGCGTTGATCAGCAATGGACCGATCGGTGCCCCCGGCCGGCCCATTGCATTCAATGTGTGCGGGTACGCGTTGTACCCCTGTACGCGTTGATCAGCAATGGACCGATCAGTGCCCCCAACCGGCCCATTGCATTCAATGTGTGCAGGTACGCGCTGTACCCCTGTACGCGTTGATCAGCAATGGACCGATCGGTGCCCCCGGCCGGCCCATTGCATTCAATATGTGCAGGTACGCGTTGTACCCCTGTACGCGTTGTACCGCAATGGACCGATCGGTGCCCCCGGCCAGCCCATTGCATTCAATGTGTGCGGGTACGCGTTGTACCCCTGTACGCGTTGTACCGCAATGGACCGATCGGTGCCCCCGGCCGGCCCATTGCATTCAATGTGTGCAGGTACACGTTGTACCCCTGTACGCGTTGTACCGCAATGGACCGATCGGTGCCCCCGGCCGGCCCATTGCATTCAATGTGTGCAGGTACGCGTTGTACCCCTGTACGCGTTGTACCGCAATGGACCGATCGGTGCCCCCGGCCGGCCCATTGCATTCAATGTGTGCGGGTACGCGTTGTACCCCTGTACGCGTTGTACCGCATTGGACCGATCGGTGCCCCCGGCCGGCCCATTGCATTCAATGTGTGCGGGTATGCGTTGTACCCCTGCACGCGTTGATCAGCAATGGACCGATCGGTGCGCACCCATTGACAATGGCCTAGCCTGGCAACGGACGCGTTTTCGAAATTCGAACGAGTCGGTTGCTGGAAATTCAGTTGGTCACCCACAACAATGTTGCAAAATCATGTATGTCATGAAGTTGAAGATTTGAAGGATGCTGTGGGCGTGAATTGGTGCTGCTATTCCATGGATTGGCCAGATTCAGAAGATGCAAACGACTTGGACCTATCACTTTGGACACAAGGGACAGTATCTACCTCTCCAGCACATATATATTGCTGGCTGTTCCCCTGAGAGCTCACTTGCCTGCACTACATGCTCCAGGACGACATCTGCCACTGCACTGCTGCTGTCTCTGCCCCTCTGGACCCTGCAATGGCACGTACTGTGGAGAGAGCCCCAGCCTTCAGCCTTGAGGAGAACCAGGCCCTGCTGGACAGCCTACTTCCACAGTACAGCAAGCTGTATGGGACACCAGGGGAGCAGGTGAGTGTTCTGTGCACTGCCTTTCTGAATGTGCATTTTGTCTGACTAGCAAGGCTGAAAGTCTGCACGCCACTGGCTAGCAGGCTCACTGAGTAGTTGTCACCCCCATAGTGTGTAGTGACATGCACTGGACAGGTATGGTGCAGTGACAGTGCATTTGAACAAGGTTTTACTTCCCATGCAATGATACCATGTAGTGACTTCTGGCAAACTGTCCATGGGCAGCATTGCACTGCCTGTGTACATCATGTGCCCCTGTGATTGAGACATGTATATACAACCGTGTCATGCACGGATATGTTGCATGTGTAGTAATGGCCTTTTCTCTTTGTCATCCTGACAGGTTAATGCCCATCGGAAGCAGGAGATCTGGAAGGACATCGTCCGGGCTGTCCGGTCCGTGGGGGTCTACAAGCGCCGGATCCGCAACTGCCAGAAGAGGTGGCAGGACCTTCGGGGCTGGACCCGGAGGATTGCACGGGTCCAGCTGAAGCTGTCGCCTCCTCGCAGGAGGGGCGGAACACGGACCCTGACCCCCACATGCTCCAGATCCTGGCGGTGGTGTTTCCAGACCTGGATGGGCAGCTGAAGGCCAGACAGCAGCAAGGAGGGGGTGAGTCAAAGACTGCACTGTGAACTCTGTATTACATGCTATGTGCCCTCCTCTGGCCTGGTTCAACTGCCACAGTACAGCAGTCATGTTGTCCAGGAGCCATGTCCCTCTATTGTGCACTGCCCACTCCTCATCTGATACCCAGGTGTGGCCCTTACATTCAACGAATTGTGTCACTTGGGACTGTGTCCTTGCAGTTTGCTTCACTAAAGGTGGGGGACAGCATCTGTTTCCCTAACTCTGTTGTGGGCATCATGGGTGGGTCCATTGTTCACACAACGCCTGTGTTCAGACATGTAATCTGCGTGTTGCTTTGATATGCGGTCCACTTGCTGAGCTGAGCCACCACATGTGCCTGGGGTATGTGGCACACACCCATGCAGCGGGTGGGAACAATGTTTGGGCCCCAGGAGTGTGCAGATTACGTGTGTCACACATACATAGCCAGCTATCCACTGTCCAGGGCTCATCCCTCATTCATGTGGGGCAGGACAGTCATGCCTACTCCAGGCCATGCAATGCACTCTGTACTCCCACTCCCGTGTATCAGCTGACACATTGTGCGCAGTGATTTGACCCCTCAGGTGTCTGCCTCTGTGTCAGTGTGCTGTGGATTTGTTGCCAGGACTGCTGGGGTGTTTCTCGGTAGGGGCTCAGCATGCCACTGGAGATGTGACCATAGGAGACGATACTTGTGTGTCACATAGGTGTTTGATCAGCTGCCCGTGCAGACTGGGGTATGCGAATGTGAAGTTCAGGCAGCTGTTCCCCATTCACAGCAGATTGTGAGGGGCTCAGGTTCAGAGGGTAGTGTCACAGGTCTCCCATATGTCCAATCGGTATGACCTGGACAGATGAGGGTTAAGATGATGTGTTGTGTGGGGATGTACATGTGCACTTGTGCAGCTCCAGGACTTGCATTCCCCATGACCTACTATTGTGACACAGTGCAGAGTATTGTTGTCTGGCTGCCAAGTCATACATCACTGAGACAGTGATGTATGACTTAGCAGTCATGCCTCCGCCATGGCATGTGTCTACTTATTGGTGATCCTGCAGGGGAGTGACATGTGCTACATTGGCGATTGTATAGTGAGAGTGTTTGAGATTAACTCACACTCTATCACTATTTTTCTAAGTGTTATAATATCACTACATCAGCGTGTTACTTAAAGTTGTTCCATTCAAATAACACTCGTGAATGGAAGTAACATTTCCCCCTGCGCTCATGCGCAGAACGTTAATGACGTACTTATTTGAATTGGCATAGTCTTCTGGTTTCTACACATGCGCAGGGCAGTTTTTTCATGATGGTGCCCAGGCATGTTGTTTGGACACCTTTGGGTCCTCCACTACCGAGCAATGCTGCTAATTTGACGCTATCATTATTTAAGGGCGGCTCTTTCTTCGGTCGGTACCTCCGGTCGCAGCTTTTGTACCGCGACGGGGTACCGACGGAGAGGTGAGTGAGCATTGCAAGTTATCCATGCTGGTTTAGACAGTGGGAATTCTTGTGGGTGTTTGTAACCGGCTTTTTCGATATCCGTGTTTGCTTCGATATCTCCAGTTTCTAGTCACCACTTAAAATTAACGATCTTTAACTGAAACTGTTTGCTTTTGTTAATTCGACACCGTCACATGGGGACGGGTGTCTATAAAAGCGATATTGATTCACTTTGGTGTCTCATTTGAGTTTCTTGATATGTTACTGACTTGTTGAAGCTCCCTATGGCCATGTACTTATGGCTTTTAGCTAAGCAGGATGGCCGTATTATATTATTTTATTATCTTAACCCATGATCTAAGATACAGTTGATATGTGGTTGAACAGCGGTTTCATGTCTGACATTGGCGTTTATTATAAACATGGCTATTTGTACAGACATGATTAACCTCTATGGTTCGTTATGACTTGCATTTTATTTTGGAGCTATTAGCCATACTATTAGCTGTAGATATGTTTTTAAGGTCTAGAACTTCCCTACACTTGTTGTCCTGTATGGTTTTTTGGTCTGCATACGCTCAGCAAAATTGAGATCACTGTCCACATGTAGAGATGAGAAGTGTGACATGTGATTCTGTTTTTCACAGAGCGGGGCCCCCTTCCCCTGAGCTGTTGCCAGGTAGAGGTGTGGTTACTTATCCTAACCATATGGGTAAGTGTATTTTCTCCATAAATAAATGAAGGAGAAGTTGCTATTTAAGGTTTAAAGTTTCACCTTATAGCACCATATGCACAACATATAATATGAAGGATTGGCGTTTGACTTGTTGTATATATATTGTTTTTCATCTTTTCAGATATTTCCAGTGATACCTGACATCAACATACAGGATTACTGGTGTTGTATTATCTTTTTCACTATTTTTGTTTTAGCAGCCGTAATATTTGTTCATCTTGGTCCTGAAGAAAGCCTGGATATACTATTGATCATTTGAAGGCTGAAACATGTCGACCTATATTCATTGAGTAGTTTCAAATTAATACTACTCTCTGTATTTTTTAATCCTACCAGTGATAGCAAGTTAATAAAAGTTTTTTTGCAATCATTAGGTAGTTTTACCTCACCACGGTACACTTTCACTATTACGTTTTATTGCGCTGCACCCTCATCACATTCATAATTTACATATGGGATTTTAGCATCCTAGATAGTTTTTGAACATCTTATCAAAACATCCCTGAGCTCCTACCTCACAATGAGGGAGTTGTAGCCCTCAGTAGGACTAGGTTTCCTACTGGGAGGAGAAACCCATATGATGAAGCATGCCACCTATGGTGGGTGAGGGTTTTCGTCCTTAAAGGGATTTCTTCCCCCTCCTTCATAGGGGAGATTATGAGTGACTCCAGTCCTTCTACTTTCTATGTACACTGTCTGATGTGAGTTTCTCGTGTGCTAACATAGACCTGAGGTTGTTTTTGTGTTATGATTAATTGATTAGGGGATATTCTCCTCACTGGTCTTTAAACTAATTCCCTTGGACCCTCCCCCATCTTGTTTGTGTTCTAGTATCAAGAGCGGCCACGGCCGCGGGTCCGTGTTTATGTGTGGTCTAACTAGTTAGTGGATCATTATTGCGTCTGGGTGTGTTGCAGCTTCTTACTGTTTTGTGACCAAGTGTAGTGTTTTAGGTCTTAGTCACTATTTGACATATTACAATGGCAGAAATGTTGGGCTTAGCTTTTGACGAAGATATGGCCCGTGATATTCTCACGACACCAAGTATTCTTGAGAACGTCCCCAGTTTGATTTCTACATCTGGAGACGATTGGGCAAAATTACTTGTACTGAAACGATCTCACTCTCGCACATATATACACGGTGCAATAATGACTGAGTATTTGAGGGCAAATTGTGCACCGACTGGCTTGATTGTAACGAACACACCACGTCTGTTTCTAGAAGATAAAACATTCTTAAAAGACTGGTCCCTTATAGCTTGGCGCTGTACTAGGGACTGGTTAATTTTGATTATCACCACAGCTAAACGAATTGCTGACACCATTTTGGTGGAGATACAGACTTTGGAAGCACAGATTAAGTCAGTGTTGGTTACTTCAGTATATAAAAAACAGGCTGATGAAACCAACAAAAGTAATAAAGAGTTTAAAGACTCAGTTCTTGCCACAAAAATCACCAAATTCAGAAAAGATCTTGACAAATTCTCTTTTGAAAGAGTGTATCCGTATACTAGTGATACTTATGTACCTCCCCAGTTCAATCAAAGAGGAAAAAGGTATGGTTCAGACTACTCTACTTCTGCAAGTGAGGAAGGTTCCAGCGATTCTGATTCTTCATTAAATGACAGAAGAGGGTGGCAAGGACCTAACAGAAAAGGAAGAGGAAGAGGACAAAGGAGAGGTGGCCAATTTGGCCAGGGACAGATGCAATGGTGGCCCCCGGTACCCTTTGGATACCCGCAACCTCCGTTTCAACCGCAGATGCTTCCGTTTCAGCCTTACAACAACATGGTCCCCAACCAGCCTTTTTTAGGGCAAAGTCCAGGACGAACACTGGGCCGAAGAAAAAATTTCCAAACAACAGTGCGTTGGAATACTCCGCTGCCGTCTACGACAACACGCAGCATGACCAAGCCCCCAGTACAACCGGGGAGCAGCCACGAGCCGACCTGATTGTTAATCTGAGTACACGAACACTCACAGAAAGTGAAACATCGGTCCTAAAGAAGGGTCTTGGTTTTGTGCCTACTTACAAAGGAGATGCCTTTCAAATTAGACAAGAGTTGGCTGGCTTCTTTCGCAAAATCCGCCTCAATGCTTTTTTTAAACATCAACCCATGAGTGATTCTGGAGAGGGAACGAAGAATACAGGCCTGAGACCCCGTTCTACTTTTAATCCTCCTGTACATTTAGTTCCTGCACAAGTGGTTACCTTTGAAAAAGCGGTTTTACATGATGTGAATAGTTTGTTCGAATTGAACACTCAACATTACCAGAACCTTTCTAATTCTGAGAGATCAGCATTGCAACAACTTTCTCAGGATGATTCTATTGTGGTGAAACCCGCCGACAAGGGGGAGCCATAGTCATTATGGACACCTCGTCGTACAGAGCAGAGTGCCTACGCCAACTTGAGGACAGGAGATCGTATAGATTGCTTAAGATGGATCCCACGAAACGTCTCTCTGGTGAGATTAAGAAGTTGGTAGATGAGGCCAAAGTAAACGGCTGGATTACAGATCATGAGGCATCGTATCTGGAGACATCTTTTCCCATAATTCCGTATTTCTATGTATTGCCCAAAATACATAAGGAGAAGCGACCACCGCCAGGGAGGCCCATCATTTCGGGCATAGGATCAATACTCGAGCCCTTGTCTACTTTCGTTGATTACTTTCTACGGCCTCTGGTACTTAAGATGCCTACCTTCTTACAAGACACAAAGGATTTGTTACGCATTTTGGCTGAGACAACGTTTGATATAGACCAAGATTATCTGGTCTCATTTGACGTTGAGTCTTTGTACACATGCATACCTCAAGATGAGACTTTAACCACCATACAGCTTTTGCTTGAATCTCACCCTGTTGACAGCATTACACCGATTGAATTTATTATGTCATGTGCTCGTATAGCAATGAAAGAAAATTTCTTTAAATTCGAGGAAGATCTGTATTTGCAAACATCGGGTACTTCTATGGGCAGTGTTTTCGCCCCAAGTTTGGCGAATCTCTATGTCCATCAATTTGAACAGACTGTGGTTTTACAAGAACATAATCCTTTCAACAGACACATTCGTGTCTGGAAACGTTACATTGATGACGTTTTTGTTATATGGAGAGGCACTTCTGAAACCATTAACTCTTTCCATAAATGGCTCAACGAGAGAAATGACTTCTTACGATTCACTTTTGAATCTTCTAAGGATAGTTTAGCCTTCCTTGATGTACGGATCTTTCCTGAAGGTGGTGGTTTAGGCACTGAACTAAATAAAAAGCCAATGGCGTGCAATTCATTGCTTTCATATCAAAGTTATCATCCTAAAGCTCTCCGGGAGAATTTGCCCTTCGGGCAGTTTCTCAGGATTAGGAGAAACTGTTCCTCTATTGAGAAATATAAAGAGCATGCCAGTACTCTTACAAACTATCTGAAAGAGAAGAGGTATCCGGTGACCACAATACGAAAATCAAGGAAAAGAGCAGCTAATAATAACAGAGAGGCTTTGATTGAAATCCATCAACCAAAAGAAGCAAATTCAAGGTTGACTTTTGTCAGTACGTTTTGTGGCTATTCTAACCAGATTAAGAAAAGTATCATTAATCATTGGAAAATATTGAATATTGGACAAGAAACATTGCCAGTTCCCATGTTTGCGTTTAAGAGGAGTGCCAACATCAAAGATCAAATAGTGCATACCCGCCCGAGACAGAAAAAGACGGATGGACAAGAAGCCCTGTGGGGTTTACCCCCTGTTAAGGGTCATTTTCCTTGCGGCACATGTGCCGTTTGTCCACAAACTGAGAAAACGACCGAAATCGATATTGGCACAGATAGACCTTGGTCACTATTGAAACACACTAATTGTAACAGTGAAAGATTGATCTACCTGATTTGGTGCCCATGTGGTCTTCGCTATGTGGGCATGACTACTCGTAGAATCAGGACAAGGATATTGGAACATAAGAGTACCATTCGGTGCAAGAAGAGGTCAACTAAGTTGACAAATCACTTTCTTGATATGAATCATACTGCCGATGATCTCCGTTGGGTTGTTTTAGAACAACCATGGATTCCGGCACATATAACTGACATATCTAAATTCCTTTTTAGACGAGAACAGCGTTGGGTGTTTAGAATAAAGAGTGATTCTATAGGATTAAATGATGATATTCCCTGGTTGGCTCTATAACAACATTCCATGATCATGTAGCACATATCTGGAGACACTGGTGTGGTCTGTAAACAACAATTCATGATCACGTAGTATATATCTGGCGATATTGGTGTGGTCTATGATTACGATTTAGGCTTGATCATGTTTTGTAACATTTTTTGAAATATTTTTTGAGATAACAGTTTTTTTGTTTCTGCCAAACACTTGTGTAGAACTTGATCTGCCTTGTGTTCTTCTACATTCATTGCCCCTCTTTATTTGCTATATAGGTCAATACATGGTGATCTTTCAGTTTTGAACCTTGGATGGCAAAATGGTGATTTTTTAGATTTGACCTCTGGATGTCAAAATAACTACGTGTGGACTGTTCCAATTTTTGGTACTTTTACGTATTAGCAATCTTTGGGCAATTTCCCGTCATTATATCAAGGTATGTCAGTACGTTGTATAGTGAGAGTGTTTGAGATTAACTCACACTCTATCACTATTTTTCTAAGTGTTATAATATCACTACATCAGCGTGTTACTTAAAGTTGTTCCATTCAAATAACACTCGTGAATGGAAGTAACATTTCCCCCTGCGCTCATGCGCAGAACGTTAATGACGTACTTATTTGAATTGGCATAGTCTTCTGGTTTCTACACATGCGCAGGGCAGTTTTTTCATGATGGTGCCCAGGCATTTTGTTTGGACACCTTTGGGTCCTCCACTACCGAGCAATGCTGCTAATTTGACGCTATCATTATTTAAGGGCGGCCTTTCCCTTCGGTCGGTACCTCCGGTTGCAGCTTTTGTACCGCGACGGGGTACCGACGGAGAGGTGAGTGAGCATTGCAAGTTATCCATGCTGGTTTAGACAGTGGGAATTCTTGTGGGTGTTTGTAAACGGCTTTTTCGATATCCGTGTTTGCTTCGATATCTCCAGTTTCTAGTCACCACTTAAAATTAACGATCTTTAACTGAAACTGTTTGCTTTTGTTAATTCGACACCGTCACATGGGGACGGGTGTCTATAAAAGCGATATTGATTCACTTTGGTGTCTCATTTGAGTTTCTTGATATGTTACTGACTTGTTGAAGCTCCCTATGGCCATGTACTTATGGCTTTTAGCTAAGCAGGATGGCCGTATTATATTATTTTATTATCTTAACCCATGATCTAAGATACAGTTGATATGTGGTTGAACAGCGGTTTCATGTCTGACATTGGCGTTTATTATAAACATGGCTATTTGTACAGACATGATTAACCTCTATGGTTCGTTATGACTTGCATTTTATTTTGGAGCTATTAGCCATACTATTAGCTGTAGATATGTTTTTAAGGTCTAGAACTTCCCTACACTTGTTGTCCTGTATGGTTTTTTGGTCTGCATACGCTCAGCAAAATTGAGATCACTGTCCACATGTAGAGATGAGAAGTGTGACATGTGATTCTGTTTTTCACAGAGCGGGACCCCCTTCCCCTGAGCTGTTGCCAGGTAGAGGTGTGGTTACTTATCCTAACCATATGGGTAAGTGTATTTTCTCCATAAATACATGAAGGAGAAGTTGCTATTTAAGGTTTAAAGTTTCACCTTATAGCACCATATGCACAACATATAATATGAAGGATTGGCGTTTGACTTGTTGTATATATATTGTTTTTCATCTTTTCAGATATTCCCAGTGATACCTGACATCAACATACAGAATTACTGGTGTTGTATTATCTTTTTCACTATTTTTGTTTTAGCAGCCGTAATATTTGTTCATCTTGGTCCTGAAGAAAGCCTGGATATACTATTGATCATTTGAAGGCTGAAACATGTCGACCTATATTCATTGAGTAGTTTCAAATTAATACTACTCTCTGTATTTTTTAATCCTACCAGTGATAGCAAGTTAATAAAAGTTTTTTTGCAATCATTAGGTAGTTTTACCTCACCACGGTACACTTTCACTATTACGTTTTATTGCGCTGCACCCTCATCACATTCATAATTTACATATGGGATTTTAGCATCCTAGATAGTTTTTGAACATCTTATCAAAACATCCCTGAGCTCCTACCTCACAATGAGGGAGTTGTAGCCCTCAGTAGGACTAGGTTTCCTACTGGGAGGAGAAACCCATATGATGAAACATGCCACCTATGGTGGGTGAGGGTTTTCGTCCTTAAAGGGATTTCTTCCCCCTCCTTCATAGGGGAGATTATGAGTGACTCCAGTCCTTCTACTTTCTATGTACACTGTCTGATGTGAGTTTCTCGTGTGCTAACATAGACCTGAGGTTGTTTTTGTGTTATGATTAATTGATTAGGGGATATTCTCCTCACTGGTCTTTAAACTAATTCCCTTGGACCCTCCCCCATCTTGTTTGTGTTCTAGTCTGTCGCTGGTATGCATCACATGCATTTCCTATTTGACTCTGGGCGTCCCTTTCATCCGGAAACCTGTACTGACTCAGTGGCAAGAGTTGTGATGTGTGCATGTCCACATGCTACACCGTGTCCTCTGCACTGTCCAACTACTGTGTAGTTGGTGCATGTGTCCACACTGGGGTGTTGCTATCCAACAGACACCAGACAGATGGGTGCAAGGCCATGTGGGATGTGAGTGCCATGGTTGGCATCAGACTGACAATTGGCTTCTCCTGTTCAGTTAGGGCACTTTTAGCAATGTACAACTAATGATGCTAGGGCTTGCTCTGTAATGTGCTGTGCTCACAGTGGTGTGTGCGTTTGGTGCAGGTGACTGATGTCTGTCTGTTTCCCCATTGTTTACAGATACATCCACGGCCATGGAAGGGGACAGCTCCACGGACCAGGAGGAGCCGGAGAGCCAGACTGGGTCAGCAGCCGAGGAGTGGTCGGAGGGACCCAGTGGCACGGAGGGCGAGGGGAGCCACACCGAGGAGTCCTCAGCACCATCCACCTCAGTTGAGGACCAGAGCAACTCGGAGGATGACTCCCTTATGGAGGCGGGTGTCAGCAGCCACCACACCCCAGCTAGTGTTGCTGTCCCCGCCACCACCAGCACCACCACCGCCCTCCCATCGGCTCCCCTTCCCCAGGTCCGTGGAGGCTCCCATGTTCGGGAGCGTGTCTCCTTTGGGCCAGGCACCGCACCCCCTGCCCCTGTGTCCCCTGCTGCCCTGAGTGAGGAGTCTGTGTACCTCCTTCGTCAGCTCCATGTAGGGCAGACAGCCATGCTGAGTGTCCTCCATGTGCACACCGCTCTGTTGACTCAGCTGGTGTCGTTCATGGAGGGCATCTCATCGGGCATGTCTGACCTACAGAGGGGCAATAGGTCCATGGACTCCTCCCTGACGGCAGCAGTGTCCCTCCTCAGACAGTCCCTCACCCCTCCTGCCTCTGCTCCATCCACACTCCCCAGCACCTTACCCGTCCCAAGCACACACACACCGGCACAGTCACACACCAGCACACACACATCCAGCACACAGACACACACGCCACAAACAAAACGCACACGCACGCACAGTCAGGGGACTGAAACCAGTCTCACAGGGGATGGGGCCCTGGAACACACCCACGTATCCACGAGCACTGCGCAGTCCTCAGTTGCCTCTCCCTCCAAAGCACCCTCCCTTGCCTCACCTGCAACCCCAAAGACCCAGCGGCTCTTCCTCAGTGACCTCGGCCTCTTCCCCTCCGATCCAGCTGATACAGCATTCAGGGGGAAGAGGAAGCCCACCCACACGGAGCAGAGTGCCCCTCGCCCTCGGACACCCTCCCCCAGGCGCAGACAGACTGAGGCCCCCACCCGCAAGTCCCCCGGAGTCGTAAGAGCAAGACCCCGCCGCCGCCCTGCAGCTCAGTCACCAGGTCTCCTTCCTCCATCCCTCATGCCCCCACTCCACAGGTGCCCCCACCACACCCTGCCCCAGGTTCCCCACCCACAGATATACCATCCCCAAGAGGATCCGGCCTTCTCCCCTGCCACTTGCTCTCCCGGCACCACACCCCCGCTGCGCTTGTCTGTGCCACTGATGTGGTGAGGGTTCCTCCCCCTCTGTCCAGCCCACCTTGCCTGTTCCCCATTCTCCTCCCCTGGTGGTAGGCACTGCAGTGGAGTCCACTTCCACCCTGTCTGACTTGGACACTGCAGTGGCGGACCTGTCCACTCCATCTGCAGGGTCCACTGCAGTCGTGCCGGCACCCACAACATCTGAGTCATGCCCCCCAGTTGTGCCGGCCCACACCATGTCAGACACCTCCACTGCAGTTGTCAGTGGCTCTCCAGCACCCACCACCCCTTCCCTGCTTCCTCCTGGTGAGCCCTGATCCTGTCCCTGCGGTGCCTGGCCTGCCCCCCGGTTGCCCCTCCTAGTGGATTGTCCCTGGTTTTGTGCAGGCATGCGTAGGGTGACATCTGCCACTGTCACCCTGTTTGGACTTTGACAATGGACTGGCCATTGGCCTTTGTGTTTTTTCTGGACTTTGTTTTCATTACACACATATGCTGAATAAAGCAACTTTCTGTTCTCTAGTGCTTATGCTTCTGATGTACATGTTGTTGATGATGCTAACCATGCCCTTGCTGCAGTGATGGTGATATTTGGTCTCATGATAATGAAGTGTTACTGTGCAGGAACCCATGTGGTCCAGGGGGAATGTGTCCTATCCTGTGGTGTATCCATGTCATCCATAGCAGCATCTGAGGGTGTCATGTGTTCAGTATTTGGCAATGGGATTTCCTACTTAGATTAGCTATTTCACATCTGTGGCTTCCACCCCTGCACATCTGTTGTGCCTGCCATTGTTCAATTCGTCTACTTCCCTGACCGTGTGGCCATCTCCACTGGACATGCAGGTTTGGGCATCAATGGGGAAGGACTCATCTGTGTTGTCAGTGCAACATTGCTATACAAGTGTGTTGGATCTGTGCTGATGATTTCGTTGGCACTTCCATGACCAGGCTGATGTGACGGGAGCCCTCATTTGGTGCTAATTGTTGATTGTGTGACCAAGTGCTCAGCTGACATGATGGGGCCCTACTGAGGCAACATATGGCACAGCTTTCCTCACACAGGAGTGGAGTCCCCTCATGGCAGTGTGTACTCCTGTGACATTGCCTGCGCCCAAGGTGTGTGTTGTATGTGCATGTCTGTGTGTTCACTTCCGTTTAGCTGTGCATGCTGTGATCCCTAGTGTTGTACCTGTTTGTGATGCTTGCTGAGTTGACCTATGTTCCCCCAAAGTCTTCTCCCTGGGTTCTCTGTGATGTGGGTGCATGGCACATTACTGGTCATCAGGGTGTCACCCATAGGTGTGTTTGCTGTCAGGGCTGAGTTTGTGTGCAGACGCAGATGGGTCACAGTCAGGTTTCCCCTTGGCACTTGTTGTTTGCCCCTGTCATGTGATTTCCAGTTTGTGTTATCTTTCAGTGATTGTGACACGTTGTGTGTGTGACTGCTGGCACTCCTCAGGGTCCGGGCTGCAATGTTGGTTGTTGTCTATGTGTGTTCTTTATGGGTGACCTTGGCTTCTTCATTGGTGTGTGACTGTGGCTGGGATCCCATTGGTTGATGTGGTATTGCCGTCATGTCCATGTACAGCGTAGTGTGCAGTGTGTCAGACATTCAGGAGTCTTGTTGAGTGGCCATGTGTGATGTGTTTCTGCACCTTGGTTCACACCCACCACCCTGGAATAGTCATGGGTGCATGTGCAATGTCACCAGTGCATGTGTGCTTCACTGCTGCACATTGTTGGAGGTCGAGGGGTGTGGTGTTGAGTGTGTGCAGATGAGAGTTGTTGCCCGGCTAGGCCCCTGCCTCCATGTTGGCCTTGGCTTACTGGCCATGCTGATTGATTTGTGCTTGTGTAGGTGTGATGGTAGTTTGTTGCTCAGGACACATGACTGTGGTTCACAGTGTGAACGACATTTAGCTTTGTCATCACAGTGGGATTGTAATGCAGCCCAGGGTCACCACATTGTGGGGGCCTTGGGGGTAGTGCTGTGGTGTGTCTGTGTCTTGCTGTGTCAGTTGCTGTTCCTACGTGCCTGTGTGACATGTGTGATTTGTGCTCCCTCTCATCTGACAATGCCTGCTTGCCCACATAGGGGATTTGGATCCATGAGTTACCTTTGTGTGGCACTGTATGCACATCTGTATGATTGGTATTCAGGTCTCCTCATGTGTTGTGTGGTTGCCTGGGGACACTGGCACCCCCCGTCACCTGTTGTGTATGATGTGCAGTGTGGGTCTGCCTGTTTGTGTTTGTGCATCTGCACCACTGCATTGGCATATCTTGGGTGTGCCATTGGCTGTATGTCGTTTGGTGGGTTTCCCCTGCTGTCCCTGGGACTCCTAGGTCATCGGTCAGCACAATGATCATGGTTTGTGTGTCCGATTGCTGCCATGGTATGGTATCTGTTCACCTCACATCTACAGTCTCCACAGGGTATCTGCATTTGTGTGCCCATTGGTGCAAATATGTGGGTCTGCATTCTGATGGTCACTTCTGTCATTGTGTCATTGATGAATGTTGACAGTGTCAGCCCCCATGGGTGTTGTTTGTCTGCACATGGCCAAAGGTATGTCTTATTTGCACTGCAGTATTTGGCTCCCCCAATTTATGTTGCAATGGGACACATGCACTACTTTGCCACTGATGTGTTTTATGTTCTGTGACCAGGAATCATCCATGCAGTTTGGCAGTTGCAGCTCTTTCTTTGTCAACACTTACCTTTTGGTCACTGTGATGATGGGGGTTTGGACCCCATTGCCACAATGTTCAAAATGTGCTTCAGCTATGGACCCCACACTTACCTTTTGGTCACTGTGGTGATGGGGCGTTAGACCCCATTGCCACAATGTTCAAAATGTGCTTCAGCTATGGACCCCACACTTACATTTTGGTCACTGTGATGATGGGGGTTTGGACCCCATTGCCACACTGTTCAAAATGTGCTTCAGCTATGGACCCCACACTTACATTTTGGTCACTGTGATGATGGGGGTTTGGACTCCATTGCCACACTGTTCAAAATGTGCTTCAGCTATGGACCCCACACTTACATTTTGGTCACTGTGATGATGGGGGTTTGGACCCCATTGCCACAATGTTCAAAATGTGCTTCAGCTATGGACCCCACACTTACCTTTTGGTCACTGTGATGATGGGGCGTTAGACCCCATTGCCACAATGTTCAAAATGTGCTTCAGCTATGGACCCCACACTTACATTTTGGTCACTTTGATGATGGGGTTTGGACCCCATTGCCACACTGTTCAAAATGTGCTTCAGCTATGGACCCCACACTTACATTTTGGTCACTGTGATGATGGGGGTTTGGACCCCATTGCCACAATGTTCAAAATGTGCTTCAGCTATGGACCCCACACTTACCTTTTGGTCACTGTGGTGATGGGGCGTTAGACCCCATTGCCACAATGTTCAAAATGTGCTTCAGCTATGGACCCCACACTTACCGTTTGGTCACTGTGGTGATGGGGCGTTAGACCCCATTGCCACAATGTTCAAAATGTGCTTCAGCTATGGACCCCACACTTACATTTTGGTCACTGTGATGATGGGGGTTTGGACCCCATTGCCACACTGTTCAAAATGTGCTTCAGCTATGGACCCCACACTTACATTTTGGTCACTGTGATGATGGGGGTTTGGACCCCATTGCCACAATGTTCAAAATGTGCTTCAGCTATGGACCCCACACTTACATTTTGGTCACTGTGATGATGGGGGTTTGGACCCCATTGCCACACTGTTCAAAATGTGCTTCAGCTATGGACCCCACACTTACCTTTTGGTCACTGTGATGATGGGGGTTTGGACCCCATTGCCACAATGGTCATGGCCTGCTTGCATTGTGGGGGCCACACACATATATGTGTGGCACATGTGCTAGGGGGTCACATTGTATGTTCAAAGTCATGTTCAGTGTTGTAGGCATTTGACACAGTCTACACACACTTGTCATGGTGTTGGGGGATGTCTTTTTCTTGCATTCCCTAGGTTGTGGTGTGCTGGTTGTGTCATGCATTGTCCATCCTATGAGTGGGGTGGTGTTGGTGGTAGGCATCCAGCCCCCCATGGGTAGAGGTGGTAGTAGTGACAGGCATCCAGCCCCCTGGGTAAGGGTGGTAGTAGTGGTAGGCATCCAGCCCCCTGGCTAAGGGTGGTAGTAGTGGTGGGCATCTGGCACCCCCTGGCTTAGGGTGGTAGTAGTGGTAGGCATCTGGCACCCCCTGGCTAAGGGTGGTAGTAGTGGTAGGCATCCAGCCCCCCCTGGGTAAGGGTGGTAGTGGTGGTGGGCATCCAGCCCCCCTGAGTAAGGGTGGTAGTAGTGGTTGGCATCCAGCCCCCCTGGCTTAGGGTGGTAGTAGTGGTAGGCATCCAGCCCCCCTGGCTTAGGGTGGTAGTAGTGGTAGGCATCCAGCCCCCCTGGCTAAGGGTGGTAGTGGTGGTGGGCATCTGGCACCCCCTGGCTAAGGGTGGTAGTGGTGGTAGGCATCCAGCCCCCTGGGTAAGGGTGGTAGTAGTGGTAGGCATCCAGCCCCCTGGCTAAGGGTGGTAGTGGTGGTGGGCATCTGGCACCCCCTGGCTTAGGGTGGTAGTAGTGGTAGGCATCTGGCACCCCCTGGGTAAGGGTGGTAGTAGTGGTAGGCATCCAGCCCCCCTGGCTAAGGGTAGTAGTGGTGGTGGGCATCTGGCACCCCCTGGCTTAGGGTGGTAGTAGTGGTAGGCATCTGGCACCCCCTGGCTAAGGGTGGTAGTAGTGGTAGGCATCCAGCCCCCTGGGTAAGGGTGGTAGTGGTGGTGGGCATCTGGCACCCCCTGGCTAAGGGTGGTAGTGGTGGTGGGCATCCAGCCCCCTGGGTAAGGGTGGTAGTAGTGGTAGGCATCCAGCCCCCCTGGGTAAGGGTGGTAGTAGTGGTAGGCATCCAGCCCCCTGGCTAAGGGTGGTAGTAGTGGTAGGCATCCAGCCCCCCCAGGGTAAGGGTGGTAGTAGTGGTAGGCATCCAGCCCCCCCTGGCTAAGGGTGGTCGTGGTGGTGGGCATCTGGCACCCCCCTGGCTTAGGGTGGTAGTAGTGGTAGGCATCTGGCACCCCCCTGGCTAAGGGTGGTAGTAGTGGTAGGCATCCAGCCCCCTGGGTAAGGGTGGTAGTGGTGGTGGGCATCCAGCCCCCTGGGTAAGGGTGGTAGTAGTGGTAGGCATCCAGCCCCCCTGGGTAAGGGTGGTAGTAGTGGTAGGCATCCAGCCCCCCTGGGTGAGGGTGGTAGTTGTGGTAGGCATCCAGCCCCCTGGGTGAGGGTGGTAGTAGTGGTAGGCATCCAGCCCCCTGGGTAAGGGTGGTAGTAGTGGTAGGCATCCAGCCCCCTGGGTAAGGGTGGTAGTGGTGGTGGGCATCTGGCAGCCCCCTGGCTAAGGGTGGTAGTGGTGGTGGGCATCCAGCCCCCTGGGTAAGGGTGGTAGTAGTGGTAGGCATCCAGCCCCCTGGGTAAGGGTGGTAGTAGTGGTAGGCATCCAGCCCCCTGGGTAAGGGTGGTAGTGGTGGTAGGCATCTGGCACCCCCTGGCTAAGGGTGGTAGTAGTGGTAGGCATCCAGCCCCCCTGGGTGAGGGTGGTAGTAGTGGTAGGCATCCAGCCCCCCCTGGGTAAGGGTGGTAGTAGTGGTAGGCATCTGGCACCCCGTATGGCTAAGGGTGGTAGTGGTGGTGGGCATCTGGCACCCCCTGGCTAAGGGTGGTAGTGGTGGTTGGCATCCAGCCCCCTGGCTTAGGGTGGTAGTAGTGGTAGGCATCCAGCCCCTGGCTTAGGGTGGTAGTAGTGGTAGGCATCTGGCACCCCCTGGCTAAGGGTGGTAGTAGTGGTAGGCATCCAGCCCCCCTGGGTAAGGGTGGTAGTGGTGGTGGGCATCTGGCACCCCCCTGGCTAAGGGTGGTAGTGGTTGTTGGCATCCGGCCCCCCCCTGGCTAAGGGTGGTAGTGGTTGTTGGCATCCGGCCCCCCCTGGGTAGGGGTGGTGGTGCGCATTCAGGCCCCTGTGTGCATATGTGGCATTGGTGATGGGCATCCCGCCCCTATGGTGCTGCTGTTGCTGGTGTAAGTAAATTCTGCATCCCTCTGTGTGTGTGTGATGTGTCGTGTACGTGTTGTATGTGTTTTGTGGTTGGTGTCTGACTTATCTTCTGCGCCATACGCGTCCGTGCCTGTTCCGGTAGTAAATGTAGAATATTGGTATGATCGGGACGAAGGGATTCATGGTTGGTTCGTGTCGTTCGTCCTTCTCGTTGCTTCGCGTCGTCCTCGCCGCTCGCGCCGCCCTCGCCGCTGGCGTGTTCGCGCCGTAGCCGTGGATCGTGTTGTGGCGCGAATCGGAGCTTTTGTGCGCCTCTCCCGGATGCTTTGACGTGCCGTGCGTAGCGACGGGTTCGGCGCGTACGGAAAGCGCATCGTACTTGTTCGGCCGGACGGAGCTGCATTTTCCCTTCCGTGCGACTCGATTAGGCGTTTCCGGATTCGCCTCGGTCGGAGAACAGGACCTGGATTGGGTGAGTACGACTCGGCCGGATTCTGTGCTGTTGTGCGCATCGTACTTACTCGTTCGGTGTGCTGTATGGATCGGTCGGGAAACAGGCATTCGCATGGCTTTTTTCCCGACCGAATGGTATTGGGTGCACCTCCGACCGAGATCGGAATCGGCCCCTCGGTGCTAGATGGAAATGTTTTTATAGAGAGGACTGTTTTTGAGGAAGTGCTCAGGTATATATACAAGGACAGTGTGTATGTGAAGATCGCATAAACATGTAGTTTCCTGGGTCCGGCCGGCCGAAGGATAGGGTTGTGTTTACTACAGGGGTGCAGTGGGTGTTTAGATCGGTTTCCCTAATTACAGTTACATGATTTTGATGTAGGCGTTTTCTGCTGTACTCCGTGTACCTCCCCCTTCCGTCTTCCACCTCCTCCCCAGATGAAGGAAGCTGGTGTGTGAGAGACAGGAAGCAGCAGCAGCGGGTTATTGTGCCCTCAGATGTGCCCGGTCGAATCAGGGACACAGGTCCTCACGCGGCTGAAGGCGAGTGGGATTCGGGACAGCGCACTGGCCCTCCTCACCTCATTTCTGTCTGGCAGAGAACATAAGGTCAGCTGGGAGAATCTTAAATCGAACCCATTTCATCTCCCCTGTGGGGTCCCTCAGGGATCAGCGCTTTCACCTACATTATTCAACATATACGTGACTCCACGGGCCAAACTAGTTAAAGACCACGGCTTCTCGCTTGTGTCATACGCCGACGACACACAAATCATAATCTCCCTTGCTTCCAGGGATGATGCGCCATCGGCCAGATTTTATAGCTGCCTCGAGCGCATCATACAATGGATGCAACTTAACTATCTCAAACTAAACACGCAAAAGACTGAAGTTATGGAGTTCGGCACTGGCTCGCCTATCTGGAACTCTGTGTGGTGGCCGGTAACAGCAGGTGCATGTCCTACACCAGCGGCTAAAGTAAGAAACCTGGGTGTAGTCTGGGACTCACAGCTCAGCTTCTCAGGACAGATTAATCAGGTCACTTCAACATGCTATTTCACACTAAAGATACTACGGAAGATTCTACTGTGTCTTCCAATCGAATTAAGGAAAACTGTTGTGGTGGCACTCGTGTTGTCCCGGATTGACTACTGTAATGCCCTCTATCTTGGGATCGATAAGCGACAGTTAACTAAGCTGCAATCTTTGCAGAATGCGGCTGCCCGTACCTTATTGAATATCCCTAAATTCAATAGCATATCGGGGGCCATCAGAAACCTTCATTGGCTTCCAGTCAAAGAGCGCATTGAATTTAAGGCATTTTGTCTGATTCATAAAACTTTGTACGGAGGTAGTCCAATGGAATATCAGAAATTATTCCAACGGTACACCCCTAAACGCGTACTAAGATCAGCCAATCAGGCACTTGTAAATGTCCCTAGAGTTAGGAAAGCTAAATGGAGAGGTAGATGCCTCTCTTACTTAGCGCCCAAACTCTGGAACAAGCTGCCTCCCAATATCAGATCCGAGCCAGTTCGGTCTAAATTCCGGGGCCAACTGAAAACTTGGCTCTTTCCCACTCAGTAACGATCTGTATTCCAGGCTCCACATTTCTTCCTTTGCTCTCTCCAGCGCCAAGACGCCCCGGCATTCGAGCGCTTTATAAACTTTTACTTACTTACTTACTTACTTGTTACCCACACGTTGTCAATGTAGTTCATGTTTGTAAACATTCGTACAATACAGATTATTCTTGTGCTAGTGGATATGCGCCAGTCATGCTATGGTCACATAAAAATATAAAATATAGTGTTGTTTTAAATTCATTTATAATCTCTAAAGATGAAGCTGGACTTAAAGAAAACACTGATATTTCATATGTGTTAAGTCTTCTGTCAATAGTTTACGCGCCCTACTCTGTTTTTTTTGTGTTTGCTTTTTATGACTTGTAGTTTTGCTTTTTCTACTCTAACTACGTTATTAAACTACGTTATTTCTTGAATGTTATGATTGATGTATGCTGGGTTAGGTGGTATTTTTAGAGTAGAGAGAACATCGGGTACTGTGTTGGTCTCTGCGCACTTAAATAAGAAAGTAAAAAACAGACTTAAGTAAGCTACTCCACTTCAACATGGGCCTATGTAAACATGTTTGGACTTTTAAATATGCACTGTGATTTTTCTGTGTATACTTAGTTAACATGCGCCGAGTTGTTTTTAGGTCGAGCCTGGGCAGCGAATGCGCTGCGAGCCATGCTGTATTGGAGTATGAACTTGAAGCCTCGCATACTCTCCGCCCATATTTGTCATTGGCTTATGTCATTGTCCTTCGTAAATGCTGGCTTCTGATTCTTTAATAGGCTTGTTAGTCCCTCCTTAGTACCGCCTTGTCTTCATTTGTAACCTCCCATGAGGACTGGCCCTTTTACTTAGGTTGTTACACTGTATGTCTTAGTTACTCTGTAAGCACTATTTTCTTTAATGGTTTCACCTACTGCAGGCACGACATGCTTTCCTGCAACATTCAGCGCGCCATGCGCGCTTTCACAGGGCACTTTTACAAAAAAAAAGCATTTGTTGTCAACTTGACAAACAAATGCTTTTTTGGGTAAAAGCGCCTCATACCGCGCTTTCACTTTAATAGAGGCCGTGGACCTTTCTTTAGACACGGCTCGTCTAAAGAAAGGGGTGTGGCCTCTATTAATGCGAAAGCGCAGCTTGGGGCGCTTGTAAACAACAAGCATATGCAATAGGTCTTGCATTTTAGGAACTTTGATCTATTGGTATTGTAAATGACAATGCCTTTTATTATTTCAGGTTTTTAAAACAAAAATAAAAGGCATTGTCATTTACAATGCCAATAGCTCAAAATCTCGCAATTGTGAGACCTATTGCATTGCAAATGCTTGTTTAAAACAGTTTCTACATGCTTAACCATTTTTGGAACATATGCTGATAGTTAGAAAGCTACACCCTTTCCTTTTTAAGTACAAAACAAATTGTTGGCACAGATGCAGCTATTCTGTACCATTGCTAACTAATGCTATCAGCTTTTGGGGTGTATCTATCCATGTCCACTTGAATGCTTGCATTGAACTGCATGACAAATTAATTGATTTCATTCACTCTACTCCTGCTGGCGTGCATTGGCACATTAACGTGGTCTTGTTAAAGGTGCCAATGAGAATTATTTCTTTCGTCCCCTGCCCATTTTCCCCTCCACTTTGTTCCCAGGAGTGAGCCCCTCTAAAGGCAATAAAAAAAAAACCAGTTTAAAAAAATTCCATATGTAGACTCCAGTGCTGAATAGTATTGTTTCTGACTTAACTAATTAAAGTTTTTTATTGAAGAACTGATACATTTTTATTTTGTTACATCTATGATTATAATACCTCCATCGGATTCATACCAATTATTTTCAGGGAGAAAAATAGAAATACTACCGAGGCCGCCGGTCTTTCAACACCCCCCACCCGCCCCAAAATAAAGTGACATAAGGGGGAGCCGTGGCCAATGGTCAATAGGTCAAGGGAGCCACGGGTTTAAAAAATTTGGGAACCACTGGGTTAAGGCACACAGAACATATGGTGCTAAGTGCACGTAAATATTGCACTTCTGTGTCGTTTAAGTGTGGAGCTAAAATGATGCTGCTTCTCAAAAAAACACACAAACACACACACACACAAAGTCACACTTCCATATCTGCTAATGCTATTCAAGATGGACCTACAATAGCATAACACAGGCCCCTGCGGCGCAGGGGGCCCCCAAACCTTCAGGCGGGCTCCAACCCTTGAAGGGACTCCTACTCAGCCCCCGAACAATGAATATATATGGGATGTGGGTTGCTCGGAGACCCATCATCACATTCTACGGGGGGCCCCAGCAGTTTTCTTTACACCACTGCCGACCTGCAATACCCATTGCATACCTAAGACCATATAAAGCTCTGCCAAAATACCTCAGTCCCGACCAGCATGTTCTCTGCAATCGTACACTGGGGCCAATGTACCTCAATCCTTATCCACACCCTTTGCTGCTGAAACACTGGAACCCACGCACAGCTCTACCACAGTGCTACACACATCCCCTTCACCCATTACACTACTTCCCTTAAAGACTGAGGTGCAGCACCTCCTGCAGGCTGATCCCCACACAAAGCTGTCTCACTGTACCTCAATCCTGACCAGCAGGTTCTATGCTACTCCAGTAAATTGGCAAATGTACCTCAGTTCTTATTCATGCCCTGAAGTACTGGAACTACACAAAGCTCAATGAAAGTGCTTCAGCTTTGATGTGCATCAGCACCCCTGCTATTTCAACAAGCACATACATTAACTCACACATTCTATTTTTCTAACGCACTTAAAGACTGACCTACTGCACCCCCTGCATACTGATGCAGGGTCGGATTGGGATCACAATTCGGCCCGGGCACTCCCAATAAAAGTTGCCCACATTCCTGGATCACGCCAGTTCACGAAACAGCATTTAGCTAATCTCATCGGGCTCATTTTTAGAGAAATGTTTGATAAATTATGTATTTTAATGCTCATAGAGCCAGAAACATTGGTGAAAACTAGAAGCACTACATTTTGGCTGGGCGGGCGAAGTGAAATAAAGTGGCCCAAAGGCCACAACTCCTGATATGGCTATGTTTGACACCTGGCTGTTTTTTTTTAACCAGCGTTACCAGTATTTTAATGCCCTTGCCAGTACAAAAATGAAGAAAATCACCTAAAGTTGGTATTTTCTCCCCTGATTGATATGTACTTTAAAAGTTTGAACAGTAAACGTAAGGTGAAAGCAGTTTAAAATGTGGTCTAAATCTTCTTTAATGATCGGTGACTGATTGTTAAAACTAAACAAAGGAAGAAAAGCCATGTTAAGAAGGAATACAGACTTTTTTATTATTGAATAAAGAATCCTCTCATTATTGAGTTCCAGGCTTTGCAGATTCTTAAAAAATGAGCAAACAGAAGGTTATGTTTTGTTATTGTAGTTTTATATAGCGTAAACTCGGCCAAAGGGCGCAATTATATGACCACCAGTTACATTACAGAAGATCAGATTCATTTTCATTTTAGGCCTTTGCGCAATTAAGTCATTTGCCCAGAATCACAGGATGTTGCGGTGAGGCTGGGACTCGAACCTATTTCCATAGTTCCACATTCAGCAGCTCTGACCCTAACATTACATTATCTCAATTTTCCGCTCTGGGAAAGGTGCTTCACAGCGAGGTTTATGCAAACATACACCCCCCACCCCCCCCCCCACCAAGGCCTGAAAGACACTGTAGCCGAGGTGCCAACAACAGGCACTCAGCAAGGCCATTCACTTACTCTCCCCAGCCCAGGCAACTGTAGCCTCAGGGTGATGGCCTGGCAGGGGAGGGGTGAACAAAAGCAGGGGAGCCGAGGTGATGATGGCCCAAAGCAGGGGAGTGGGACATTGCTTCTGGGCATCTGTGCCGGCCCCACGGGAGGCCAAGATAAAGTCTGCAGTGGACAGAACAATATTGGCCTAGCAACGCTGCTGAAAGCAACCCCCTCAGAGCCTCCTTGCTCATGATGCTGCCCCTCCTCCCTTACAGTGGCCTGGTGGGGAAGACAATAAGTCTCTGTGGGCAGTTTGACAAAAACCGTCCCACTAGTGACCCTTAGGCACCGGCCCATCGGCCAATGCCCGACTGCCCGCGTTACCAATCCGATGCTGTACTGATGCCCACACAGAGCTCTGCCAATGTACCGCAGTCCTCACCAGGAGCACCCTGCAATTCCAATAAAATGAAAGTCCCATGCACAATTCTGCCAGTATACCCCACTTCTGGCCGAAAGCCCTTGCTATTCTTGGAGCTGGACCAGTAGGTAGTGCACCTGAACACTGACACCCTTTTATACACTCATTCAAAATAAGACAGTTTTATAGTAGTGGTGTGCAGAAAGCAGAATAGGCTCCACCCATCCACGGTTCCCCTCCTCGACAGCTGCGGCCAGGACCCTCTGGCTGAATTCCATATTTAGTTGTCCTGGCCTGTGAGACAGCTCAGAGCTGCCAGTTGGAATTAGTCCTCCCCCTAGGAGATGCATTGAAACCGACAGCTATTTCAACCTTTTCACAGCAGGAGAAGGGGCGAGGGATTAATGTGGGAAAGAGAGCACAAGTTGGATATCCTATCCACCTTCCCTAGCCACCAGTGTTCTTATGAACACCACAGATGAGAGGCCAAATACTGAACAGGCGTGGAATCAGAATCCTTCCCACCCAACAGTGCTGGAACAATTTTCAGACTAGGAAGTGGAAGCTCCCTAAAATCACAAGGCTTTAAAAGCTCCTGATTTATAGAAAAAGCTAATGAGCCACAGAACTTCAGCAGAAGAGTATTAGCAAAGGTATCCTGCGTAAATGATGTATGTGAAAATAGGGTAAATTGGTAAAATATAATTTAATGGCCATCAAAATTAATGTATCCTGGTAAAATAAAGTAGCATATGATACACTGCTATGAAAATCACTACCATCATAATTAACATGCACCTGCTAGAAATATTGCCCCATGTTAATTATCTCATTATTAGAAATATAATCCCCTCCCAGAATAGTGTACCTGTTAACAATGTACCTCACCATATTGATCACAGACCATATCCACTAATCACTAGGCTTCAGAAAGTGGCCTTGAAATAATTTTAAATATGTGGTAGAATGTAGTGCACATCAAAGATATTTTGCAAGATGAAGCTTCGAGTGGGTCATGATGCTCATTCCCTCCCTCAAAAGTTGTAATAGCATATTTTACTCTGTGCATCTGCATATATGGTTTATGGCATGGCATTTTTTCATGTGCATTTCCTTTAACAAAAGGTATTTAACCAAAACCAGGATGTTAGGCGTTAAATTTGTGCAGGAAGTTAAAATCACACTGAGAGAGATATCTCCATTATTAGGAAAGCTGTTTCCCTATATAAAGTAATAGTTACATTAAGAGCCAGTAAAAAGTGTTTTCTCTTGTCACTTTTGCTGTACTGTGGTAATAAATGTGAATTTGACCATTGCATTGCAGTAATAAATAAGTTCTTGTGCGTTTATTAGTATAGATCTTCTAAATATCAGGCACTATTCGACCACATTTATTTACACTGCCATTGCATAAATAAATAAATGGCTGAGCGGCGGTTGCCACTGTGTAGTTACAGTACATCAGAGTTTCCATAGGAAGAGCGTTTTTTGTTTTGCTAATAACTTTGTCACCATTTGACGTATCCGCACAAATATTTCCAAAGGAAAGGTTCATCCACCTCAGCTCCTCCTGGAAAGTTTTGCCAAGAAAAGTGGGGTCCCAAAGCACTAATTTCTAATGTTAATTCCAATTAAGTTTGTTCTCTGATACAGGAAAAAAACGGAATGACACCAAATTTGGGAAAATGTTTCGAAAGCTTTTTGTGATTTGGTGTGAATCTATTGCCATTTTTGAGAAATTTGTGCTTAAAAGGATGCACGGGGTGGGCTTGAAGGGGTAAAAAGGTTAGGCCTATCTGGACCGTTAGTCCTGCGGGAGTCCTGCAGCACTAAAGGTTTTAAAAAATCATGCCTTCTGATAGACCAAGGAGGCCTTTTCCCCCCTTGGCATTTTTGGTACTGTGTGATCTGATTGGCTGGCTGCAACCGAGAAAAAAATAGTGCTTCCGCCATTACAGGAAACGAGGACTAGAGTCCTGTAAAGAATAGGTATAAGGGGGCAGGGTAGGAACACTCTGACCCCCCGGCACATCTTGGGGAACTCAGAGGGTTGCCCCACCCTCAGCCAACTTTTTTTTTCGAGCCTTGGGTACTACGGGAACCAGAGTGGCATCTCATGAAGTCCACGGTATTCCACCGGATCCTAGTGTGGCCATCCTGTGAGGTACCGTGGTACTCCTGAGGGAGTCACTGCTCAATCTGTCTCCCCATGGGACCACGATACCATGCACGCTTCCTCGAAGAAGCTTGCATGGTGCAACAGTAACATGGGGAAGAAGCTTGAGTGGTAGGTACAATGGGAGTTCTGCGGGAACCGTGAAAAATGTTTAAAAAAAATAAATCTTCCCTTTGAATGACTTTCCACAGCTCTCAGCTTAGCTAAAGTCAACATATTACATTTCTGGAAGACCAATGTTATTCGGACGATTCACTCATGGCTTGAAAACATGTTTGATGTGGCAAAATTAGAAAAAATTATTCATAAATTAAACGATAATTAACATCAATTTGATCAGATATGGGGCCCTTTTTTTTAGGTTTCCGGCAATCTTTAATTTATTTATCCACATACTGTAGTTGATAGTTTGGACCTAATATTTTGGCATGTCAATATTAATATGCATTCACCCCCTCGTTTATTCATTCAGCCATTGTCTTATCCTTGCATTTGCCCACATACCCATCACCACAACTATACATGCAAAGTTACTAATCAATGAGAAGAGACACGGGCTGGGGAAGGCGAAGCCGGACCCAGTAGGGGCCGTGGGGAACGCCTCCGGGGCGGTAGTGCTGCAAACACACTTGTCGCAATGACTTACACTTCGGCTCCTATTCCTCAACCGTGAGTGCATGGAGGCTATTCTGCCCTTGTGAGGTCTCTACCATGTCTGTCACAATACCTTGAAGATAAATAGAAACAATTAAAAGCCCGTCACAAATACCCCTTCCAAACAAATTCCAACCTTTTGACCCTCAAGTCAACCTTCGTTAATCGCTCCAACCTGGTCATTGTGCGTGCCTTACCCCATGCAGCAGAATGTACAGGAGGTTTAATAATCGCGGTCCTTTAAAAAGCATGCGCCACAACACAACTTGATATTTGGTCACACTAAGACACTTTGACAGCAATGGCGGGACCCGCATCCTTGTCTCAGGCACAATACTTTGCCACTGCGCTACAGCTCCTTAGTAACAGTTATACATGTGTGAAAACAGAACATTATCCTTCAAACAAATGCTGTGCAATGGTTACTATACTAAAGTTAAAAACATTGATTTGTAATTCTTTCGGTAATGATGTACCAACGTTTGGCCTTGCATTTCGCCGTTAACAAGCAAGGGGCCATACCCACACCAACAGCTACACAGATTAAATAATAATGAAAAGAAATTTCCTCTGTTTAGCAAATCGTCGCCTCTAAACCAAAACAAAATAGACAATAAAAGAATAAACAGAATGCACCTTCCACATAGGCCACATGCACCGTAAAAATGGAGAACCTTAAAGCAATGCCTCCCGGTGGCATAATACATTATGGCACCACGTAGGCACGCACAAATGCAGGGTTGCCTGCCGGTAGCCAGCATCCCCCACTGGGGCCCGAAAAGCCATCTGCCTCTCACTGGGCTTAGCCAGCCACTAGCCTCCTTGAAAAGTGTTTTACATTGGTATATTTACCTGAAATCCCTTTTGCGCCCTCCTGAAATGACCTCCTATATAATGGCTCCCCTCGGGGAAAAGTCTTGCTTTACCCCTTTGCCGTGAGCCAGAGTGCTTCTGCCCACACCTTCAAAAACAGCCGAAATACGCCAAGCCTCCGCGTGACTCCGGCAATCAATCTGCCACCCCCAGTATCGTGGGAATATCCCAAAATTACAACTGCACCGCAGGCGCTTCCACCAACCCAGGCACAGCACCAACTGTGGCTGCCCGCGGTCCACGCAGGGGACCCCCATAAGAGGGTGGCCGCCTTAGTGCCACATGAGGGCACACAGTGACAGCCTAGTGCTGAGCCTTAGTGCCTCTGGGTCCGCGCGCCCGCATCATTTCCGGGCACGGGTGGGCGGGGAGATAGGTATAAGTACCTCTCCCGCCCACCTGGCGTCCTCTTTTGGCCGCTATCCTTCACGCAGTTTGTGATCCCCCAGGAGCTTCAACTCGGCGAGTGCCCCAGGAGCTGTGAAGCGGTGAGTGCGGAAACCCCCCCTCTCTCCTCCCACTTCTCCCATTTAGGCCCTCAGGCATGGCGGTTAGTCCGGCCACTGCCGAGGCTGCGGTCTGCCCGGGGGGAGGGGGGGGGGGGTAGAACAGCTCCCGGGGGCATTCTGTCTCCCTTGCAAAGTCCGGTGCTCGGCCAGGACACGGCCCTGCGTGGACCATGGTTGTACCTGGGGGGGAGCCAGCTTGCTCAGCGAGGCTCCCCTTCAATGTTGGCTCGGTTCGGGGTCGCGGCCACCGGGTGTCGGTGTTGCCGGGGGTAGGCAGCAGGCCTCGTCCGGCTCCCCCCTCCGCCGCTCACTTTCCCAGCAGTGATGCTGCTGGGCTGGGGGTGGCCATGATGGGCCAGTGCGGTGCCAGTGGTGGCCCGATGGGCCTGGTTTGGGCAGGGCATTGGCCCGCGTGGGCCTGTAGCGGCGTGGTGGGGGGGGGGAAGAGCCCCGCGGGGCTCCCCTCCTCCGCCGCTCACTTTCCCAGCAGCGCCAGTGCGGGGCCTGTGGTGCCCGATGGGCCGGGTGTGAGCTGGGTCAGGGCCTTGACTCGCGTGGGCCTGTTGCGGCGGGTTGGGGGGGGTTGGCGAGCCTCGAGGGGCTCCCCTCCTCCGCCGCCTTACTTTCCCGGCAGCGCCCTTTGGCCCGTGTGGGCCGATGGCTGCGTGGTGGGGGGGAGGGGGCGGGCCTCGCCAGGCTCCCCCCTCCGCTGTTACGGTTCCGGCTGCGCCGGGTACAGGGCCTGTGGTTGCCTGATAGGGCTTGTCACGCGGGGGCGGCGAGCGTCACGTGGCACCCCTCCATCATTCGCTGCTTACAGGCCGGCGGAGCCGTTCCGGGGCCTAGGCCCGCGGGGGTCGGGGTTGCGGGGGGGCGAGCAGCGAGCCTCGCTTGGCTCCCCTCTCCGCTGTTACCTTCCCGGCAGCGCCGTTTACAGGGCCCCTGTTTGCGAAAAGATGGTGGCTTAGTGGACCAATGCTCATATACCAAGATCTGTGTTTGACTTTGTGGCTTCAAGTTCAACGCTCAGCAGGTCCACTCAGCCGTTTATGCTTCAAAAAGGCACGTTATGTCACTTGGCCCCTCATTTATAAGTGGTACAACACCACTGGAGAAAAGAATGTTTTCCCGATGGGCCCTGTGGTTACGCCTGGGGAGGGCAGCGAACGTCGCGTGACTCCCCCCTCCCCCCTTTCGATGAACTTACAGAACTGTTCTACCCAAGGTTAACGGTAATAGCAAGGTTAGAGAGCTTACACTGTCGAGTGTGAGTAGGCCAGCCATTTCTGCTCATAATTGTGCTTTATGTTATTTGGGCTTGTCGTGTCGCCACATGCAAAACTTCATGCACGCGAATCCAAAAGAAATGAAAAGTATAGGACTAGAGACTAGATAAAACCTCCACTACGTGACAGGGTGCAACTCGTGGCTTGTATGTTGGGAGACTTATTTTAACATGTTTGTTGGCTACTTTGCAAATGCGAAAGGGGAACCCTACACTGGCTCCGCCATTAGTCTTATTAGTCACGTGACGGACGGTCGCTTGGACAAAGAATCTGCGGGGATCAGGGGATCGCGTGGTTCTCTCCCCACTGGGACAGGTATTGGAGCTTCAGCAAAGTGCAATGCACGGGCAGGAAGGGTAAAGGAGGTCGCGTACTGCCTGTACTAATTTGCCTGTTCTCTCCGGTGGCCCCGCAGGGGCGTGGACCTGGCCGGCAGCAGAGAGCTTAACAGGTCCAAGGGGCATAGCGGTATGATTTACCAAAGGGGACGGCCGGGGCAAGGGGTCACAAGGTTCAGATTAAGTGGCACCTAGGGTGGAGTTTGTGCATTAATGCCTGTTTTTGTGTTCCCAGCTATCGGCACTGAGACTAGCCATTTTGCTATCGGCAACTTCGAAGCCGGCACACTGCGTACGGATCGCCAGCAGGTACTGGGTACAGGGGGACACACTAAGCGGCGTTAGCGGCAGCGTAAATAGGGTCTCCAGGATTCGGGGAAATGTCCTGGAGAGGATTGTAACGATTTATCTATTTTCAGGAGCAGCTCAGGTCTAATTGGATTGATCGGGACTAGGCAGCAACCGCACAGGAGAGTGGATTACAGGGAACAGGAACAGGTATGAGTTATGGCTCGCGTGAGCGGGGAGGAGGCGAGGGAGCCTATCGCCTGAACTCCAGGAGGGTTAGGCAAGAGTGCGAGGTGCAGTACTATCCAGGGGAAGGGACACGCGCAAAGCCAAAGGACTATGAGGGTGTGGCGTTTGGGGGTTTCGCTGCTAACTTTTCCCCTTTTCATCTCCGCACGCAGAGTATTCACCGAACCGTCAGTAGGGTGAACGTCAGCCTCTGGTCTACAAATTCAATCCACCTAATAAGTAAGTACAAGGGAAGGGTGGGGGTGCAGAGCGACTTGTGGTCACAAGGGACACAGAGAGGTCCAGTCAATACAACAGAGGATTAAGTGCAGTGATTTTCTGACACATAACTTTTTCTCCTCAGATTGGTTTCAGTGGCCTGCGTGTGCCAAAGAGCGTCATGGATAGCCAGGGCTCCCCCCCGCAGATGTCCCAGGTGGAGGATTCGCAGCCAGGCACCTCCCAGGATGCGCAATGGGCGGCGTTTATCCAGATGGCCAAGTCCAAGGGGTTGGCATGGGCGACAGGACTCATGAAGTCGAACGAAACAGAGGACTCTGGTATCGTCATCGAGGCCCCTACCCCAGAGCAATAGCCCAGTGCAGAGACAGGACCCTCAAGGCCAAAGCGGGCTCGCAGGCCCACCAATAAGGACTTTCCCGCAGATCCTCCGGCCCCCAGAGGTATAGCGCTGTCGGCCCCCCCGTGAAGCCGCTCCCCCGCTTGGCACTCCCCCGCGCCCGGCGCTGGGGCCGGTAGCCTCGACGGACAGTAATGCGGTCCCAGGGAACTACGCCACCAGGGAGGAGTTGGGTAAGCTCTTGGACACAATGAGGATTTTCATGGCAGAGTTTAAAGCAGGGTCGGCAGGGACTGGCTCCTCACTGCTGCGCAGTAGCCCAAGTACTGTGGAGGGAGGGGCGCTAGCGGCTGCTAGTGTGTGGGCGAACCAGGGGAGCGAGCCGCAAGCACAATGTGTGGTCCCTGCTGCTGCAGCCCTGGGAATTTCCAAGGAGGGGGCGAGGTCACCTGGGCCAAGTGCAACAACAATAGCCACAGGGGGGAACGCATTACACCAGCACTCGCCAGCCCTCCCAACACGACCCACAGTCCATTGCCAGCAGCGGGTACTTTGGGCACGCCAGCCGCCCCTGTAGTGACACCTCTCGCCACCCTCGCCCAGGGCGTCGTTCCCTCGGTCGTCCTCGGGGACCCCCCGACAGGACTGCCTCTGCCTCCAGTCACCCTACAGCCCATAAATGCATCCCCCCTGCAGCTGAGCACACCTCCAGCCCCCCCCCGGCCCGTCACCGCCGCTCCCTTGCTGTCGGGTCGCTGCTCCTTAGCGTGGCAGGAGGTTCCTCAGGCAGCGAAGGAAGGGATTTGGCGGCGCGATTTTATAGACATTTTCACCCTGCTAATGCTATTGACGCAAGAAAAATAGGAGGGAAAGATGATGACAAGAAGGTCAAATACCAGGCGTGGCCGGACAAGGCCATTGAAAACTGACTTGAGGCTTTTTCTATCCTGTCAGCAGTTACAATGGAGAGGAAGCCAGAGTTGGGCCCGGGGCTGGTGCAATATGCCAGGACAATTCATAATGAGGCAATCGAGTGGGGGGGAGTGGGCTGGTTGAACTATGACCGGGAGTTTCGCAAAAAGATGTCCATGTGCCCGGAGATGGGGTGGGACCAGAAGGAGGGTCAAATATGGATGGAGCACATGGGCTCTCGCACCCCGCAGAGCAAAGGTTCCCAGACCAAATTCGAGGGTGGGCAGTCAGCGGGCAGGGGTTCCTTTCAGGCGGGAAAACGCGGCTTTAAACAGCCCTTTCAAGGAGCGCACAGGGGAGGTAGCCAGAGTGGGGGCTTCAGAAGGTTGCCCCCGGGGACCTGTAGGTTGTTTAATGCTGGATCATGCTCCTGGGGCAAAACATGCAAGTTCTTGCACTCCTGCAATAAATGTGGGGGGCCCCACCCTGCTGCATCCTGTTATTCGAAACAGGAGCAGCAGCCCACCGGAAAAGGCATACCAAAGGGGATGATGGACGGAGCGTTTGAGCTAATCAAACACTCACCCCCAGTCAACTGATCTGGGTTTAATCCATCATCATTCTTTAGCTCACTCCACCACCCCAGTTCAGACATGGCCAAGGGGTGAGTGTTTGATTGGCTCAAACGTTCCGTCCATCATCCCCTTTTGTATCACACCGGAAAAGGCAGGCAAGACGGCTGAGGGTTTCCGGGGCATATCAAAAACACACACCCCTCTCGGTGCCTTTGCACAGCTCTCCCCTTGTTCTCTCTGCCACATTAGAACTGGTCAGGCTCCCCCCCTCTATGGACAGCGCCCCAGCACCATGCGCGCAGTCAAGGGCCCGTCTCCGGTAGCCCTGGTCAACCTCACACCCCTTCTCAGGCGGTATCTCAACAAACAGGATAGTCTGATGCTTCTGGCTGGTTTTACTGAAGGATTCAAGATCCCCTATGTGGGCCCCCTGGTAAGCAGGGAGGCCGACAACCTGAAATCTGCTAGGGAACAACCGGCAGTGGTGCAGGCCAAGGTAGAGAAGGAGCGGGCCCTAGGTAGGGTGGCGGGCCCCTTTCACCTGCCCCCGCTAGACAACTTTGTGGTCTCCTCCCTGGGGGTGGTGCCCAAGAAGGAACCAGGTTCTTTCAGGTTAATTCACCACCTGTCTTACCCGGAGGGGGAATCTGTTAACCATGGGCTGGAGGAGGGCACCTGCTCTGTGACATATTGTACCCTGGATGTGGCATTAGACTTAGTCAGGAGAGCGGGCAAGGGGGCCTGGCTAGCCAAAGCAGACATCAAATATGCTTTCCGCTTGCTACCGGTCCACCCGAGCAGCCAGCACCTGCTAGGTTTTAAGCTGGAGGGCAGGTACTATTACGATAGGTGCATGCCCATGGGATGCGCGGTTTCCTGTGCGTATTTTGAGGCCTTCCGTTGCTTCCTGCAGTGGGCTCTCCAGGAGACCTACAAGGTGAAAGGGGTGACCCATTACTTGGACGACTTTCTTTTCATTGGGGGTGAGGGCACGCAGGATTGCATGAACGCCCTCACAGACTTTGAGAAACTGGCCAGTCACCTGGGTGTCCCACTCACTCCAGGGAAGATGGAGGGTCCGGCGCAGGTCCTAACATTCCTGGGAATAGAGCTGGACACCATTGCCGGCGAGTCCAGGCTGCCATCAGAGAAGGTTCAGGAGTACATTCAGTTAGCCATGGGACAGGACAAGGCCTCACTGGGTTTCATACAGAGCTTGCTGGGGAAGTTGAATTTTGCGGCCAGAGTGATACCAGCTGGAAGGGTGTTTGCGAGGAGGTTAGCAAGGGCCACTGCCAAGGTAAAGAAGAAGCACCAAATGGTAAAGTTGAGCAAGGGGATGAGGAAAGACCTGGGCATGTGGGCTGAATTCTTGGCCAACTTCAACGGCTCTGTCAACTGGAGGGCCCCCTGGGCGGGCAGTCCTGAGCTATCACTCTTCACAGATGCGGCAGGCAGAGAGGGCTTTGGTGCGATATTGGACAGCGAATGGTGCGCTGGAAGATGGCCCAATTCATGGCACAAAAGGAAGATCATGGCCAACGTAACTGTGTTGGAGTTATTTCCAATCGTGGTAGCCTTTCATCTGTGGCCTACGGTGCTGGCAGCAAAAAGGGTCCTTTTCTGGTCGGACAACATGGCAGTGGTGCAGGCTATCAACTCCCAGTCGGCTAGTTGTCCCCTGGTCTTGTGCCTGTTGAGGGAATTGGTGCGGGCTTGCCTGTATAACAATGTAGAATGTAGGGCACGGCACATTCAAGGGGTGCAGAATACAGCAGCTGATGCTCTCTCTCGTTTTCAGTGGCGCCGGTTCCGGGAGGCGTGGCCGAGAGCGAGAGAGGAGATGACCCCTTTTCCACTGCACCTCTGGTTCCTTCTCAAGTGGAACAGCGTTTGAGGTGACTAGGCGAGCTGTCTTTAGCACCCAGGACCAGTAAGCGTGATAGGGCTTGCGTTGCCATGTTTTGCTCAGTGGTGGGAGCCTGGGAGGAAGGGGGGACATCCTTGAAGCACAGGGTGCAAACCTTCATAGTGTGGGCCAAGGATAAAGGGAAAAGCCACTCCTGGATCTCTGGCCACCTGTCGGCAATTAGTCATTATGCTAAATTAAGGGACCAGGACGATCCTACCAAATCCTTCCTGTTCAGGGCGGCTCTAAAGGGCTGGGCGAGGAGCGAGCCGCAGGCACCGGAAAATAGGTCCCCCATTGAATTCGAGACACTGCAGGGCATGCTTGACTGTGTGCACAAGGCAACCCATTCAGCTACGGAAGCGGCCCTCTTTTCAGCTACCTTCAGCCTGGCTTTCTGAGGGGCACTGAGAATCAGCGAGTTAGTGGCAAGGTCCAAATCAGACACGTCTGGGGTGGCATTGAAGGGACAGGATGCAGTACTCTCTGGGGCCTCCCTCAAAATTGTAGTAAGAAGATCAAAAACGGACCAGGCCGGGGAGGGGAGGGTGATCTGGTTGCACCAACTAGGTGATGCTAGGTATTGCCCAGTGGGCCTGGTCGCCGCCTATCAGGCCCTGCGCCCAGCTGTAGAGGGTTATCTACTGGTGCATGCAGACGGCATGCCCCTTACTAAGTTTCAGGTTGAGCAAATAATGCAGGCATGCTTAACTTTGTCAGGCAACAAGGTTCCTGGCAAGCGCTTCTGCAGCCATTCATTCAGGATAGGGGCAGCAACTACAGCCTTTAGGGCGGGCATGTCAGCAGAGCGCATTATGCAGGTGGGACGATGGGAATCCCAATGTTTTAAAAGGTACATCCGTCCGTGAGCTACTCAAGGGAATGGCCTGAGGACATTTTAAGTTTTGTATTTACAGGCGAATGTTGTATGTACCTGGGGCAACCCGGTGATGCACCAGATGCTTGGTGGTGTGCAGTGTTATTGTGTAATAATGTGCAATTTGGAGTTTTGTATTGGTTGGTTTGCAGTGATGCAATAAATGGGTTGAGCAACCTTACATTTCTTTATTTGCCAGGATCAAAGGTCTGGGTGATTGGCCATTCGGGTGTCTTGAGAGTGGCACGGTGGGCGGAAAGCAGGAAATGGAGGCATGGCTTTTCCGCCACCGAGATAATTTGGCTGGGATACCCAGGCATGCGCTGGAACAGCTTGCTGAAGAAGCTGCAGTAGAGTCTAGGGGGCGTGTCTCTCCTCCCAACATCCTGGTCATACACCTAGGAGGCAATGATATGACTCTCTTGGGGAGGAGGGAACTGCTGCAAGAAATGAAGTCCTCCATGTGTAAGTTAAGCAACCAATTGGGGGCATGTGAGTTAAGGTGGTCAGAGATAACCCCTCGTTTAGTGTGGCAAGGAGTACGGTCAAGGGATGCCGTGGAAACCTCGCGCAGGAGAGTTAACAGTGCCATGCGTAAATTCACTGAACAGAGGGGTTTTGGCTTTATCAGCATGGTTTGCTGCATGCCAAGTCCACAGGGTGTTTTGAAGAAGATGAGGTTCACCTGTCTAGAGTGGGCATGGACTTGTTTTTGCTGGATCTGGGAGAGGCCTGGAATCAGCAGGCTGTAGGTAAGAATGCCGGCCTTGGTGGGGGGCCCTGGTTGTGACGGTGGCCACACCCAGAGCTGTGGCGGAGTTACAGGGCGATCCAGAGGCTGAAAGGTACACAGGGGTACCCTCTTCAGGAGCACAACATGGATGCAAATGCCAAATATCCCCAGGAAGTCCTCGCGGTGGACCCTGGAGGAGCGATGGCGCCCCGCTAGTCCTACGGGCGGTTGTAAACCTGAGCAACCGGGGGCTGCCTGGAACACTCCGCCCCCCTCAGGGGGCGTGAGTAGAGGGGTGGACTGGTGGTCCACCGGTGGGAGGGGGTAAACCCTCCCCCAAAATTGGTAAGCACCGATTGGCTAGGGCTAGGGGGCGTGAGTAGAGGGGTGGACTGGCGGTCCACCGGTGGGAGGGGGTAAACCCTCCCCCAAAATTGGTAAGCACCGATTGGCTAGGGCCACGGTGCAATTTGGCTTGTCAGGTGGGCAGGCGGCGGAGGGGCTGCCTGCCCTTGGATCGCCCGTAAGCTAACCCACCATGTTGGCATATTTTGGTATGCAAATAAACCTGCAGCAATTTTCTCCACGAAAAAGGTGTCTTGTCTGTTTATTTCAAACACAAGGAAATGATGGACGGAGTGCTGAAACTTTTCAAACACTCACCCCCAGTCACAGATCTGGGTTGAATCCATCATCTTTCTGTAGCTCACTTTGCCACCCCAGTTCAGACACAGCTATATGCAAATCAGTCTTGACCCTGTGCCTCATGAGAACAGTCCAGACCGAACTGCCAAGCCATGTCTTCCCTGGACAGGAGATTGCTGTATGTGTGATGGGGAGTGTGTTGCCGATATTGGCACTATGGTGGTGGGGTCGGGGCGCAAGCTGTCGCGGACCTTGAGCGGCGACCAAAACCACATCGCCGGGCATGAAAGATCTCAAAGGGCTCTTTTGTTCGGCAGGTCACCCTATTTCAGGCTTTTGCGCCCCCAGATATTCAGGTCGAAGAGAGGCAAGAGAGCATAAAGCCTATTCTTGTAAACCTTCTAGGGGGGAGTCGACAGGCCTGCTTACTGGAGTTGAGGGGACGCATGGCCCACTTATAGGTTGCAGTGCGCCAGGAAAGGGGCAATTATGCGACAATGTCTGTCGCTGAGAAAACGGGTGGGGTGTGGAGAATTTCTTCGACATGGAGCAAGCCAGTTGGTAGACACTCAGCAGCCAGTGAGAAAAGAGGGTGTGTGGGCTTGGGGTCGAGGAGAAGGGGGCTATGCTTTTGAAAGGAAGCGCTGTAGGTGAGAAGGAAGCAGTGGGCGCACCCATGCGGGGCGGGAGGGGTGACACTTTCACCCCAAGCACCCACCCCCTCCCCCCCACTGCAGTTCGCCGAGACCAAATAAGCTCTGCACCGGCTGGGGCAGGGGCAAAAAACCCTGGACTCATCTCAACACCGAAGGCCCGATGCACAGGGACCTCTTAAGGATTTTGGGGGCCCTGGGTCAAACGTAGTTTGGGGGGCCCTGTTCGGAAAAGCTTTGAATTTATGATCCAATTTCAGCTCTTTCATGCCCTCTTTGGCCAGCTCACTGACAGTGCACAGGCACACTCGTCCAAATTGTAAATGTGTTTACATCTAATATTCAGGGATTGTGGTGTGTGTTCTCAATATTGTAACAGAACAGCAGCTTACTAACATTACTGCAAATAATTTCTGTGACACCCTCCTATTTCTCATATATGAGGTCCGTTTTGATCTAAATGAAACTTTTTTATGGATGTTGCATAAAGCCTAAACACAACATTTCTCTGCAAAATGTCTGTAATAGACTCTAACACATCACCCACAGTAAAAATAAATGAAAGGAAAACGGTATTTAAAACTATATGTTTAAGAAGAATTATTCAAGGTCATCAGGGCAGAACAGAGCTAGCTCTATCAGGGGGCCCCCTGAAAGGCTGGGGCCCTGGGCTAGAGCCCACTTTGCCCCTGTATTAAAACGCCTCTGGCGGTAGCACCCATGCAGAAAGCCAGCGAAAAGGGAAGCGCATGGATTGGGCACGCCCTTTGAAACCCCAAGCCTCCCAATAACAGAAGGGGGGCTGAGCGGGGCAAGGAGGTTAAAAGGGGGCACGAGTCCCCCCCCTTTGACCTCACAAGCTGACCATCGTCTCGGAACAAGCTGACATCACCTCAGAACGAGCTGACCATCGCCTCGGATCATTGGAGACAGCACCACCAGAAGGACAGTTTTACCCAGCCTTCTTGCCGAGGTTGGACTACCAGGCAGCAAGCAGCGCGCAGGACTCACTGGTCGGCACCACCAGCGGAGTGCGGCCAGGCATCGCAGGACCTCCGGAGCAGCGATGCATGCAGGGTGGGCCCAAGAGCGTGCCGAGGCCCAGCTGCGTGGTCCTGCTCGAATACCGGGGGAGAAATAGGCCGCGGGCTAGACGAAGAGGATCCTCCCGCCCTCGCTTGGGGCTGCATCGTGACGGCTCAAGCCCGCCCAGGAGTTTTGGCTCTACGGGCACTAGCGGACGCTCCATGAATAGGAAGTGGGGCTGCAGCGAGGTTTGATCCGTGGCCCCGCCCACGGAAGCAAGAGCGAGGACAGGCAGAATCAGGAAGCACGGCTGTAAGGAAAGGAAAACAGCGGCCCCGCCCACGAGAGGGAAACGAGCCGGCGCGAGACCAGAGCAGTTTTGAGGTCATGGCAGGGAAACGAGGCACCGACGGCAGGGAAAGAAAAAGGCCGCATGTTTCCTGGATGAGGCAGGTGGCAGGGAAGAGGGTGGGCCACAACTGAAGAAGCAAATGAGGCCCCAGGGGGAATCTGGCCCAGAACTTGACAATGACTTGCAGGTGATGCTGGAAAAGGCGAGGGCCTTAGTGACACTAAAGGGAAAAGACTGGATGGAAAAGCACATCGCAGGGAACACGGAGGAGAGGCCAACTAAGAGCCCAGAAGCCCACGAAGCACCAAGCAGGGCTAGCAACGGCCCCTCCAGGGCCCGATGGGAAGGAGCATACAGCTAGAACAGCGGTCCCCACCAGGCGGGCAAGAGGGGAGCAAGGGTTAAAACACGGGCCCTCCACAGGGTGGAGGCGGGCGACTGAAAGCCCCAGCCTAGGAAGGCATGTGGGAAAAGGCTGGAGCACGGCAGGAGGAAGAGAACAATTACATGGAGGGGTACAGCAGCGAGGACAGCGATGAGGGGCCTGTAGCCATGAGGGCAGCCCCTAAAGGGACACACAGCACGGCGATCTACAACGCAGCGGCCATGAATGGTGAGCAAGGAGCGCAAAGCGAAAGGGGCGGGTTGTGCACTAATGGGTGGAGGCGAGCCCTAGGTTTTGAGGGGGCGCCAGGGAACTTTGCTTACTATGGAACTCAGCTGGGGGTGAATAACTACGCGGCGCAGGGGCCACGGGGATCTCATCTCCCCTGGCTGGCGAACCACAGTGGGGGACAGGGAGAGATGAAGTTCCAATGGGAAGCATGGGAGCAGATAGCCTTTCAGCAGCAACCCCCATACACATTTACTTATATAAAGTTGTATGTATAGACTTTGCAAATGCTGAGTACGTCTTGGCATAGAAACACTTAAGCACCACTAAGATGGAATTTTTGGAGGGTTGGATTATCAAAAATAGACAAAGTTTCAGGACGTACCTGGACACATCACAAATACTCACTTTGCCAAAGGAGGGCCTTCACTGCTTTGGGGTGACAGTGAATCCTCCATACAGGTTATTGATGTCAGAATGATCTGCTGCATGCAAATGCTGCTTTGCCATCTTGGAATGGCAGAGCTGTTCCCATAATAGTCTTTCTCCTGTTTCAATTATGCGAGCAGAATCCACTTTCTAGGCAACAGAACCAACATACTGCTGGCCGTAATGTAATGGCAGCCGCTGGCTGTTGTGCCCTCCTTAAATGCAAGTTGGCCTTCATTTAAAATCACTAAGAAGTTGTGCTTTCTCTGTCCTCCCTCCCTCCGTTGCTGCCACCTTTGCAGTTATTGCTGCCCTTCTTCTCTACGATTCTCATTCCTTACTCTTCAGTCAGAGCCCACTGCCCAGCCCCTGCCTATGTCACGTTTACCCTCCTGGTTCTCTCCTCATTGTTTGCATCTCATTCTGCCTCCTCTGTTGGTGTGGTTTAGAGTGCAGGCATGGCCAGCGTAGCGGCCGAGCCTAATGCACCCTTGGGCGTAAGGGCCTACCAAGAAAGGTCGTCAGGTAGTGGGCTAGCAAAGCCGTAGGATTGTGACCCTCATCTCCAGGCAACCAAGGCTACTGGGCCTATTAATAATGATGGGGAGGTGAAGCAAATGGGTGCAAGGATGAGTCAAGTATGTTAACCTAGCCTGAATGCGGGCCTGCGTTAACACCAGTGAAGATTAATAGGATATTGTTGGACTTGGCCAGCTTTGCAGGGTCACCCCTAAACTTTTGTCTTTAGCCCTCCTGTTTTCTGAATTCGTTTTTGTTGGCATAAGGACTCTGTGCACTTTATCACTGCTAAATAGTGCTAAAGTGATTGTGCTCGCCCCCTAAATCTTGGTAAAATTGCCCTACTCCTGATTGGCACATTTAATTTACTTTTAAGTCCCTCGTTTATGGTACCACATTGTACTGAGGCCTGTAAATTATATGCTACTAGTGGGCCTGTAGCACTCATTGTGCCATCCACTATGGTAGCACTTTAAAATGTGTCTCAGGCCTGCCACTGGAGTCGGTAGTTCTGTTTTAAACTGCATCTCGGCCTGGCAAAATAAACCTTTTTCAATGCCTAAACCATCCTTTTTAATGCATATAAGTCACTCCTAATGTAGGCCCTAAAGGCCAATAGGGCAGGTGGAGTGTATTTAAAAAGTAGAACATGTGGGATTAAGTTTTATATGTCCTGGAAGTGAAAATCTCCTAAAATTCATTTTTCACTAATGTAAGGCCTACCTCTCCAATTGGATAACATTGGGTTACCTTACTACATTTAATAAGTGCTAACTTTTGATTGGGAGCAGGTAGAAATATCATGTACAGACTCCAATGAATTGTAATTTCAAATCCTCTTTACAGGTAAAGTCGAATTTTAAGCCACAATTCTGAAAATGCCACTGTTAGAAAGTTAAAAAGAAACCAACACAAATGGGGTTGGGCCTGTTTAAAGTGAGCAAGGCTAGGCCACTTGAAATTGTAGCAACAAACAGAAAGCCAGTGCTGACATCGCTTAACAGCTAAAGAAATTACTCAAACAAATGATCACGGAACCTAATTGACGTGATCACTTTTATATAAAAAGTTTTAGTGTCAGACATTTTGTCTGGGCAGAATTGTTTCTCCCAGTAAATCCTTACAAATGTTATGCTATAGGGACTCCGGTTCCTTTTAAGACAATGGATGGGTTGGTACAAGGACCAGAAAGAGAAGGCTGGGTAATTCTAAAAGTGGATTTTGCTCCTGCCAGACAAATCAGACATTCATATCAGTGGCAAATACCATTAGTTCGGTATACATGGGTGTGAAGAAGGAGGTCCATGTGTCAAGGGTAGGGCATGCACAGGTTCTTGCTCTGTGGCGCGGGTGCAGATAACTATTAGGCTGTTAATAAGTAGGTGCTGACAGGGCAGAAAGGGGGCGCTGCCAAGGATTGTGAAACCCTTGGCAGCGAGCAGGAGGCAGCAGCATTAATCGGCATTAAAAACACCCTCTGGCGGCTGGAAAGCCTAAGGAAGGATAGACTTTCCATACTGGTGGATCCTGGGATGCCTAATGGCACGGGCACCAGGAGTGGGCAACAGAGGAAGCAAAGAGGTAATCGCAAAGCAGACACAGCGCTAGCAGCTGAGACATGGCCTGAAAGGAGGAGGTCAAACACTGAGAGCAAGGAAAGCCTAGATGCTGCTACGTTCAATCCAAAGGAGCTTCACATCCAGTATAAAGTCATATGTTAAGTGACAATAGCAGTCCCACCTGTGAGCAGTGACAGTGGTTTATGATGCTTAACAGAGATTTATGGCTCGTGCTCAGGATTTATGGTTCTTATCAGTGATTTACGGCTATGATTGAATTAGTAAACTGCAACCTGCTATCTCCAACTGAAGACTGTATGTAATAATGAGATAGCGGTTAGTTGGTTGGTTGGGGGAAGGTTGGATCAGGTAGCAGAACTAGGCGGATTATGCTCCTGTCATATCTCCACAGTCCATAGTTCTTACACCCTCTGGCCTTGCCAATTTTTCCTCTTTGAGCAAAGGAAACTTGCAATGTTGCTGGCCCGCTCTACTTTTATGCGAGCAATGGAAATTTCCTTCTGCTGCCATGTTGTATCTCTTCTGTGAGGGACCTCTTTAGTAAGGGAGTTAAGCTTGCACTGATGCTGGCCCCTCACCCACTCGGTCCTCCTCTGCCCGGCATCCCTATATCCTGCCTGCGTCCCACTCATTCACTTACAGTGCTTTCTTTCCTGTGTCACTTTCACAAACATGCACCTCCTTCTCCTGTTCCCATCGCTTCACACTATGTCTGTGATCCTTTGGCCATCTTGCCCATCTGCCTGTGCTCTATTCACGCTTCCTATGGTGCTTTGTCTCCAGTTCCCTCTGTCCCTGCCTGTGACCCAGGCGTGCAATGCCCTTAGGGCTGAAAGGGCTTCAGCCCCCCCTCGTTGTGTGTGTCAGCCCGGGCTGATTCAGCTTGAGCTGCTGTGGGCTCGGCTGGGCAGTGTCTGGAGTCTTATCTCCGGCACACCCGAGTTTTTCACAGGTCTTTAAAGACCATTTGCATATTTACATACTTTTGTAAACTGGTTAACAAAGCTTACTTTTTTTTCTGGTTCCAGTACCCCCCTGTGCCCCCACTCTGCCTATTTCTTACATTTGTATTTAACATTTACAGCCCTAGTGTGAGAATGCATTTCATGAAAATAAATATAAAGTAGGGTTGCCAAAAGAAAAATACCAGCGATTTGTTATTTAAAGAGCCTGCAAAGGCCTCGTCTTGACAATGATAGGGGTATAAACAAAATAGTATGTATTCATTTGTAATGTGACTTTTCAATCTTTGTTCCCTTTAATTATCAGTTATGGATCATTCAGGCAGCCCTAGAACACAATTGAAAATTCTTTCTATTTATATTTTCTGTTCCAAGTATGTACAGATAAGTGCTGAAAATAGGCTTTAGGTGACTGCTTATTTTTGTACAGCCTGGGACATCAATATAATGAGCTGGCAACCCTAATCACAAGACTGGAAGTTTGTTGCAGGATGAGCACAATATTTATTTCCTCCACCCTCGATCCCTGAACAGGGCCGGACTGGGAACGCAAACCGGCCCTGGTAATGGATCGGCCGCTGGGGAGAGGGGGGGCGCATGGAAAACACTGCTGCAGCTTTTGGTACAGAGGGCCAATATTGCAGCTCTGCTGCAAAACCGTCCCCCTGTACCAAAACCGGCCCCCACTGGTCCAAAACTGGCCCCCACCCTTCCGGCCCACTGAGAAAACGCCTGGTGCCCTCTGCATCCAGTCCGGCCCTGACCCTGAATAATGCCATAATAGCAATAGTTTAACTTATATCTGAAACCCTACGCCAGCCCTCAATAACTTGCTGAGTTACTTCAAGTGTCTGGGAATGCTCCCTGCATTAAGACAACTCTCTCCTCATTCTCGCCCTTCACTTTCACACTCACCCTGCACTCACAGCGATCACAATGCACTTGCACTGATCACCATGCACTCACACCATTCACCCTGCACTCACAGCGATTACAATGCACTCACACTGATCACCATGCACTCACACCATTCACCCTGCACTCACAGTGACCACACTGCACTTATGCCACTCGCCATGAACTTACACCGTTCTCCCTCCACTTACCCTGCGGTTATATGAGCACACCGCTCACTCAGCACTCACAGTGATCACTCTGCACTCACAATGCACTTGCGCTGTTCACCCTGTACCTCACCCTGTAGTCACACGAGCACACTACTCACCCTGCACTCGTGACACTTTACTCACCTTTCCCCTCACTGCTCACTCTGCAATCTCACTCAAACAAGCCCATCACTAACCATACATTAATTTGTCCCACTCTGCACTTACATCCGCACCCAAATTCATATGGTCACCTCCCTCACCCTGCAGTCACTCCTCTCACCCTACTCTCACACTTTTGCATCGCTCACCGTGCACTTACATGGGTACTCCTGTCACCCAAACAGTGCAGAGGGTTAATGTGCCTGCTACAAAGAATGTGTACCATGCAGATGACAGATGAGTGTGAGTAAACTACGAGTAGCCCTATAAAGAAATGAAATGTTTGTCAGAAAGGGGCTATAGAGAGATGAGGTGCATTGCTGGCGAGTGAGGGGTGCCAAAAAAGACTGTTGCACTGTGCGTGACCAGTGCTAGGGACAGCCCTGTCTGGGAGTCTTAGCCCCCCCCCGAAGTTCGGGTCTAGGTGCACCCCTGCTGTGACTGTGTTGTACTTGTTATCTAGACAGGGAAGCTTACACTGCTGAAGGTCTATGAGGAAGGGAAGCTTGCGCTGCTGATTTGTGAACGAGAGGTGAGTGCACTGCTGCTGCCATGCTGTCCCTCTCCTGTGAGGAAGCAACTCTCGCCCCTTCACACCTTCTACTTTCACTTCACTCCTGAGCCTGCCCCCATTAATGCCATCTCACAAATCCTTGTTCGAAGGTCAAACTTGTGCCAGAACACGCTTGCCCTCGCTTCTCTGCGTTACCCCAATTTATGTATCTCCTCCCCTCTTTCCTCGTCTACATATATTTAATCCAGGCTCTATGTGCAGAAAAAAGATCACTGCATGCTGCTGTCTAAACCTTCACAAAATACCCCAGACCTTGACACGGTGCTTCAGAAGAGGCCTCTAGAACTGGCCGTTAACTTTAGGTAACACAGACGGAACACGCCGTCCTTTCTTCCTACTCGTTTAAGGTGTTTCTGTGCACCCCAAGCTGTGTCACGTTACGTCTCCATTCCGGGCTGTGGCAAGAGGGCGCAAGGGGCGCTGACGCTCCACGGCCAGCGAGCTCTACTGTCTCAGATGTGAGAGTGCGTCCGAGTGCAACCCACGGAAGACAGAGATACCTTTGCACACCCGCACGCCCTCCCACGACATGCAGAGTTAAAAAAAACACCAGACCGTGGCCTGACGACGGTGCCCGACACCGAGTGGACACTTGAGAATGCAGAAAAATCTCCGAAAGACACGAAGTCCCCTCCTGCTTTTAACCTTGTGGAGAGAAGGCTCAAATAAAATGTTGTGTCTATCGCCAGTAACCACTCACAGTTTTATCTCTGTCTTGGTGACAGTGGTGCAGAACCGGAGATCCTTTAATGCGGCATTATATTGAGAGAGGTTGCTCATATAAAAATAAGAATAATAACACAGCTGAATCACAAACATGCTTACATTTTGAGTTATTAAAGAAAGCTTAGAGTGTTCCTTTTTTTTCTGGGTTTATAAAGTCTGAAAAGCAAGGGGGGTTTATTTCCTTTTATGAAAGTAATTCCATTGACACAATGCTTTGCGTTGATTTGCTCTATGCGAGTGCAGGCGCAAAACCGTACTAAAAAATCCCAGAGGTCTCAGAAATTTGCTGTGCAAATCTAATACTTCACAAAAAGCAGAACATGCTAGAGTGACTCTTTCCTATTGTCACAATCACAACACAGTTGCTTGTCCTCAGGTGTAGGTTGCCACCTACTACTTATTTCTGCGGTGGGTATAAAATTAAGTCTCATCTTCAAAGCTGTTTTAAGGTTAAGTCGGGAGAAGGAGATTGTCATACATGATGAGAGAATGCTCCTTCTTAATTAGTCTAAAACTAAAGGGCAAGCACATTTTATTTATTTGGGAATATTCTAAATGTATCTTAATTAATTCCCAATATGTTTATATATCTGTAAAGTTTTATGGGTGAATTTCCAATAAACTGCCTTCATGTATCTCCTTCACTTTTATGTTTCATGATGCGGTAACTGAGCCCCATGCCCTGAAATGAGGCTCCGATAGATTTTTCTCTAGTGTAGCCAACTAATCAGAGGCTTCAGGTTTCGGTTTTGGGTCAGAGGGCCCATAATAGGCATCAAAAAAGCTCTCTTTTCCAATTAAATTAAAATATTTTGTTAGTGTTAACAGTTTTTATTCATAACTATACACATACCTTTGTTGAAGAGCACCAGAATATATATATTATAAACGATCAAACCCTCCCCCTTCCCTCCCACCCCCCCAAAAAATCATCATGTGTAATCTGATCACTGGTGAAAACTCTAGAGCAGTATTTTTTATGTCGTGCCTGGGCAGCGCATGCGCTGCTCTGCGGCATGCTGTATTGGAGTATGGCATAGGAGCCCCGCCCACTCTCCACTCATATTTGTCATTGGCTTGTGTCATTGTCCTTTGTAAATGCTGGCTTCTGATTCGTTTATAGGCTTGTTAGTCCCACCTTGTCTTCATTTGTAACCTCCCATGGGGACTGGCCCTTTTACTTCGGTTGTTACACGGTATGTCTTTTTTAGTCTGTAAGCACTATTATCTTTAATGAGTTTCTCCTACTGCAGGCACAACATGCTTTCCTGCAACATTCAGCGCGCCAGGCGTGCTTTTACTTTCTGAGCAGCCCTGGACAATGACGGCCACTTCTTTCAATAGGTCTCGCATTTACAAGAGTTTGAGCTATTGGCATTGTAAATGACGCCTTTTATTTATGTGTTAATTAGCAAAACAGTTCAATAAAAGGCATTGTCATTTACAATGCCAATAGGTTAAACTCTCGCAAATGCGACACCTATTGCATTGCAAATGCTTGTCATACATGGCTCCTGGTGCACGCTGGTGGTGCACACTCTGATGTTCGCTTCTCACATGGCTGGTTTTCGTATGCAGATACTGGTGCACGCTTGTGTCTCAGGCTGCACAGCACACATTCTAGCACTAGTTCCCTTACTGCCTTTGTTCGTACACGGATCCTGGTGCACGCTGGTGGCTCACGGCACACATTCTGGTGCTGGCTTCCTACGTGGCAGGTTTTCGTAGAGGGATTCTGGTGCACGCTCATGTCGCACATTGCACAGCACACTCCAATGCTGGTTTTCGACATGGCAGGGCGGTTTTTCCTACACAAATCCTGGTGCACGCTTGTGTTGCATGCTGCCCAGAACACTCTAATGATGCTTTTCCACATGTCTGGTTTTCAGGGACAGATTCTGGTGCAACCTTGTGTTTCATGCTGCACAGTACACTCTAATGCTGGTTTTCCACAGGGGTATTTTTCATGCACTTATCTTGGTGCACCTTGTGTCTCACGCTTCACAGCACATTCTAATGCTGGTTTCCCACGCGGCTGGCTTTCGCGCAAGGATCCTGGTGCACGCCTGTGTCTCACGTTGCACAGCACACACTAATGCTGGTTTTCCACAGGGCTGGTTTTAATACACGGGTCCTCGTGAACGCCGTGTCTCGCGCTGCACAGCACTCCCTAATGCTGGTTTCCCACACGGCTGGTTTCTGTGCACAGATTCTGGTGCACGCTCATGCCTCACGCTGCACAGCACACTCTAATGCTGGTTTCCCACATGGCTGGTTTTCACACACGGATCCTGGTGCACACTCATGCCACACGCTGCAATGCACACACTAATGATAGTTTTCATATACGGACCCTGGTGCACGCTCATGTCTCACGCTGCACAGCACACTGCAATGCTGGTTTCACACACGGCTGGTTTTCACTCACGGATCCTGGCCTACGCTCATGCATCATGCTGCACAGCACAATCTAATGCTGGTTTTCAAATGAGTTTCTCCTACAGCAGGCACAACATGCTTTCCTGCAACATATTTAGCACGCCATGCTCGCTTTCACTTTTCAAGCAGCCCGGGACAATGGCGGCCGCTTCTTTGCAAGGAAATAGGTCTCGTATTTACAAGAGTTTGAGCTATTGGCATTGTAAATGACAATGCCTTTTATTTATGTGTTAATTAGCAAAACAAATAAAAGGCATTGTCATTGCAAATGCTTGTTAGCTGTGTGGGCTATGTTCAATATCCACAACCCTGCTGTGTCCTCATCTTCTCTGTGTTTGTAATAGTCTAGAAGGTTCCTCAGAAATGAGGCAAGTATCTGGGACAGGACAACTCCCTCTATTCGCGAGTTAGAAGCAGTTTAAAGTTCTGCTGGCTAGTTTTGTAGGCTTAAAGGATGTTGCCTATGGCCAGAATGATCTTTTCCATACCCAGAATATCCCACAGTTTACTATGCCAAGTAGCAATTTCTGGAGATGTGTTCTGCCCCCATAGTGAGAGTAAAACCTGGATTGCTGCAACCAAAGCCATGGCCATTTGTTTACCCCTAATAAACGTTGGCGATCTCTGGCATGGTAAGGGCCTCCCTAATAAAACTACTGCTGGGTCTCTGGTGATGTGCATGTCAAAGGCCCTACCTACAGCTCCACAACCCCCCCAGCAGCGATCTCCTCTGGTCGGGTTCCATTTGCCAATTTTCTCTGGTGTCTTATGCTAGCTAGTCAGAATATTTTGTCATGATTGTGAGGGGCAGAGTCAATGAGATGTCTATAACGCATGGCTATTAAAGCAGTGTCATGACGTCTGTCCTTAAGCCACTTCTCGAGGCATGTGAGCACTGGTGAAGCTTCCTCTTTCTTTTTAGGGTGGAAGTGCTCCATTTCTGATCGTCTGTATTGGTCTTTAAGCTCCTCAAAAGAGAATATCTGCTGGCTTTTAAAAAGGGAGCCTGCCCTATGGTACTTCTCCTCCCTCCACGCTTCATGCTTTGAAAGCTGAGGGTTCTCAAGCTGGGGTTAAATCTGAGTTATAAAATATAGCTGTAAATGGGGAGAGAAAGGTTGGAAACCCTGGTACTAGAGCCACCTTCCGGGCAGAGTATACAAAAATGCTAGTATACCAGAAAATGATTGTTCAATATAAGCACCAGGAGTCACATGACCCTATCTAGAGAAGTAATATGTTTGACAAGGCAAAAAATCAGTCCGAAAGTGATGAGAAAATTACTGGAAATGTCAAAACGTTTCCCAAATCCTGGAGTATTTTGCAAGACTGCTTTGATTTTATGATCTGTTATGAAACCATATATGTACCTCACAGTTAAATTGCAGTTATAATCTTTGCTGGTGGGACTTGTTTTTCCATATGTTACTTGTTGTGAAGAAAAAGAATGTGTTACATTTTGCCTCCTGCATGATTATCATAATCTTGCTTTTTTCCTTGGTTATTCTTATAACTTTCACCGTATCCCTCTTTCAGCCTCACAACATTCCTCCCTCTACCATCCTTAGAACCCTTGTGTGTGAAGATTAGGTTGGGTCAGTTAGAAACCTCATCTCTGTTGCTGAGGAGATGCGAATGAAGTAGAATGCTTACTCTGACCTTGACATAAAATTCTTAGGCTTAGAAGACTACCAGAGTTTTAGCTTCTCTAATGCGACAAACTGGTAAAATTTGTTGCAATACTATGCATCTCAGAGGGAGCAATAAATGTATCAAAGGGTGCACCTGTAGTTGAGGTGAGTTAATTGTAGATATGAATTTTGATTCATCAGCATCTCATGGGTTTTGGCTAACAAAACAAACAGAAAGTGTATGTAATGTTGCACAGTTAACCAATCAAGACTGTGATTCATTGTTAACATCGGAACAGTATGAGTTTCTGCTTCTTTTCTTATGGGGCCAATTACCAAAAAACTGGCACTCAGCATATGCGAAAGATTGAAATGTTTAAAATTAAATTTTAATCAGCTCGTGTCGAAGAAAACATGTCAGTGTGGTTATCAAAACACGATCCAAAGATACACTTTTATAAATGCTCCGAAGAGAATGAATTGACGGCATGGTAGATAAAAATTACTGGCAATTTAGCAGACGCATGCAATGGGAAATATATAACATTTTTGTGAGTGGGAACAGTTTTGCTGTGACGCCCTTTGACAGCCTTTTTCCGAAGTCTCTGCTTATTTGATATTTGGCATTGTGCAATTACAGTGTATATATAAATGCATGCGCTCAAGCCCTGTCCAACCAGTGCACAATGAAATGAAATATTTTTGCGCTTTTTGTTGAGAAACGTGTGTAGTAGAAGGTCCAGAAATGTCCCCGATGAATACACTACAGTGGGTTCCTAAAAAGCTCTGGCGAACCTAATCGGGCGTTTTCAGGCGGCTTTGATTGGTGGAGGAATGGGGTACTATAATGGTTTTAAAACACTGTGCCCACCAAATCCATCACATCTACTTCACAATGGAATGAGAAAGGGATGAACTTGTAGAGCTGCAGCTAAGAGACAAGTAAAAAGCGATGGATGGAAGTACTTGGGCTAGCGCTCCTCTGCAAGCAATTGCTCTAGGTGGCATTCCAATCCATAATTTTTTGCCTGCCTGCTTCATTACAGAAAAAGGGTACCCAAGTGCAAGTCAGTACTGACTCTGCATATTAAGGAGCAGTTCAGTCTCAAAGGCTAGGCCTCATCCTCTCTGCATAGGAACACAGGTGATCGCAGGTGCTTTGCAGCCTTATCGTTGAGGTGCCTCATTGGAACAACCAACTCATACTCAAACCTGGGCATCCCCCTTTCCCTATTAGGGAGACTCAGAACTTAATCAACAGCAGCGCCTCTAGGTAGCATTCCATTCCATCACTTTTAGATTGGAAAAGGTCTACCTTTGTGCAAATCAGTATGGGTCCTGTCTCAAAGGAGCAGTTCAGCCTGAACAGGTAGCCCACATTCCCTTTACTTGGGAACACACTAACCCAAGACACATTTCAGTTGTGCCCACAGAGTGCAGAGTGAGTCCATAGGCAAAATGAACTCGGGATGGAATCACAGCATTCCCATTTCCCTCTTAGGAAGATTCACAACTTTCAAAAATAATAGATGGAAATGCATAAGGCAATGAGGCTTGAGGTTAGGTTAGATTTTCCATTAAAAAGGCATTTTTTGTTCTCTTAATAACTTTGATGTTGGACAATCCTACATGAAACTTTCCAGTTATTTGCTCTTGTTTACAAAAAAAAGCCTGAATGGAGTACTATAAATTTAGCATAAAAGTAGAACTTCACTCAAGGAGGTGTCTTTGCTTGTTTGGGTTTAAATCTTTTCAGTAGTTTTCAAGAAATTAAAGTTACAAAACTGTGTTGAATGGGCTTTGAAGCATTAAAAAGTTAGGCATAGCTGGAATGTTAGTCTGTGTATTGCCCAAACACACAGGCTCACATACCACGCATTGACTCAAATTAAAAAAATAAATGTCGAAAAAGCTACTTCACATAATCGAGAATGCAGAAAGGAAATGCAAAGATGAACTCCTATCTCTTGATGCCAAAAAGGCATTAGATAAGGACTTGGTACTAAAGATGCTTCAGCCCAGGGCCCTGTCTGATTATTTCTCGGTGTAACTGGCCCATCGCGTCCCTGGAACCCAACCGAGACCGGGCGCTCCACCCAGTCCAATTATAGCTAGAATATTTAAATACTGCAATGTTATTCTTCAGACGGCCCACAGCACCCCTCTACTCAAGTACAAAAATACTTTCATTATTTTCTTCCCGGACTTCATGCTGAAAGTACAGAAATTGCGCCGTAGCTTTCTTGATGTGAAGAGAGCACTTAGGGATCGTGAGATCAAGTACTCAATGATATTCTCAGCAACTCTCCGAGTTACTCTAATCCTGAGGAAACATGGGACTATCTAGAAGGCTGGAGAACAGTGGGAAGGCCGCGCCCGGGGGCCGGAGCCGGCGGCCAGACTAGCCCGATGGAGACGCAGATACAACAGGACAAAGGAGACTGTAGCTCACAAGAACACAACTCCCCCACTGCCCACAGGGAGTGATCACTCACTGATGACGAGCTCGCACCGATTGCCTGGGATCATTAGGCAGCCTCACATCCAACAGAAGGGACATTCAGACCTGCACTGATACTGCCGAACACCGACCTGCACTTGTTTTGCTACTAAGTGAACCACTGTCTAAGGACAAACACCTGAATGTTCTGTACTCAACCGTTTCTCTTTGGTATTGTTGGTAACACTTCTCCTTTATCTAGGGGGGACTGGGCGGGGGTACTTCGAGACTGGCCTTCAATATTCCCGAAGTTATACATGTTGTAGCCCACCATGCAGGGAAGCAGGAAGGGGGGGATGGTTGGGGGTGGGGTTGGTTTATTTGTTATTGTTGCACACTTTTGTTCGTTTACTGGTAGCACACAGCTATGACAGACAACGTGACTCTACAGGGGAAGGCTCTCTTGCCTCCTGACCCAGCGTCCTATTACTATCGATTATGGCCACCAGATTAGCCCCTCCGCAATTTAAGGTACTTTCCTGGAATATCGATGGAGTAGGTGGCAAAATCAAGTGGTGGGTGGTGCCTCAATACCTTAAACGACATGCCCAGATGTGGTGCTCCTCCAGGAGACTCATCTCCAGGGTAACACTGTTCGTGCCCTGGACGGGGGGGTGGGGGGGGTGGGGGTACCGAATGGTGGCACATGCGGGATACATGTCAGGCTCCAGAGGAGCGGGTATTGTAATACGCAAATCCTTACCACTCAGGATACAGAGGACCTTGGCAGACACACACAGTAGATATACTGCTCTATCTGGGTGCTGGGACGGAGAAGTGATTAACATCATCTCGGTCTGTGCTCCCCCGAGACTCCATGAAGCGCTGTTCTTGGGCTTTGCAGCTCTACTGCTCCACTTACCAGAAGGGGGAATGGTCATGGGCGGTGATTTTAACCTGACTCCAGACAATTGTAGGGACCGCTGGCTCCCTAGAGCACTGAGACCCTCCCATAAACCTTTAGCCAACTTTCTCTTGGGTCTGGGACTCATACACACCTGGTGTGCCCAAAACCCCACATCTCAGCACTTCACACTTCATTCAGGGGTGCATGGCAGCCTATCACGTATTGACTACGTCCTTACCCTGGCATTGCAACTCCTGTGCTTTAAGGACGTACGGAACTTGGCTAGGGGCATCTCTGACCATTCCCCGGTTTCGGCTATATACGAACAACCTTCGTGACACACACAGCAGGATGGTGCTTAACCCTTGGTATCTCAAAGTGCCCCGCATTCGTATGGACCTATGTGAGGCCACAGAGCACTACTTCACAGACAGCAAGGATTCTGTCGACTCGGCGTGAACCCTATGGGAAGCATATAAGACAGTCATTAGGGGTCAGGGCCTCTCCCTGGTGGCGGGACACAGAAAAGAAAAGAGGGCTCACATGGAGACGCTGGAGAGGAAGATCCTGAACCTAGAGATAGAGACCCAACAACTCGAGCTGCAGTCCAACATGATCTCAGTCTAAAACAACAAGAGTATAAAGACACTGCGGAGGAGTCAGCAAAAGCCAACTATCAAACCACCCAACGACATCTTTATGAGGTGGGAGACAGGGCTGGGAAACTCCTCGCATGGTTAAACAAGAAAGAAAAGATGAATAGATGGGTCCTGAATATATTAAAGGATGATGGAGAATGAGTTGATACTCGCCAGGGAATAGCAGATGCCTTTGTGTCCTATTATGCACGCCTTTACTCCCCGATGCTAACGGCTTCCTCGGAGAAGTCTCGTGAGTTCTTGGCGGATATACGATTACCCGTGCTTGCATCAGCAGACAGAGCGCTCCTGGAGCAGGACATCACTGAGGATGAAGTCGTTCAAGCAATCCAGGATTTATCCCCGGGCAGGGCTTTGGGCCCTAAAGGGTTACCTATCGAACTATACAAACTCACAGCCCATATGGTGGCACCACATTTGCTCCAGATGTTTAAGGAGAGCTGAGACGTGGGCCTATTACCCTGAGGCCAAAGAATAACCAATATTCTAGTGATACACAAGGAGGGAAACCCCCCTGATGTTTGTGCTTCATGTCGGCCTATTTCACTCCTAAATGCTGAAGTGAAAATATTAGCGAAATTACTGCCCCCCAGACTGCTTCAGGTAATAACGTCACTGAAACACCTGGACCAATCCGGCTTCATGCCTGGACGTAACACCTCACTCAACTTGCATCGCCTGCATGGGTTCCTGGGCCGTGCTGGAGGACTTTGGGAAGATGCCCTTGTGATGTCACTTGGCACACGTATGGCCTTTGACAACACTGTGTGGCCATACATGTTCCAGACCCTTATCAGGCTAGGCTTAGGCCCATGCTTTATTGGCATGGATACGATTTGCTATACACTACCCCTCTTGCCCAGGTAACGGTTGGTGGGGGTACATCCTCTGTGTTTCACCTGTAGTGTGGAACCCGGCAGGATTGCCCCCTTTCCCCACTTTTATTTGCCTTGGCTCTGGAGCCACTGGCGGTGTGGATCAGACAGGACCCCCTGATCCAAGGACTAAAATGGACTGAAGACTGGGAGGACCATATCTCCTTATATGCGGATGACATTCTGCTATGTCTCTCCGACCCAGTCCCCACCCTAGACAGAGCAATGCACATTTTCACATTATTTCCCCATCACTCAGGGTACATCATCAATTGGGACAAATCCCTCATATTTCTCCTACGTGGGGAAGCCCCATGATTGCCTGAGACTGCGAGGCTAAAGTCATAGTGGAAGGCTTCCGATACTTAGGGATTTACATTTCTGCGGACCCAGAGGCTTTCTATACAAGAAACCTGGTGCCACCTCTGTCACACCTCTGAAGCGACAAACAACACTGGAAGACCCTGCCCCTGTCCCTCTTAGGAAAGCCGCCCTGTTCAAAATGAGGTCACTACCCCGCTTCCTCTACGCACTACATAACACACCTTACTTGGTTGCCCCTTCTTACCTCCAGGCCATCGACAGGGAAATCCGTACACTGCTCTGGGATGGGGGTCCTGCTCACATTGCCCTCCAAAAACTGACAAGGGGATGGAATGATGGTGGTATCGCCCTCCCAAATATACAACAGTATTACTGGGCAGCGCAGCTCACTACAATCAATCAATGGGCCAATCTCCCAGACGGAGAACCTGCCTGGTGCCTCGACAGACTCGCTATGCTCCCAGGAGGATATCTCAGGGCATTATATGGCAACTCGCGTCCCAGAACTTTTCCACCCACCACAGAAACGACACTCAGCCTCTGAACTTCGGTGCACCGGGCCCTTGGTTGGAAAGGCAAACTAACTTCAGCCTCATCTCTTTGGGACAACGCACTGTTAGTGATGCTGGGGAAACCACAGGGTTTTGATAAATGGGACCTTATTGGTCTCTCTAAGGTAGGAGACCAGTGGATACAGGGGGGGTCATCCCATTTGTGGAACTACAAGAGGAATACCAAATGGCAACCACAGAATAATATAGATACTTACAAATCCGTCATGCGATTCAGGTGGCGGTGCCAAAGGGAGGGGAGCTCCCTGAAGCCTCCCCACTGGAGGATTGTCTCCTTGATGAATATATGCCCAAAAAAGTCATATCCCTCACATATAGAAAATTGCTTATTAATCAGCCTAATACCTTGGTCAGGTTACGAGAGCAGTTGGACAGGGACCTAGAGGGGATTGAGGATGAGGAATGGTTAGAAGCATTGGCGTCCCCACGAGAGGTAGCTATTAGAGCCAGGTTCCGCCTCATACAGCTAAAAATCCTTCATCGGTGCTACTATGCTTGTTCCAAGTTGGCACGGATGGGCAGGGCATCAACCTCGCTCTGTCATCGTGGTTGTAACCAAGAAGGGACATTTTTCCACATGATCTGTGAATGCCCTACAATACAAAACTATTGGAACTCTGTGATTGCATGCCTGAATGGGGTGTTTGGGGGCGATGTAAAGGCCTCTGCGAAATGGTGTCTACTTAATATATGGGAGGTCACACATCTCACCCTCATGGACCATTTTTATGACTGTGAGAGTGATAGTGATGAAACGTATCATTGTGCGTGAGTGGAGAGCCACCCAGGTGCCCTGTCTGAGTGCCTGGAAAAAAGACATGGACTGGCGCATGTTGGCGGAGAGCACTGTGTATGAAAGAAGAGGTTGCCCCAAGAAATGGGTCAAAATTTGGGGAAGGTGGAACGATTTCCGAGGTGGAATCTGTACTACGACTGTTCTTCTTGACCTTAATGTCCTTCGTTTGGGACTGTCCACTAATGAAGGGTTCTGATGCCTGATTGGTGGGGTGGGAAGGCAGGATGAGAGGAATTCCACGATTTTCTGTACGACTATGGTTACGTGATTGTGCTGTGATGCTACTAATGTTACAATTCAATGTTCATGCCTTACTGCTTTTTCTTGCAGTTTAAAGGATTTGTAAAAAAAAAAGGCATTTGATAGGGTGGACTGGAGGTTTATAGAGGGAGTCCAACACCTGGATCTGGGTCCGTGTTTCTTTAAATGCGTCATTGTGAGCTATCGCCATCCCACAGCTAGGATACGTCTGAAAGGCACCACATCTTCTCCTATCACCGTAGAGCGAGGCACAAGGCAGAGGGGCCCCCTTTCACCTCTTATCTTTTCTCTTACACTCTTACCATTTGCTAATGCAGTCAGACAGAATGAGAAAATCAAGAGAGCCTCTGATGGCAAAGAGGCATTCAAACTCTCGATATTCGCTGACGACTTCATGCTCTCTTTGGCCGACTCTCCGACCTCCGTAGAACTCAGCAGATTGTAGTCAGTCTACAATTTCAGATTCATTTCAGTAAATCGGAGGCCCTCCTCTTACATCCCATGCTGCTCCAGGAGTCAGTGCTGACCTCCTTTATTCCTATCCCATGGTCTAGAGATTCACTAACATGCTTGGGGATCATTTTAGCCTGCACCACGTCTCAAGTAATAACCCTGAAATATGCTAAACTACTAAAAGACATCTGATATGATTACCAAATGTGGCACAATAAACAGTGTTCGTGGCTGGGGCGTGCGGCAGTAGTGAAGATGAGGGTTCTCTCACAGATCCTCCACTCTTTTTCAGACTATAGCCTTGCCACTTCTGCCCACAATGATGAAACATTTGCAATCTATGGTGAACTCATACAAAACATACCCCATGCATTGCAAGCAAGACTCTCTACTTCTCAGTCAAACAAGGATGACTTGCCCTCCCACATATATTATCATACTTCCAGGCGGCTCAGCTTAGATATATTATTAAATGGGGAAAAAAGGAAGTAGTGAAACAATTGTGCTTTGTGGATCAGTTAATCGCTGCAGCCATCCTAACGGAAGGTTCTTCGTCATCTACCATTTTAAAGTTTTTTCCCCCCATTAGCACTGCTTTTGAAGACGCAGATGAATACTTGGAAAACAATGCAATTCCCTCAAGTTCCAACATCGTTTGTCCTGGGTCACCACACTATGTTTGTTTACTTTGAAAACTCTGGGTGGATAAGATAATGTTTGTGTTCCTTTGTCAATGTGACCCCACAACTTTTTACGTAGGCTACTAGTTTAATTTCTGTAATGTTAACTAATGCTTAACCTCACACTCTTTTTATTCCATTTTCTTGAGACTTTCTGTTTCATGTGAGAATGACACATTTTTCCTCCAGAATACTCAATTGCTTCTTTAGCCACCATGGGAAAACATGTAACACAAAATTTCATACCATAAGCAAAAATAATGAGTTAGCTCTGGTTACCGAGTGAGGGTTGATTCTGTAAGTCCACAATCATTCTCTTGTGCTACTCCATGGGGCTTTGGTTTGCAGACCCAGAGTGAATCTATTTTTGATGTACAGGTTGAATCATTCAACCAGGCCATTGCACTGTGGGTTATACAGGACTACTGTCGCATATATCCAATGTGACATTTCTCAATAAATTGTTACTTATCAGTTGAAATTAATTGCACACCATTGTCCATTACCAGCATTTCTGGAAAGCCTTCCTTGCTGAACACTTCTAGTAAAAATCCAATACAGATTTCATTGTAGCAGATTCAGCAAATTTGACTTCGGCAACTTGGGAGTCATAATCGATAATGGCTACAGCAAATCTCATGTGATATGATAAAATCTTAAAAGGACCACAAATTACACTTTTTGCCATGCACATTTTGGCCACTGAACAGGGACATGGGTAAACTGGCTCACTTTAGCAGCTACAGCAGGGGTGAGGTTCTTTATGGTCCTTTTAATGTGCAACCTGGTAGATAAAAGCTCATAATTAATGCTAAAAGGAAAAAAGATGGGCTGACAGAAAAGGGAAGGAAGGATGGATGGATGTGTGAGTTAAAGGGTGGGTTGATAGATGAGTGAGTGAAAGGATGGGTGGGTGGGTGAAAAAATGGATGGATTAAGTGGGTGAAAGGATGGGTGGGTGAAAACATGGGTGAGTAAAAGGATGGATGGGTGGGTGAAAAGATGAGTGGGTAATAGGTTGGTTGGATGAGTGATGTGTGGATGAGTGGGTGACACGATGAGTGGATGAAAGAATGGGGGAGTAAAGGGAAATCTGAGAGGGTGGATGGATGGGTGCAGGGTTGACGTTAACTCCCTTATTTAGCAGCTACAGCAGTGGTGGGCAGAGGTGCTGAAACTTTTTCAGAGTGGGAGTGTTGTGATCAATGTTATAGCATGGAAGTCATAGGGAATGTGAAACATCCCAGTGTCCCTCAAAAAACAAGTGTAGCAAATGTGCCACATCCATTCTGCTGGAGAATAGTAAGAGTGTAGTATGTAGCTGGTGGTGCATTTTGGAGTGCTGGTGGATGGATTGACAAAAAGATATTTCTTCTCTTCATTCCAGTGTCTCATAGGCGCACAATTTTGACGCATTCCCAAGTTCACAAGTGTTTGTAACTCTGGGAATGTTGCGCAATCCATGGGTGGGTGCGTGGGAACGTCCATGCTCAACCCATGGAATGCCTCGCTGGCGCAAAGTAACGCAAGGCAGCACTTTGTTCTGCGTTTTTTTTTTTTTTACAAAGTCACACCAGGCGGCTCAAATCACCCCTTGTGTAACTTTGTAAATCCCAGTTAAGAAAGTGCATTCCCTTATGACAACTTGCGTCTATCAAGGACAATGCATGTTCTTAGAAAAAATGGGCTAAGATATTACCTTTTTTGCCACTTAAATAACATATGTTACATAACTTGACTCATTTATCTGCCTCCAAGTTCATGCCAGATCACTAGAAATTAGTTTTCACTAGGGTTTTAATCACGGACATACCCATCTGACCCTGATGGCTATTTTATAAAACAGCTTGTCTCATATATTCAGGTGGTATGCATTTCTTGCCTCTTATTACATGGCTGCCTTTCAAGAGGACAGAAAGAGTGAAAAATCTGCAGAGGCCAGACTTCAACCAAAAAATTCTTAGATAATTTTGATGACTTTACTTTCAGGCACTGCTGTTTCCTCCTAAGATAAACCCCCTAAAGAGTAGTCAACTACTTAGTGGATGACAGCAATCACCTGAATTTGCCCCTCACATTGATCCTGTCAAAATGACAAAGAAATCAGAAGGCGGGATAAACAGTCAACTGTTTTATTTTTCCACCCTAAAACAAATGTCACATCTAAACAATATTCTTGCAGTTTTGCGCGAAGGCAGGTTATACATGCAGTAGCAGAAAGACGCGCACCATTGGATGATATGATCACTAACGGTTTGTGGTACATTTCTTAAATAATATGTTACCCTAAACATAGTGCCTGAAATGACTGAGTACCCACACACGGGCTAAAGTTCCTTTTCAGTGACTGCATAGCTTTGCTCAGTGAAACTCAGTGCTCTAGAAGTGAAGGCTACGTTCCATTCTCGTTCCCCTCAAAACTACAACATAAAGGCATTTACTGTTATGATGCATGTTTGGCTTGAGAAAAAGTGTTCTAAGTGGATACAGCAGCAATAGTTCCTTGATCATCTCAAAGGTACTTTGATGCCAGTCACCCCATACGAAATATTGACATTTGTGCATTAATTCCCTCAGTGGTTTATTACAGAGTGCAATAGAAGGCTTTAGTCACAGGACGGGTCAATACCTACATCGTTATGCAATAGGCAATGTTGGGTGTGTATGATGGGTACTGTCCTCGCAGATCATCCACACAAGATCTCCATTTACAGACAGTTCAGGGTAAAGAAGTGATTACAAGAACATACACTGGAGTATTGGAGGGCGTCAAAAAGAATCCATTAAAATTAGGGGTGGGCGGAACTTGCAGAGTTTCACTCCTCGGAATTCCATGGAGTTACATGAAAACTCTGTGAGATTCCGCTGGGAGCTCGTTTCTTGCTGAAAAATTAGCACAAATTGCACCATACGGCGAGGCGCTGCTTCTGGAGTGGATTTTCCTGCCGCTTGAGTAGATATTCTGTTCGGGCGGCAGCTTTCTGACCGTGAATGGTCGCGACCGCCTGCATTGGGGAAATCTTATCGGGTGCCCTCCTAGCGACTGAAAATTGCACTAGCGAATGCCAAATTTCACTCGCCAACTTACCGTTGGCGAGCTGCGTGTGAGAAAAAAACTGCCACATGGCGGTTGGTGGAATTTTGCCAGAACTCTGCTTTTCACGTGTAATGCGGAGTGGCCAAAACTCAGCCAACTCCACCGGCGGAGCAGACTTTATCGCCCACCCCAAATTAAAATCAAGTGCGAATTGTGAAGCCGACTGTGACACAGTTCTAACGGATATACAGGGGAAAGGGGCTCACACGCACGGCCACTAGAATTGCCTGATTTTGTCTGATCCACTTTAACTTTATATATAGGACATACATTGAGCCTACATCATTTTCTTTTCGTTCCAGATTTAGTTATTCAAAACAAAGAGGGTCATTACGATGACTGGCGGATCGCCACTGCCCGTATGGCGGTGGCGATCCGCCCGCCATTCCCCTCCGCCCGCATGCCATTTCCCCCCGCCACATTACGATGGCGGGGGGGAGCCCGGCGGATGGAAACACCGTCCGCCGGTTTTCCGCCGGTCACACAGGTGACCGGGCGGAAAAGGGCAGTAATATGGTGGCGGTATCTGCAAGACACCGCCATCCATATTAGGATGACTGCGGAGATGTGCCTTTTCATGGCGACAGCGCCGCCATGGAAAGGCATATGGTCCCTACACAATGGGGGCCCGTTGCGGGCCCTTGGGAAGGGGGTGCACATGGGGGTACCTATGGTACCCCCTGCATTGGCATGGACAAGGTGGCAGGCACCGCGCGGTTGCCTGTCACCTTGTGCATGCCAATGCTACGACGTGCATTCCCAGCATTGTGGCGGGCGGTGCGAACACCGCCCGCCACAATGTCAGGAATAGGGGATACCACCGTGGCGGTGGCATCCTAATACTCGCGGCGGGACCGCCGCTCCTATGGCGGACGGTCCCATTCACCGCTACGGTGGCGGGCGGACAAGAGTCCGCCCGTCATCATAATGACCTCCAAAGTGCCATGTTTACAATGAGGAATAGTGCAGATGAGGCAATGCTAATAAAAAAAAGAATAAACAGAAAAAAGCTATTGATTTTTGACTGTATGGCGTGGATCCAATATTGCAAATATACATGCACAATTGATTTTATTACCTCTGAATCATAAAGGAGGTACTTGTCTAAAAAGTCACAAGGGTCAATTGTGTTCTTTTGTATACTGGGACATACTCAGCAGCACCGCACTTGGCAGCTTTCTGTTTCAAGCAGCAACCTGCAGGCATTGATTGGGGTTTCTTATGCTCACTCCAGATAGGTCCAAAGCAAAGGCTGATTTAAGGGGTCATCAGCCCTTCTTTTGTTGGAGTACCATCCTGGCTGGGAGATATCTGGAGCCTAACACCTAGATACCAGTGCAACAGAGAGAAGAAAAGGAACTTAACTTGTTATCACTGGTTGTACGGTGGTACAACGCAGGTAAATACATTGTATGTCTTTACCACACATGTTTTTACCACTAATATGTTTTTACAATGCATGCCATTACCACGCATTGTTTCTATATATAAAAACAATGAATTTGTGGGGGGAAACCCTCGACACCCCCCCCAACTTACCTTAAATGTGTGGTAAAGGCATGCATTGTTAAGGCATGCACGTGGTAAAAATATGTGTGCTAAAAAATGTGTGGTAAAGGCACAACGAGTTAAAAACCTCATTGTAAAGGATGTTTCCCATTATCACTTCACAATTACTTAACAGAAACTATGCTTTGGAGACATGTTTTTTCTTTGTTTAACCCCGTATATGGAAGAGATAGGCATGCACTGTAAGAATGTAGGATGTCTCTGTCTGTATGAATAATTACACAAATAACAATTTAAATAGTACTTATTATTTTATTTTTATTTCTTGTATAGCACTGTTCACCCTACTGTAGGGAGTCAGAGTGTTTTCCATCACTGATATTTGTAATATACAGAGACAATAAATCATACAAGTGTGTAGATCAATGTATAGGAAAGTACATAAGATAATTAGAGTTATAATGTAGGTGTCACCAATTAAGAGTACATTGTCAATAGAAACACAAAGTCATGATTTAAAAAGTGCAGTGGTTGGGGTTGTCTGTACTAGAAAGACTATTACGTCCAAAGGAACCCTTTTTAGCAACCTTAAAATAATGATATATTGAGGAAAAAGACATAAGGTTGCAAACACGCGCATTATTGTTTCGATGCAGCTCATTGATGCAAGTTCATAACTCACTGTGGTATATTAGAAGGATTGAAGCAGGTGCCAATACAGGTAAAGTATTTTAAAATGCAGCCTCATAGTGACTAATTAAGTAAGCCACAACAGATTTAATGTCAAGTTTGTCCTTGTTGGCAATTTCTTTGTGGCAGAGTTTTTAAAACATAAATGTATAAATTACTGAATAAACCATCGGACTTCTCTTTTCATAACCTCGCCCCTTGTGGATCCCCCCCCTCCACACACACACACCCTTACACCCAATTTAAGGGTTCCCAGGGTAATGTGTTTTCCAATTCAAGTACTGCTTTTAAGAGAAAACCAGAGGACATTTTTAGTGATAGTGTTGCTAAGGTCTTGTTCCCCCACCATCAATACTTGTTCTGGAGAGAATGGATTTAATATAATTTGCAGCCTTAGAGTTGAGCATGGCAACCCACAACACATACTCCTTTGCGAGCAAAATATATTTTTTATCCATGCTTCCCTTTGTTTAAATATTACTTCTGTAGGATTATATCTGATAAATTCTGCATTATTTCCTTATATGATTCTGCTTATATATGGGATAGTTGTAATTCCAACACAACTTGACACCACTTTTTCAAATAACTCTTTAGAGATAATGAATGATGTATGGCGAACCAGAGTCCGCAATGACCTCTAAATATTTACATAAAGTTACGATAGTGCACTTTGGAGGACCAAGGTCATTCTCGTCTGTGCTGCTATTCACTGTTCTGACCACCAGGACCAAAATGGTTATCTTGATTACACGTTCATTAGCATTTCTCATTTCACTTATGTGGGCTACCTTTGTCTTCAGAGAACTTCCTATCATCCTCACATACTTTAGCAAAATGCCCCTTCCTTCCACACACTACATCCTTTATCTACAGAGGGACATCCTTTGAAGGAGGCAATATGAACAAGGCTACTGCAACAATATCTGGCAATTTTATTTCCTTTTTTTTTTTATTGATCCCCGATGCTATTTCCCATTTTGGTGCTCTTGTTGCCAATGCTACACACTTTACTTGTTTTTCCTTCTTACCTATTCCCCTTCACTTAACCTCTACATGATATAATTTGCGCTATTGCTTTGGGTATGGTAATGACCTCATAAGTCTTGGATGCCCCATGACCTGTGACTGTTCTTGAATTTTCTTCAAATTGGTACTAACCATTACTAGGTTTTTCATCATTTGGTCAACTGCTGCCTCAAATTTGCACGAGGTTGATGAACCCAAAGAGCTGCTGAAAACTCACCAAATGACTCATTTGGTTTCAGTGCACGAATTTAAAAATAATACATTTCTATTGTTACACTTAAAAATATTTACAAGGCTTTTCCATTCGGGCCATAGTTCCTCCTAAATCATTTGGATCGCCAGCACCTTCCCCCAAAATAATTTTATGTAAGATTCTTACAACTTCTTAACCATCAGAGTCCAAACAGTGTAACGAAATATATTTCACTCTTTCAACTTGCATCTTACCTGTTTCCATTACAGCTAAATATGTCGAAAATTCTCCCTTCTCCTTTTTCCCTGAGGCAGGTCAAATCGCATGATAACTATTTCTATTAAATACTTTCCTAACAATGTCAAAAGACGTTCCCGTTTTGTAATATCCTTCAAGTATCATTTTGTACATGATGTGATACTCTAAAGTAAACAAAGTTACTGTAGGTAATGGCTGTTTTGAAATGTTATGCGAACAGCAAAACCTGCGCGAGGCTTCGAAAGTTCTAGCACCAGAGTTGTGACTTGTGCACATTGGAGTTCCTCGCCATAGGTGCAGACATTTTCACCAAAATATCACTTCAACGGTATCTCCTTTATTTCAGTCAGAAAGATCTTCCATCCACAATCTGTAAACAGAGCCAAACCGATCATTCTGCCATCCCAGCTTGCAAAAAAATTAAAAAGCATGTAATTCAATAAGGGGCGCCTGTGGTTTACTTAATCTAGGTTTGAGCAAACTGGTTCCTGGACTAACTGGAAATAACCACTACGCAAAATAACAGTATGAACAGACGTATTTTATTTTTAACAATTAGGTTATACTATGTTACAAGCAATTGTGTAGTACATTTCGTCCGTTTGAATGAGATTTATAGTGCTTTCGGAATCTGTGAACCCTTTTTTTCTAGTTGAAAGGGTCATGGCTGTCTGGTGTCATTGTAAGTAGTTGATGAAGTAAGTGTATCCATTAGTGATGGCCATTATTGGTTGGAGGGATGAATGCACTAGGTAGGACTTGTCGATGATCCTTGGAGTGTTTTTGGATGAGCATAGAAGCCATGCGCCTTGCCATTTATATAATTCCACAGGTATAAACCATTGTTCATTGTCCTGCCTAGATTTTGTGTCCCACTGGGGCAGCATCTTTGGTGCCTTGTAAAATGTCATATTGTAAGATTGATCATCCGAACACAGCCAGCTGTTCTAAGTCACTATCACTTTGCCATTTGTTATAATTTTCTCTGCTAGAAAGCAGCCGCGAGGTTCCCCTCAAAGCAGTATAGAACTTTTTCATGGACTTCTTTGTTAGAAAATCCAAAAGTGAATGTTAATCAGATGTGAAATACCGAGCACAGAGGACAGTGTGAATATTTGGAATCAAACCTTTGTCACAAGCCCAAAAGTACAGATAAAACCGCGTTTGAAAAAAAGTTTACATCAAATCTACTAAATAATTGTATATGAAGACGGTTTCTTCTTGTTAAAAGGGATTACGTGCTCAAACTTTGCAACTCTCTAGAGCATTCTCCAAACAATTAGCTGATATCTAAAGGAGTTCATAGCTCAGTTTACTAAACTGAATTTGCAAAATGTTAAATAGTGTCTGGGAGCAGGGCTGGGAGCTTTGAGTGAGCAAGTGAAGATAATGGACGAAGTTGTTGACGGTAGGCAGGAAGGAGGACTGGGATTCCTACTAAGATCATCAATAAAACATGGCCCCACATGGTGCATTTGAAAGCACGTTTTAACATTTTCTCCATGAATATTGAAGGGTAAGTGATGACTTTCAGAGACGTTTCTGAGGAGCTCATGAATTCATGCAAAACATGAACATGTTCAACATCACCGCTAAGGAAATATTCCCCAACAGTAGAGATTACACGTATGTGCCGTGTAGAAAGGCAAGATGTACATCAAAACTATGTGTACGCCGCAGAGGCGATACATCTGAAGGACTGAATCCTCTAATACCGAAGTGCAAGTGTTTCTTCTAACCCTTGATTCATAGCAGACTACTAGTAATAATGCTACTATATTTATATAGTGGCCAGCACCCTCAAGTTTCTGGCGCTGGCCATCACATCTTAGATTCATTCAATTGAAGTTTAGAAAAACTAGGTGTGAGAAATTGGGCCGTTGGTTGAGAGGGTCGAAACCCTATTCAAGCAACTGCCACAATTCTTGTCAGGTCACTAAATTACCGTATGCTTAACCCTCTGGTAGCTTGGCATAAAAGCAGTCAGGCATAACTAAGAAGCAATGTGTAAAATATTTATGCAGCACTAAAACAGTTATAAAATGATAACACAACACAAGAAAAATTGCATATAAATTTAGAAAAATAGAGTACATTTTAATAAATTGAGACCAAAACAACAAAATTCCAATCAATAGAACTGGAGGTATGCAATTGTGGAGGTTTCGATAAAAGGAGAGCCAAACGGCACAAAGCGCCAACTGTGGGTATCTGGTCGCGCTGGACCAGGACAAAGTCTCAAATTCAGGCCGCCCGCGATGGAGGGCCGGCCTGGCACAGCACCAAGTTTGGCCCGCTGAAGATTGTACCTTATGTCCTTGTTGTACGGTAGCGTGGCATTGCTTTGTGAGGGTTCGCATCTAGCGTCTGTTCCGATGAAGCTGTACAGCAAGGCTTTGCGTCTCTTGGTTCCAATGAAGCTGGCAGCTGTGCGGAGAGGCTTAGTGCGGCTTTGTATTGCTCAGCATCAATTCCGATGAGGCCAGAAGCTGTGCGGCGAGGCTTCGAGTCACTTCGCGCTGGATTTGGTGGAACCTTCAGTTAGGCTAGGAGGAGCACTTTCTGATGCCAGCCAAGGTCACAGGTCCTGGTGAAACACCACTTGAGGATCAGGAACTCCTTCCAGCAGAGGCCAGCAGGACTCATGCAGGTCCGGTTGCAAGTCCAAGCAGGTCCAGTGCAGCAGGTCAGCTGGGAAGTTGGAGGGAAGCCTCTAGAGCTTGTTGTGTCCCTGTAGCTCACAACAGGAGGTCAGTCAGCTGACCCTTGGAGTCACTAAGGTATCCTGGGATGAAAGGAGCAGGTCCAGTCTTCCTTCTTAGACAGTGGGCAGGCCTCAGACAGACAGCAGGGCAGTCATTCCTCTGTATTATCCATAGGTCCAGGAGTGCACTGAAAAGTGGGTCTGAGGATCATATTTTTATACCTGGTGCTCCCTTTGAAGTGGGAGAAGCTTGTGGAGTTTTCCCCCCACAGAAGTGTCTGGAATTTTCTGCATCCCTTCCCTGGTACCAGTCTGTCAGGGAGCTCAATAGACTAGTGTGAAGTTTATTGTGTGCGAGTTGAGGCAGGGTCATCGAAGTGCAAGTAGAGCGGTGCACAGCTCCACCTCCCATTCCTGCTTGGATGGCCCATCTTGTCAACACTCAGCCCCTCTATTGTGTGGCTGTCTGGGAGGAATTCACAAAGGCCAACTATACCTAGTCATGTGATCCAGGAAACAAGCTACAGGCACCAAATAATTAAGACAAACAAATGCCAACGTTATAAAAGTGGCATTTTCGAAATTATGACTTAAAATGTGACTTTACCAATAAAGAGGGTTTTGAATTACATTTCTTCAGACACCAAACATGCCATTTCTACCTGAAACCAAACAAAAGTTATCACTTATATTAAATGTAATAACGTAACCCAACGTTATCCTATGGGAGAGGTAGGCCTTGCAATATTGAAAAACGAATATGAGTTTTTCACTACCATGACATGCAAAACTTAAAAGTACAAGTCCAACTGTTTAAATGCACTGCACCCTGCCCTATGGGTTGTTTAGGGCCTGTCCTAGGGGTGACTTGTATGTATTAAAAAGAAAGGTATAGGCCTGGCAAAAGGCTTTTGTTGACAAGTCGAAATGACAGTTTAAAACTGCCCACACAGGCTGCAATGGCAGGCCTGAGACATGTTTAAAGAGCTACTTAATTGGGTGGCAGATTGAGCACTGCAGGCCCACTAGTAGCATTTAATTTAATTTACAGGCCCTGGGTGCAAGTAGTACCATTTGACTGGGGAGTTATAAGTACATTAAATATACCAGTTGGGTGTAAACCAATATTACCATAGAGCACATCATGCCCATTATCATAGGGGAGAGCGCAAGCACTTTAGCACTGTTCAGCAGTGGTAAAGTGCACAGGGTCATAAGGCCAACAAAAAACGAATTCAGAAAAACAGGAGGGTTGAAGGCAAAACATTTGGGGGTGACCCTGCAGAGAGGGCTGAGTCCAACATTAGGTTTTTGGAAGCTTTTTAAAACAGCACTTTCTAGAGATTTGTGTGGCAGTAAAATCAGTTGCAGGCGATTCCAGGCTTCTGCACCCAAGACTGAGAAATGACTGCCCCCGCCCCCCCCCCCCTGAAATAGCTTGAAAGACTGCATCCCCCAACTCATTCTCTCCTCTTCACATCTATCCTGAAAATCCCCAAGGATCACTAAGGGGCCCATTACGATGGCGGGCGGAAGCACAACCGCCGTGCTGGCGGATGCAAAAACCACCAGTTACCGCCGGCACGCAGCAGTCCACACGCCCGCCCAATTACGATGCGAAAAGCAGGCCAAACACCGCCGGCAAGCCAGCAACACCGTCCGCCATCAAAGTGCGCCCGTACACGTAGCGGCGCAGCTAACTGACACACACCGTCCGACGAAACACGTCCCGCCCGGCGTATAAATTACGATGCCGCAAACAAACGGCTCCCACGGCTAAGAGACACCGCACGTGAAAGAGAGGCGGTAACACGGACGCAGAGCACGGACAACGAAGAAGCGGCACCCCGGGCATGAATCCAGCACTGCAGGCCCTTCCCATGCTTCTGCTGATGCACCACCAAGGACGCAACGTGCCGCGGAGACGCAGGTAGGCACACACACAACAAGTGCACGCAAACAGCGCACACAGTGCAAGGGCGGAAAAAGCGGACAACCCCCACCAGCGCGTGTACACTACACATCCACCATTGCATCCACATATGACACACAGGCCAAATCCTAACATCGCGGAACACATGTGTACACACCACCTGGGACTAGGAACCAACCACCCCGTCACGGCCCCAAAGCGCCGATGACGCTCGCCACACATGCGCACAACGCAGAGGCCAACCGCAGCGCCATGCATGCGTCGCACACAGACACAGGGACACAACCAAGCAGCACACACATCAGCCCCACCCCGAACGCACATGACACGTGACAGGCCTGCCACAGACATGTCCCCAACGCCCAATTCACGGACAACACCCAACGCCACACAACCGACGCACACATGTCAGTGAAGTCACGCAACAGCAGGACACACCCCAGTGTAACAAACATGGCGTAGCACACAGCGGCGGCAACACCAACTAGGAGAAGCAGGGCCCCTTCGGGAAGAGGAACGCCAGTACCACACTGAAAAACCCATACCACCCTGCACATATGAACAAGACATATGAAACGGAACACCAAAGAGCCCGGGGACCGACAACAGGTGGCCCAAGAATAACATCCACACACAAGGCCCAACGCAGAGCGGAAAGGCAGCCTGCCGCCCACACAAGGGAGAGCAGACAGCACTGAATGACCTTCCATTCCAACTCCGAAACCACAGCCCTACGACAGAAGCCGGTGAATACAGCCATTGTCCAAGAATAGACCAACACAGGCATGCCGAGGAGACCGACCACAGGGCAGATAGCGCATATCACAGAAGCACACAACGGACGGGGAAGAAAGAAGAAAACACTCCCCCATGTCGGCCACATGCAAGTTAATTGGAAGGAGTCACACAGCACTGACCTTGAACTGTCTGAGAAGCATGTGGGAAGAGGGCCCGTGTCCTCCAAACAAGCCAACAGAACACAAGTCCTGTCTCCCTACGACTACACAGAGCTCACAGCAACCCCGGAGCGTGCACATTGCAGACTGCACACACAGCCGGAGCACGCCATCTCAACGAACCGCTGCGAAATGGCAACCGCAGCACACCTACCCAACTACGCCGAACAGCTCAAGCTGTACAAAACCAACACGATACATACATTGGGATGCGATCTCCTGTCCCTGCTGAACGTAAGTTACCGACTGACTTACCGCATCACATTGTTCAGCTGCGTCATGCCCGTCTTCTACTGTCGGAGGTGTCCCTACCAGCATCCCGTCGAGATATGCCTCTCCAACCCGGCATGTCTGAAGGCGGACCTGCTACCACTACTCCTCCCTCTGGACGCACACGACAGGGCCTGCTCTGCCTATGGGGGCATGGCGTATGTGGCCAACATCGCACCCGCACTGAAATGGGACCACTGTGCCTCCACACGACGGATCATCGAGAACAGCTACATCGAATGTCACCCAGCATGCCCCATCATGGTCCTCCAAGGGACAACTTACGAACAACACCTTGAGAGCCACCATCCGCTTCATTGGCTGGCAAACATGTACACCACCAATGACATGGAAGCCCTGCTGGACGGCATCGCATACCTGACAACCTGTAAATACGTCGGACCACAACGCAGGTTCCCCGAGTGACCTATGAAGCCCAACCCCGCACCCATGCTCAGCTTCCGCACGGACTGGCCAGTCACCACCACAACAGCCATACCAAACGACCGGCAACTGTAACCACACCATCAACGACATCGCCATGACATCGGATATGACCGGGACATGCACACTGTTCCCCATCACATCCAGGAACACCGCATGCATCGTGGGAGGCAGTGGCATGGGCTCTGTGTATCGCACCCACATGGACGGAACTGCACGAACAACCAGGACACAACATGGATCCAGCGCACATGGACACACACACCGCTCAGTGGACATGAATAGGTCGCCTGGAGTCTATGGGTGCTGCACCCCTCCCACCCCCGCCCCGGGAATCCCATACCAGGACCTTTGCATGGACGACAAGTGCATACAACAACAACACGACCCCAGTGACTGTGACATGTCCAGTAACCACCACAGTGCAACAACAAGTGGCACGCCGCTGCATGCACGCAAGCACATGCCCTGATGTCATCTCACATGCACGCGTGCATGAGGAACAACCGCAGCAAACCTGTCACATGGAACTGAGATGGACTGTGCCCATGATGCCGAGCGGTCTGGTAGGCTACATGTATACCGTCTGTGTCAAAGTCCGCAGCTCCGCAGCTATACGTAAATGTACATTAGCACAGCCTTGGCCAAGCAGATGTAACTCTGAAGCCCACATCCCACATGCAACAGCCAATCACATGTAACCCCACACCCTATCCAATTTGTAATCATGCTCAGTATATCCTCAACATGTATTCCGCTGCCAGTAGTGTCCACTATACTGCATCACAGAGGACAGAAGACTCAATATAATGTTTGAAACCAAAACTGTCTCCGCTGACTCATTTCACAAGTACGAATGAGAGAGGATGAGAGTATGTGAAGTACACGGCAGTCGTGACATGACCATGTAGTCCACTGGTATTGGATGTCAACGCAAATGAGTAGCACTACTGTGGAAGACACACATGTGTCGTGTGAAGTCGTATGGACGCAGTGCTCAGGTGGGTGGGTGCGACGGGTAGATGCGCACATGCCAAGTTGGAGCACGCCGTGTTGGGAGGGGTCATGAACAGTACACCACCGCTTCCCTGGGCATTGTGAGAGGACACCTGTCGGGGGGAGTGAACACGTGTGTGCACAGCAGCCGGGCACACGTACAAAGCGGTACCAGGCGCACCTCAGCCCACCCTCTGTGGACAAGCTGGATCCTGTTGTGCGCCCGCCATGCCCCTTGACAAGGCACACACAGCCCCAGTCGACCAGGTGTAACCCCAACATAGTCAATCCGCACAGGCGATACAGGGCACGGGATGGCAGTGGAGCATGGTGTGTGAGAGGTCTCCTCGCGCTCCTCCTGGTCATATCACGCAGGCAATAGAACCTCAACGTCCAGCATGGCAAAAGTCAAATGGAAGTGTAGGGGGACGCACCACAGCACGAGCAGCACTGACGTCACGGGAGGTGGCTCGCACCATCCCATCCATTGCCCATCATACCAACCACGCCACATGCCATTGCGACTAAGTGCAAGCGCGTGCGCCACCACCCCTGAGCCCTCCCCAGAGAGGCCAAAGAGTGAATGTGTGGGCCATCAGCCACAGACAGACGCGGCCTGGCCGCAAGGGCAGCCACAGCCACTGGGTGTCGCAGGTGGCGGATCCGGAAGGCGAAGACTGTGATGCATAGTCCATGCAGGCCGGGTCTCCATTTGGGGCACCACGCAGGTGGACGGCGTCCCGCCACACATCATACCCTGAGACAGCCCACTCGTGCAACTGGACCCACACATACACTCCTTGCCCTCTCTGGTGCGAGCTTGGGGCTGCCTGTGCAAGCGCTAGCCTCGCAGGTGAGCATGCATATTGGGGGGCGAGGGGAGGACATGAGGGCTGGGGCGAAGATGACTGTATCACTGTCAGTTAGTACAAGGGATGACCCAGATGTGGAAAGGAAGAGACGTGTCCCGTGTGTACTGCAACTAGTCGCCAATCCAACTACCCCCCATGTCCGGAATGTAAGCCCGCACCTAGGCCCGCCCATCCGCCACATCGAACATACCACCAGCACGACAACCTTCCCATTCGAAACACTGACTGGGGGTGGCGACCAGTGAACAATCATGTGTAGCCTACCCACGCATACATGTGGGCCCTCCATGATCCATGTCACCTGCGGCAAAGACATGACATGCGCAATGAGGGAAGTGAGGAGAGCTGTCCGCCCCACGCGCAGAAGGTGCATCAGCTCCACAGACCCAGCAGCGAGTCCAGCAGGGGTCACATGTGCAGGGGCAGCTGTGCCTGGTGTGAAGGCACATGCATATAGACAGCACATCGACCAATGTGTAGTCTGCCCACATCCACAGTCCATCATCATGCGGACATAGGAATTGAACACAGGGCAACACATCTTAGTTGGTGCACCCACCGTGACCAACAATGCGCAATCATCGACGTACCCGCCCTGTGCATGGCCCCCACCCAACGGAGGCACATCCAGTGCCACCATCCCACACACACAAGCCTTCCACGGAACATGCTGTGTCCAATGGTCAGTACAGAGTCAGCGCCCATCTGGTGGATCCTGAACAGGAGACACATGCACACACATGCCAGCTCCCACTATGTACGTCTGCCACCTGGCACGTGCAATGTAACCTCTCACCTGTGACGTGTGACTGCAAGCACACAGCCGTCTTGGCATGGGGCTGTCAATGTGGACACCAGTCAATGTTTCGGGAGCTGTGATCCGTACAGTGCTGTACATAGGGTGCAGTGCTGACACCTACTACTGTCTCATATCCCCTCGTGCCACAGGTCCCACTTGTATTGGCCGCTCAGCCCGTGCCCACATCGTCGTCGTGCGTGTGCCATACTCATCCAGCCTCGGAAGCAGTTCCATGCTCAGCAGACACTCATGTTGCCGTGGCGTTGCCGCTTGACGAATATGCAGTCAGTCCCCATCAGCACGCCCCGCAAGTCATTGGGGCCTAGATCCCCATGTGCATGCACATGGCAGTGGTATGTCTCACTTGCCATTGCCATTGTTGGGAGACCTGTGTAAGTGTATTGTGGCCGTGCCGTCCCAGCTTGACAGCTGGGCTGTGGCTCATGTGCTTGCTCAGTCATGTCAGTGATGTGTATGCGAAATTGCTATGTGCCGTGTTGCTTTGACATGTGTCCTCTGCCATTTACCCCAGGCGGAGACCGAACATTGACCGCCCATACCAATTGCTGGCGGACATGGACGATACAGAGGTTATCAGGAAGTTTCGGCTGGACAGGCCAACCCTGCATCGACTGTGTGCCATGTTAGAGCCCCATCTCCGTCCCCGCAGGGTGTATCCGACTGCTGTCACCCCCACGGCTAAGGTGATGGCCGCCATGCATTTCTTCGCCACTGGGTCATTCCAGCACACAGTGGGCAGTGGAGGAGGGATGTCCCAGCTCATGTTCAGCAAGGTGCTGAGGGATGTACTGGCAGCCATGATGCTGTACCGAAACAGGTACATCAGATTCCCCAGGGCTCGTGAATTGGCGGCAGTGAAGGGTGCATTCTATGCCCTTGGCAGAATCCCACACGTCGTGGGAGCCATTGACTGCACACATGTTGGCCTTGTTCCACCACAGGCCACTGAGCACCTGTACCGCAACAGGAAGCACACGCACTCCCTGACTGTGCAAGTGGTGTGCCTTGCGGACATGGTGATCACCCACGTGTGTGCCAAGTTTCCAGGCTCGGCACATGACGCACACATAATGCGCAACAGCATCTTGCCACGACTGATGGCCAATCTGCAACAGGATCGTGGCTGTATTGTCGGTGAGTATGTGGGTGGTGTAGCGTGCTGGTTGTGCGATGCTGTCCCCTGTCCAGTTGGAATAGCAACGGTTCTCTGTGTCCCTCACACCCAGGTGACTCTGCGTATCCGAATGGGGCATGGCTGCTCAGTCCATTGAGGAATCCTCGCACCCCAGCAGACGATCGATACAATGAGGCACATGGGAGGACCAGACGTGTGGTCGAGCGTACCTTTGGCCGCCTCAAGTCCAGGTTCAGGTGCCTGGACCGCACCGGGGGTGCACTGGCGTACTCCCCACAGAAGGTGTGCCAGATAGTGGTGGCGTGCTGCATGCTGCACAATCTGGCCATTCGGAAGCAGATCCCCCTCATTGTGGATGACGGAGATCAACCAGGGCCCCAGCCCGCAGACCAGGACAGCTCGAGTGAGGTGGACAGCGGAGAGGAGGAAGCTGGGAATGTGCGCCAGCAGCTCATCGCCCGCTACTTCACTTGACGGTGAGTGTCCATGTACGACGGATGATGTGTCTGTATCTGTGCAGGTGTGTGTGTGCTGTGTCAGGGTGGCCGTATGTTCACTGCGTGCAGTGTGTCAACGCTCCATGGCCAGGGTAGTATGCCACTGTTGGTGACTGTGGCATTGTGCCCTATTGCTCTGTGCGATGTGTGTACATTGCTTGTAGTTGTTGACATGTACTGTGTGATGGGTGTGTGACACACTCATTGAATGCTCCTGTTCTGTCTCCCACCCCTAGGTCCCTACAGGCCCTCCGGATTCCATTGCCATGCCACGCATCAGGTGCCTTTCCGCCCAAGGTGGCCGTTGTATTCCGTACAAATAAAACACAGGGCACAAACAGCAGTTAGTGAAAAAGGTGCATTTATTCCAAACTGTGACATGTGATTGTGTGTAAGGTGATGACAAAAGTGGTGCGTGCAGTGACAATGAGCTGTCGGTCATGGCTGCGTGAAGCTCAGGGTGTACCCACTGGTTCTATGTCCATAGTCCAACACACACATGCCATCCAGCTGGCTGTGTGGAGTGGGATCGTAGAGCAAGTCAATGCAGTGGCTGGTCAAGGAAGGCTGGCGGAAGGCTGGCTGGCTGCCTCACTTGCGACTGGAGCGTGCGAAGTCCTCCCGGGAGATCTGTTTCCTCTTCGGACGGCCCCTTCCACGTTTGGGAGGGGGTATGTGGTGGCGACCTGCTGGTGGTGGGTGAGGTGTGCTCACTGGCTGTGGACGCAGGGGAAGTGGACACTGCTGCCCGACCCTGCGCCCTAGCAGGTGGTGGCGGAGGTGGTGTTGCTGGCCTTGCCTGTGACCCCACCGCCACCACCAGCTGGCCCATGAGGTCCACGAGTTGGTCCATACGGGACACGAATTGGCCCATATGGGCGTCCATGGACCTCAGCACCCCCAGCACCTCCCGCGTGTCTGTAGCAGACCTGACCCATTGTTCTTGGGCCTCCTCATAGGCCCCAAGGACTCTGGCCATTTGAGGCAGGGCATGGCTCCCAGGGGAGGCTGGCGTTTCCCTGACCCTGCTCCTCCTACCAGTCCTGCTGCCACCGGCCTGCCCACTAGCCACATTGCACACCACGGTCCTCCTGTGGCTCCCAGGGTGGATCCAGTCGGCCGGGCCACCACCTGCGCTGGGGCTGGTGCCAGCGAAGACGTGGTGGTGGTGGTGGCGGTGGTGGTCGGTGCGGCGATGGTGGCGGTTGCGGCAGTGGTAGTGGCCGCAATGACCGTGGGTGTGGCCGCAACGACAGTGGCAGCAGGGGGCTGGGACTGTTCAGCATCCCTGGATGATGGGTTGGTGGGTAGGAGGGGTCCTGGGGAGCGGCTGGGCCCTGCCACACCAGATGGGCCTGCTTGGTGGTCCGTGTCCGAAGAGGAGGGCAGATCCTCCAGATCCGTGTGTCCTCGTTGGGGGCTTGTGGGCTGGCTGTGCTGGCTGCTGTCTCCATCCCCAGCATCCGGCAGTTCGTCACCTGTGGAGAGAATGAGATTTGTTATTGTGTTGCACCTGGCGAAGTATGTATTTGTCGTCTGACATTGGCAGTTCGTGCAATCTCGTACATGGGTTTCCCGGAGGCGAGTGTGTGGCTGTGGCATCTGTAGTTGTGTGTGCTAGGCAATGGGACTGTGTGCTGTGCACATGTGGCATGGGACGGATTGGCCATGCCGATGGGTGTGTTGCTGTGCCCCTACTCATTGTGACTCTGGTGTATGCGGGCTCCTGGCCCATCCTGGGTCTGGTTTGTACTTTGCTTTTGGGGTTCATATGGAACGCTTAGGCACCCATATGGCAACATGGGGGCCATGCCCCAGATTCACATTTGGGAGGGGATATGCTTTTGGGGTACATGCTGTAAGCCATGGGTGCCGAACGTGACATGTGTTGTGGCAGCATGACAGTGCATGGTTTGAGGTGTGTGCATGCTTGATATGGCCTGCATATTTGCTGTCTGTTGTGATTACTGGACATGGCATTGGACGCATCGTTATGAGTGAGTGTTGGTTGTGTGCCAGCCAACGTATTGCAGTTGTCCCATCTCCTTGGTGTGCGTGCTGCCCTGTGCCATGTGCATCACTGCAGTGCTCGGGGGGGGCCCATGTTGTGTGTTGTTGCTCACAGTGTGTCGTGCGCTTCATTGACTTCTGGCACATGGTTGGTCATGGGCATGTGTCTTAGCGTGACTGCTGTATATGTGGCAGCTGTGCGGATGACATGCCTTTCATGAGACTGGGGCTGACGGATGGGATGGATGGTATGTTGTATGTGCATGGTGTGTCTGTGTGTTTGATGGGTTCAGTGGTGTTCGTGTGCATTTATGTAGTTCCGCTCTGTTGCGTCTAGTGTTGTTTGTCTTACATAGGCGTAGTTGTGGGGTGTGTGGTTGACAGGCAGTAGGGGCTACATGGACTGGACTTCAATGGTGTTTCGGTTGTGTGTGATGGGTTGCACAGTGGCTGCCGTGTGGTACTATGTTCAGTGTGGCTTGTGCATGCAGACGTGGCTCCTTGGGTGTTGCTGTGTTTGTGATGGGTCATGTGGGGTGTGAGTCTGTTGTTCATGTCCGTGTGCACATTGTTCACTTGTTCGTGACGCTGGGCGGTGCTGCGTGTTCGTCTGCTACGTGACATGTCCCATGTGTTGGTCGTGTTACGGCCCTCATGCCTCCAGTAATCCAGCCCTGTCCAGTTTCCCACCTGCAGGTTGTTCGGGCGTGCACTGTACTGGATGCCACATGGTTCTAAGCGGGGGTGCTCCATGTTGCAGGTCTGTGGGGGTGGGGGGTGTTGTGGGTCGTAGTGGTGGCTGGACACCCACTGACACCGATTGCTGTGGACCGTGATGTCTACCTTTCGGCTGTCGTTGTGCACTGCGGTGGCTGACACGTGGCTGTGGGGTGTGGGGATGCTCCTCCTTGCTGTACTGTGGGGCTAGGGGCCTGGTGTGTGTTGTACTTGGGCTGTCCACCCTCCCACCCACTGCACTTTGTGTTCCTGCCACTTAACTGTTACTTGTCGGTTAGTGCAGCTATGGCGGACACATGGGTGTGGTGGGTGCTCGTTGTGGCGCCTCTGGCATATTTGGGGACCTGTTGGTGGTTACGTGGCTGGCTGAATGTACACATGTCCCCACGCATCTTACAGTTGTTCTGTTTGGGCTGTGTGTGGTGGTGTCTGTTGCATGTGTGTGTCGTGTATTGTGTGCTGGACATGGGGGTGTTTGTCCCTGGGAGCTGTGGCATGGTGGTAGTGCATGTGAGTACATAGCGGTGTGCTGGTATACATTAGTTTGTACTTACCAGCCTCCACTCCCCCTGCTAATCCGGCGAGGATCTCGGGATGTATGATGACTCGCACCTTCTCCTCCCACGCTTTGAAGGTCTTGAAGAGCGCGGGATTCCCTCCGCCAGTGACGGCAGCCAGCTCTCTGTTTTTGCCCTCCTTCTTCTTGACCAGGCTCTTGACGTCATTCCACCGTTTGTTAATTTCGACTCTGTTCCTGGGCAGGGTCCCGACTGCATTGACCTGGTCTACGATCCGGTTCCACATTCTGTTTCTGGTGGCTAGTGGTGTGTGTTGGACCATGTTCCCATAGATTTGTGGGTGCACCTTGATGATCTCGTCGACCATGACCGTCAGCTCCATGGGCGTGAACTTGGGCATTCTTTGTGGTGCCATGGTGTTTGTGGTGCTGGTGCGGTGTGTGTTGTGTAATGTGCAGGGGGTTTGTGGTGCCGGTGTTTGGTGGTGGTGGTGGTGGTGGTTGTGATGTGTGCGTTTCTGTGGTGTGCTGCTGTCCTTGCTGTGTCACTGTGTCCTCTCCTCTCCTCTCTAGTTTGCAATGTTGCAAGGGGTTGTGGTCTGTGGGAGTGCTGCTTTTGTACTTACCTATGTGGGTGTGTCCTCATGGTCTGTTGTTTTCAGGTGTGTTGTGTCTGGTGTTCTGGCCTTTGTATTTTTTGTTTGTCCAGGGGGTGTTTTCGGGATGTGTACTGTGCTTGTGTATTTGTGCGTGCCTTGCTGTGTGGACTTATTGGCCATGTTGTGTGCTATTGGTTTTGTGAGCGGATGGTTTCTGTGCAGGGACGTGGGCGCCATGGTTTCTGCCGTGTCGATTGGCATCGGCGTTGTTTGCGCTGGCGGGCGGTATATTTGTGGTTTTCCCGCGCTCATGGCGGTGCGATCGTAATTTCACGTGCGGTGTGTCGGCCGTGTGGGCGGGCGGTTTTGTGTTGTCATGCGTGTTTCCGTCCGTGGCGGGCGGTTTGACTCCGACTCGGACGATGGCGGGCGGTATTTTGTGTGATTTTTCCGCCGATGGCGGTTTTCGGTTTGTGTTATCGTAATGGCGTGGTCGGTGTTCAGACGGTGTATGCGGGCGGAATTTTGCCGCTTCCATGCCTGGCAGATTTATTTACGCCGGGTATCGTAATGGGCCCCTAAGTCTTTACTCTCTTCCTGTACCAGAATACCCCTGCTTCACCTGTCTTCTTTTCATCATTTCCTCTTTCTATGCCTTCTCCACATTTACTTGCACCCCTTCCCTGTACCTTTCCTCCCATTTCCGTTTCATTTCAGCTGGAAGGGTTCTTCAAAGCTGCACGGCCGTAATCTCAATATGTGGCATTTTCTGGTGAGGAGCAGCCAGCATTTGGTAGAGTGCAAATTTCTCAAGAAGGTGTAAGAAGAAAGGTGTGCAAATTGTGATTTTGTCATTAATGTTTACAAAAATTATGAGAAATTTTGCAAGATTTGCTTGCTACTATTTTGAGTGAACATTGAACTCAATGGCACACTACAGTGTCTTATTAAGGATTATGGGGGCCCCAAGCAAGAAATATTTGGGGTCCCCTGCGTGGAATAACTTAGAATTTTATTACCCATTTTCTGCTAATTCAAGGCCTATGTTACCGAACAAAACAGAATTATATATTAAAGATTGAGATACAGAAAAACGCATATGTGAGCTAGAGAGAAAGTTCACTTTCCCAAGGGGCCCCTAGAAAGTGGATGCCCTGGACAATTGCCCACTTTGCCCATGCCTTAAAACGTCTCTGGTATGCCAATGTTCAAAGTCACTTGAGATAGTAGTAGAAGCCCAGTTCAAGAAGGAAATGTCTCTCCAAGATATTTTCCCCTCAAAGCAGTCTTCTGCAGGCAACATTATGCAACATTTTATGAACTTTCATAAAATTTGTTCATTTTGCTAGATTTCGTGAGTGTGAAAAAAGTTCCCTCAGGCCTAGTTTTTTTGGAAACAAATTTTTATTACTTCTTTTATCGACATAATCTTGTATCTTACATAAATCAATCATGTGGAATGGTACTTTTGAACAAAAGTGCGTGGGAAACTACTTTACATTGCAGAAGTAAACAAATGTCTTTGCTGTAAATCATATTTACACGCTTACAGTGTACTACATTCCCCATAATAATTGTCACATCCCATATTCGTAAGCCTCACAGCTTCCAGTCTCTATCAAAATCCACTATTCTTCATACTTCAAGCTACTACTAAACTAAACAACAAACCCCCAACAAAGCCCCTCCTCCCCCCTCCCTACAGTCCCTTTGGTGACATGTAAATCTACCTCGTATACTTATGGCCCAAGATGATAGCTTGGCTTACAGCAGCACTATACAATTAGCTATTAGTACAATTTACCCGTACCTATATGTCGACCCTGTTCGCAGCACCCCGTTTGCTTGCATGTACCTCGTTCGGGGCTGTACTATAAGTGGCTCTTCCATCAGGTTCTACTGGGTGCCCTGCGGGGTGGCAGCAGAGTCCAGGTCTTGTGCTTTCAGGGCTTCTAACATAATGTCCCAATCTAATGCTATCGGGTTCCTACGCAGTCCCCTAGCCTCCTCCCTCCGGATTTCAGCACTTTCTGCACTGCCCCAGCGGATCAGTTCATTATACCACGCACGAGCTGAAGGGGGGTTCTTGGACTTCCAACGCATTGTAATTGCTCGCGTTGCCAGCAGCAGCGACAGGTTCACAAATCTGTATTGTACTTTGTATTTGGTGTGTGGCCTATGAAGACCCAGAAGACACTCTTCCATAGTATTAGATATGGTTCTATGTGTAGCTCCTTGCGTGTAACCTCTAACCGCATCCCAAAACTCTCGTAGACTCGGACAGGACCAGAGCATATGGGCTAGGCCAGCTTCCTCACTGTGGCATCTCGGGCAGTGATGTTGGGTCTGCGGGAACATCCTATCTAATCTGTGTGGGGTGAGGTATGCCCTGTGTAAGATCATTGTTTGGATGAACTTAAATTTAGCATTACGGGATGTTTTCCGGGGGTGTTCCATGATTCGCTCCCATTCCTTGTCCTCAATGGCCCTTCCTATATCTTCCGCCCATGCATTACGTAATGGAAGAAGGTCGATCTCTGTATGTGCCCGAATACCTATATATAGCCATTTTATCAGGTGTCTCCCACTGCCCATATAATATAGTACTTTAATCAGTTCGTGGTTGGTGGGTTCCTGCCTGTGTGGTGCCCAATGTGTTTTGACATATTGTGTTAGCGCCGCATGGACTATATACAAGTGACCTGGTGCCCCCGTTTCTCGGACAAAGTTGTCATGATCCAGTAAGTGCCCATCATTAAATAAGTCGGATACCGTGCTAATTCCTTCCTCCAACCAAGGCGTTATTGTGCGTTTCGTTATCCTCCCGACTGCTAGTGGGATACCCAATAAGGGGATGTTACCGGCATACGCCGGGTGTAAGTTTGTATACTGTAGCGCCGCTTTCCAGCACTTCAGAGCTATATGTAGTAAGGGTGGAAGATAGTGAGGGGGCTTGCTCCGCGGTAAGAGCAGTGTATGTAGGGCCCCATTACTTATATCGCGCTCCGTGAACCCAATTTCTTGCAGATTTCGCCCTGCCGTCCAATAAGATAACCATTGCAACTGACAGGCGTAGTAATACGCTCTAAGGTCCGGCACTCCTAGCCCTCCCTTTCTCGTACCTAGCTGGAGCTTACGAAGACTTATCCTTCTCCTGTCGTTCCCCCAAACAAGGTCAATAAGTAAGGTATTTAAAAGTTTAAAGGTAGTTTGAGGGACCAATATAGGCAGATTCGTGAAATAGTAAATCAGTCGTGGGAGAATCACCATCTTCGTTATAGCCACTCTGCCCATCACTGACAGTGGTAGCGTGGTCCAAAATGCAACGCTAGAACGCAGGGCGCTAATCGCTCTGTTAAGGTTACCTTCCAGCGTGTCTGCAGGGACCCTATATACATTAATGCCCAGGTACTTGAACGTATGCGGGGCCACATTTAGTGATGTGGATCCAAATGTAATGTCTGTGGGTGCTTCATGTTCACGAAAGAAAAAGGCATGGGACTTCGCTGGGTTGATGGCCAATCCCGATATATGCTCAAAGGTGGAAAAGATCTCCGCGATGGGGGCCAGATCTGAGCTAAGGTTTTTGATGTAAAGGACAATGTCGTCCGCATATGCCGAAAAAAGGTGTGTTGCAGACCCTATCTCTATACCCAGTTCCCGTGTGTCTCTACGTAGTCGTATCGCCAGGGGCTCCAGTGCCAATATAAACAATAATGGTGAAAGTGGACAACCTTGCCTTGTCCCTCTAAATATCGGGTATTCTGCCGATATATGCTAGACAGCCGACCCAAGGTATGTAGTATAATAGGACTGTTTCCCCCCCCATATTTCCCAATACTCGGTCCGGTCAAAGAACTGTACCGGTCCAGAAACCAAAAAATGGTGAGCAAAACTATGCCCTGAACAAAACCAGCATTCGCAAATTGGGGATCATTACCAACACCATCCACAGGGTGCATACCCGCACTCCAACATAAACTCGAGCTCCATCTATACTGAAACCCGGGCTAACAAATCACAATCATAGCTGCACAAAGCGTCAATAACATAGTTCCACAAAAAGGATATATTAACGTCCATTATGGCATGCCCATGAACAACATCTTCCTCTGGTGGTCAGCCGAACACACCGTCCGCCGTCTGCGGGGTCACCGTGGGGAAGAGGGCCACACTACCCTCAGAGTCCGATATATTCCCTGTTCCGTCCGAAGTGGAGGAGTCCTCGATCAATGTTGGGTTTCTGAAAGCAGCAGCCGTCTCAATCGCACGTTGCTTGCCCTGGCGCATTTGTTGTGGCGTGGGATTGGTCCGTCGGGAGTTTCTACGTATCCTCCCGCTGCGGCGGATGCTTGACGTATCCACTCGAGATGAGCTGCTCTGTATCCCCTGGGAAGCATTATCCCCGGTCCCCACCGGGACCGTCACCTCCAACCATTCCTCAGCTTCTCCCGGACTGGCGAAGAAGTGCGTTTTCCGGTCATACATAATTTTCAGTCGGGCCGGGAACAGCAATGCGTATTTCAGATTCAAGTCTCTCAGTTTCTTCTTGACTCCCATGAAGGAGGATCTCTGTCTTTGGACTAGCAGCGTGTAGTCCGGGTAGAGCGAAATCCTGCTATTCTCAAAATGAATCTGAGACCTCTCCCTGGCTTTCTGCAGTAGCGTATCTCGGTCTCTGTAATTCAGCAGCCGGACAATGAGGGGTCTAGAGGGGGCCCCTGGTCTCGGTCGGCCCGTGGGTATTCTGTGTGCGCGCTCCACGCAGTATTGGGTAGAGAGGCCTTCCGCAGCAACATGGTCACGGAACCACTGCTCCATATATCGAGCTGGATCATCTCCCTCACTTTTTTCCGGCAGCCCAATTACCCGTACATTGTTCCTCCGTGCCCTTCCTTCCGCATCCTCCACCCGATCCATCAATGTAGCGACCTGCTGTTGGAGCTGGTGTATGTGGGTCGTGTTCTGAGCTTGCTGTGGAGAGAGATCCGCCAGCGCCCCCGTGTGTTCCTTTACTCTATCCGCTAACTTCGCGTGGTCCGCCTTAAGTAGCGTGAATCTGGTCGTAAGGGCTCCGATCTGTTGCTCTATGGCTTTCCTTGAGTCTCTAACCTCTTGCAGGATAAGATCCAGTTTGTCCACATTTTCCGCCATCTGGGTAGGCGGTATGCAGTTAGGCGTCTGTGAGGTCTCTCCGAGATCGTCCTGGCCGCTAGTGTGGTCCGCACTCAGGCCAACGTCCTGCTGTTTTCCCCTGTTGCGACCCATTACAGCTTGCCCGGGCCGATGAGCGCGGGATAAAACCACCCCACCAGGGTATGGGAGACACAGCGCCGCCACTGCGTTGCCACCACTAAGTGCCGCTGGCTGACCACTCCAGATCTCCCTGCGGGGCTAGGATCAAGTTTATTGTATGGGGGCCTGCTCCGTGTCTGTGTCCCCCGGGAACAGCGACGTCTGTCTGCCCGTGCGTTCCGCCGAGCCGTTAACTGTCCAGAACCACCACTACAGCACCCCAGTCCTGGCCACCTCGCTATGGGGTCAAAGATGTAGCAATTACCTCCTTTGGCATGAGGAGGGACTTCTCTTCCCACGTGTACCAGTTGTAGTGACAGCCCACCTCAGGAGCTCAAGCAATGGTGTAGGCCCCTACTCGGGACTCGAGGGTACTGCGTAGGCCAGCCGGATATATGTCTCCTCAGCCACTCGCAGGGTTCCCTACATTGTCCCTACACCGTGTGCCTACGGGTCTTTGTGGCACATAGGTGCCAGTCGCCCTCTCTCTTCAAGCTCCGGCACTCACCGCAGCCCCCGGAGGGAGGCGCCGCAGGCCCCACAGCAGCCGCGGCCTCGCGTATTCTCTAGTCCGAAGGCCCGCCGCCTTGGCGTCGCCGCACCCACCTCCGGTCCGCCGATGCTGCGCCCAGAATCTTTCGGCGATCGGAGCGGCACACTCTCACTATCAGGTCGGGGTCTCCGGTCGCGCTCCCCGTGAGTGCCCAGCTGAGACACGTCCGACGGGCAGCTTCCCCGCCTCGCGGGCCGAGGATCTCCTCACGGTCCTCCGCTGCCTGCTCAGTGCCCGGTCCTCGATTTTCACCACAGCGCCCCACCGGCAGCCCGAAAAGCGGGTCCAGCCGTCCGCTCCGCCCTCCGGTGTCGGTGCCTGCCGTTCTGGACCTTTGGACGCCCTGTGCGGCCAATAAATGTCAGGATTGCTGAGCCCGGGTCCGGAGCTCCACTAGGTCGCAGCCGCCATGTCCGGCAGTTGGCCACGCCCCCCCCCCTCAGGCCTAGTTTAAGTGTTTGGGGAGCTCACCACCACCAGTGCCAGGGATGCAATGGCACATGATGGAGAAAATGATTGGCGCAAACACTGCCATGTGACGTCTGAGATTCAGAGGCTTACACAACCTTTTGAGCCTTCCAAAATACCTACCTATAGTGGTGCAGCTGGAACTAAAGGATTCTTATGCTTAAAATGACATTTCAGACTTGGCTGATCAGGGAAGCTTTTCTTCCTGTTTATACTCATTTTGCCTTTGGACTTCAATCTATTTGTGGACACATCTCAGCCAGGTCTACAAGGACCTGCTTTTACTTGTATGTATTTTCCCAGTGTGTTAAATCTGTCAAGTAATCACACTGATTAGAGCCCACTGGTGGTGTGAGCCCGGTTCGAACCAGAAGCCTTGCTCTGCTCGAGGTCTTTGAGCCAAAAAGACTCCAAGCCTTCTGCAACCCATACTCTATATTAAACAACGCCTTGTGAAATATGCCCCATGTCGCTCGCTAAGGTCATCCACGATGGGCCTCTTAGTTTGCCCACGCTTCAACTATGCCACCAAGGGGGACCGAGCCTTTTCCACTCTCTCACCCACCCTTTGGAACAAGTTGCCTAGCCAGCTTCGTGCAGAAAGCCATCTTCTCCCTTTCAGGAAAAAACTGAAAACCATTCTCTTCACTGAAGCCTGGGCCTAACTGCTTTCCACTTGCTCTGGACTGATGCTATTCTTCTGCAGCGCTTAGAGACCTTTTGGTATTAAGCGCTCTACAAATCAAAATTAACATAACATAACTCTGACCACCGTCTCCAGCCTTCCCTTCCACTGCCCCTACTGTAGCAGAGGAGGGGGGTGCCCACTGCTGTAGTCATTTCTCAGTTAGCATGCCAGTGAAGATCCTGCAGAAAGTTGGGAAAGTCTTGTGCGAGGGATGTAATCCAAAGTTGTGAGAGTGGAAGATTTTAAAAATCAAGTACTTTCACAGCACTCTACAGGACTTGATGGTCAACCTGTGCTTAATTTCTATAAATATAAATGCCGGTCCCCAATTTTTTTCTGCGAAGGAGGCATGATCAGGAGGGGAGGAGGCAGGCCTTATCTGTAGCTGCAGTGCCACTCCCACCAAAACCTCGGATTGTGTCTTGCAACTGAACGCCCTTAGGCTGGACAGCCAGTCTCACACTGCCCGGGAGAGAGAGCAATCCTCTTCTATTTCCATTCTGGTTTGGAATAAAAGAAAGGCTGCCAATATAACGAAATGTGGAAGGTATTGGCGGTCCTTCTTCTATTTCTATACTCACTGGAAATAAAAGGAGGATTCGGCTCTCTTTTTGAGGGAAAGCAGCGGCAGATTGGTACCGGGACATTACAGGAGGTGCACAGAGTCTCCGCCGCCTGATTTAAGTGCCTGCAGTGTGTCGAATGGCAACAACTAGCACAAATTACCCACTGTGTTCAGTTGATCTAAACCGCTGTCTCCACTCCTATGGGGTGAAGATAAGCGAAAAATGTCTGCATGGTTTGGGCTCTGGGTGACGGTCTTCCAGCAGCAGAGCTCTGCTGTGGGTTCTTCCAGACCTTGGTGTTGTTAATGGGTGTAATCAGGGCTTTAAGTGGGCTGGGTCTCACCGGGTCTGAGCACCGGCAGTTTTTTTACGGAGGCCTCGAAACGGGTCTCTATCGGGCTCTGTTTTGTGCCCTGGCACAGGCGGTCCGTTTTTTACGGACTGCAGTGACAGCAGGCACATTGATGTGCGCTGCTCACACTGCTCACTTCTCACTAGTGGAGAAGTTAAAAAGGCATGACATCATGCCAGGTGAGCGTTGTAGGGGGAAGGGAAATCCTTTAAAGAGAGTCATTTTCTCTCTGGATTTCCCTTCTCTTTGAAACTCAGGGGCAGCAACATTGTCATGGTGTCACCAGGGCTTTAGGTGGAAGCCTTTTCAGTAATATATACAAGCCATAGTTGCTGCTTATTTATCTTATGCAACTAACAACCATTGACAAAGCCAATAGTCCTGACTCGTGTCATACCTCTCAGAGCCAGTCCAGACCCTTGGCCCAGCTCTATTAATTTACTGCCCTGCTGACTTCTAATTAGGTCACAGATCACCACAAAGGACTCAGGTTCTGCCATAGTGGCTGCCAGATATGGGCTTGGACTAAAAGTAGCCCTTGGCCAAAAATAAGCGGCCAGACACCCAAAATAATTGGCCCGTGAAGGAAGTGACCCGATTAGGGCCACCCGGGTCACTCACGACCACCTCTCAGCCTTCCATACAAATGAAGAGTCGGTCAGACAGTAGAGAATACAAACCAAGTATATTTTATTCAGGTACACTCGAGCGGAGTCCAGTCTGACCAGCCTCCTAGGATTCCTGCAGAGGGACTGACTTCAGCAAGCATGGCAATACATTAAGTTCAATTCAGAACCAATAAAGACACACCCTGACTGGAAATTTCCAGTTGGTAGCTGGTGAACAAAGGAGGTACAGAGGGATGAGCTTCGATTCTGGGACCGGGCACATGCTATCTCAGCACCAAGGTCACTCGGCCTGCGCCCGCTGCTCTAAGGGTGGGAGCAAGCCTATCTAGTGGGAAAGGTATGCATAGACAAGAACAGTGTATTCATTAGTACAGCAAGACTCAACCTTGAAGAAACGAAAACTATCGCAACTGCTTTCAGCTGGGGCAGAGAGACAGAAGTTAGCTTCGATCATGGCTCAAAATGGCGGTTGAATATAAAATGGTGCCGCGAATGCTAACTTAAGACATACAATGCATGCTAAAACATTTTTATTTCAACAGACCCTCCTTTTAGCAGTCGCTAAACCATTTTATTACTACCTAGAAACATATTACATATTGCAGGAATAAGAGCTACCACTACAAGCTGATGTGCGCATGGTCAATATTCAAAGATACCCTCATCAATCAGCATAATATCGTTAACATCCTTCTGCAACATGATCGCATTACTAGTGTCAGGAACTGACTTCTTTTTCTTAGGGGTAAGAGCATGTATACAATAAGTGCAGCAGGTGGGGAGGCAGTGTATGCAAAGGCAACATGTGAAGAAAATACCAGCAATCACAGCTATGAAGATTAGGATCTTCCAACCCCAGGACGTGAGCATGCCCCAGAACCACCCAGATAGAGTTCAAGTACCATTTTCTTGGTGTATGTCAGATGAGAGTCTATGCAATTTCTGTATGGCAGTATACACATTGGGGGCGTGGTCAGGTATGTAGACACAACAGCTACTGCCAATGACGCGACCGGTCCCTCCCCGATCCGCTAGGATGACGTCTAACACCATCCGGTTTTGTAAAGTAACGAGCCTCGTAGCCTGGAGCTCAGCAGTAATGTTCGTCAGTATACCAGCTGTTGTATTAATTACCCCTTCCACAACTCTTGTGAGCTGACGAATGTTAAGGCTATTGGACATGGGGCCCCAAAAAGGTACGATACCCTTCATGGCATCCTCAAACTGTTGTAAGGTAGTATCTGTCTGATCTATATCCGTTGTGTCAATGACCCTTCTGACTCGGGACAAGTATACACTCCTACGCTGCAGCCTATGATCTTTATGGTACGAGGGCGGAGCAACATACACCGGGGGAAGGAGAAAATAGAGGTAACACCTACCTGACCATCCCCTAGGAAGCCAGACATAAGCTTGGGACCCGCAGACAAAATAAACATTAGGGGGCAAGACCAAAGGAGGACTATTGATCGTGCTGAGTAGGTAGGTGAAATTGCATTAGCTTTCCCCCACCTCTATCTCCACCCTTCCTTGGACACAGAAGGCTGCTGCTGAGCTAACCACAGACACCGGTATTGGTTTGTCCTTGGTAACATTACGGTCCTGGAAAGATTGGAAATACTCAGAGGTATTAAATTTCTGGAAATCAGCCATTTCCATTCGAAGCCATGTGTTGTTCTTTACCTTGTCATATTTGCTCATACAGGAATTTGGGGACAAAGTACCAGAAATGTTTAGCCCTGCCTTACCTATAGGAGTAAACCCATGATGAAAACATATATAATCAGTCACAGTGCGGGAATCGGCAGGTGTCATAACCAAAGTGGAGCGGTGGAAGTGGTAGTGTACCATAACAAACAATTCAAACCAGCCCTCACAACTTCCAAGGTATGACATTGGCATAGACAACAAATTATCACTTTTATGAGTAACTGAGGGAAGCAATCCACAAACCCAACAATTTCTTGTATTGGACACATCATGAGCTTGATGCAACATTTGTATAAAAACATTATCTGTATAAGACTTTCGGTGCTCTCCTTTGTGAGGGGCCAAAGTAACAAAAATGTGCTCAGGGGGAACGGGTGTTGTACCAACCAAAGTTTGTACAGGATACTTCTCATCCAGGAACCAGGATATCCCCAATACAATTATTAGTGCAATCGCAACTATTGATGCAAAAACCATTTTCCTTTTTGTGGAATAGCCCCGCACTCGACGTGGGGGTGCAAGTGGCTGTTCTTCCTCAGTAAAAAGCCGACCAAACGGATACATTATGAAGCAAGGAAAAGGGAATGCAATAAAACTGATAACAAAGGGGCAAGTGTTTCCAGTGTCCGTCTGAGCCTCTCTGGTAGACTCCTATTGTTCATCAAAGTTGGCGCTCTTGAGCAACGGCGGTGGAGCTGCTCAGTCCTAGCTCGCGATGAATTGCACGTCGTCCAGGATAATGTACCCCCCTCCAGGGAAGCATGTTCGATCTATCCTGTCCAATGTCAGAACAATGCACCAATCTCGCCTCACCCTAAACTAACACCGTTGGTACTACTGACAAAGTACACCCTGACTTGCACAGTCCATCCCTAACTAATCTGACTTCTCATTTGGTGCACTGTCCTTCACCCGAGGACGCAAATTGTACCTCGTGACTTCAGGCACAGAGGAGTCAACGAAGAGGGGCTCGGGCACAAGGGGGTCAGTGGAAAGAGGCTCCTTAATGGCTCTGATCTCCGGAGGGGCTGCCGCATTTAACACTTCATTATTTTCAGCATCCGTTTGGGTCCACGTTAGGATCGCATCACTGAATGGGATGAACTGAGGCATCTTCTCATGCTCAGAGTACCCAATGCCCTCCCTTACCCACTGATCATAGGGCAAAGGCAGGGGCACTCTGCGGCAGTGGGTGGAGTGGATCCAATGCTTTCGGCCGGCGACCTTTATGGCAGTGCGGGTAGTCAGGAGGACCTGGACAGGTCCCTTCCAGCGAGGCTCCAAACTCTTTTTCCGCTGAAAATTCTTCACCAGGACAAAGTCACCAGGCCGAATATCATGTCCGGGCACCTCAGGTACAGATGGTAGAGACTCGTGTATCTGTTGGTGAATAGAACGCAGATCTTTAGTTAACTGGTACAAGTAATCCATCAGTAAAGGATACTCAATCCCAGAAGATTTACGAGGTCTTGGGACGCCCCAAATATTTGCCGGGCGTCTGAACACGACCCCGTAGGGTGACAATCCTGTCCTAGAATGTGGTGCTGTTCTTGTGGACAAAATAGCTAATGTTAAAGCGTCTAGCCACTGTAACCCTGTTGTCTCTTGAATCTTTGCCAATTTCAGTTTGAGAGTACCATTGTACTTCTCAACCAAACCTGCTGACTGGAGTTGGTTCGCAGGGATCACTGACAGAATATCGACAGTCAGAATATCGAGCTACAAAAATATCGACGCAAGAATATCGATGTCCAGAATATCGAAGTCCTATCTACATAATGGTAAGTACAAAAATATCGATAAAAAAATATCGTTGTTAAAAATATCGTTGTTAAAAATATCGTTTTTTTAATGTATAATAAATAATGTAAAATAAAGTAAATAATACATATAATTAAAAAACATAGTTAAAATTATTAAAAACTGTTTAAAATTATAAGTAATACATATAATGTAAAAATCAATTAAACATATATATGTATAAAATATAATATATATACTTACTTAATAATATTTATAAATAATTATTTTAATAACTTATAAATTGTTAAAAACATATTAAAAATTATAAATACATATATATACACATACACCAATAAAATAAAAATAAAAAATATATATAACAAATTAAAATATTACAATATTTGTAATCTTTTTAAAATACATTTTACACTACATTAACTAAAACAGTAGAGAAAATATTGGATAGTGGAGGGGATAAAATTACTATTCCCACTCCAGAGAGTGCAACAGTAGAGAAAGTGTTGGATAGCGTAAGGGTAAAAATTACTATTCACACTCCAGAGAGTGCAACAGTAGGGAAAGTGTTGGATAGCATAGGGGTAAAAATTACTATTCCCACTCCAGAGAGTGCAACAGTTAGGAAAGTGTTGGATAGCGAAGGGGTAAAAATTACTATTCCCACTCCAGTGAGTGCAACAGTAGGGAAAGTGTTGGATAGCGTAGGGCTAAAAATTACTATTCCCACTCCAGAGAGTGCAACAGTAGGGAAAGTGTTGGATAGCGTAGGGGTAAAAATTACTATTCCCACTCCACAGAGTGGAACAGTAGGGAAAGTTTTGGATAGCGGAGGGGTAAAAATTAGTATTCCCACTCCAGAGAGTGCAAGAGTAGGGAAAGAGTTGGATAGCGTAGGGGTAAAAATTACTATTCCCACTCCACAGAGTGCAACAGTAGGGAAAGTGTTGGATAGGGTAGGGGTAAAAATTACTATTCCCATTCCAAAGAGTGCAACAGTAGGGAAAGTGTTGGATAGCGTAGGGGTAAAATTTACTATTCCCACTCCAGAGAGTGCAACAGTAGGGAAAGTGCTGGATAGCAGAGGGTTAAAATTAACATACTTATCAACTAAATAATTATTAAAATTAAATAACCAATTAATAATTAATTAATAATAAATTAATTATAAATACGAATTAATAAATATTAATAATTACTTTATTATAAATAAATTACTTCCCACCCTATTCCCCTATAAACCCACAACCCACCCCTAAAAAAACACAATTAATATAATTATCAATTAATAAAAATTAATAACCAATTTTTAAAAATAATTAATAATCAATTAATTATAAATACTAATAAATAAATATTAATAATTACTTTATTATAATTAAATTACTTCCCACCCTATTCCCCTATAAACCCACAACCCGCTCCTAAAAAATAACACAATGTATATAATTATCTATTAATTAATTAATATTAATTAATAACCAAATAATAATTAATTAATAATAAATTAATTATAAATACTAATAAATAAATATTAATAATTACTTTTTTATAATTAAATTACTTCCCACCCTATTCCCCTATAAACCCACAACCCGCTCCTAAAAAAATGACACAATGTATATAATTATCTATTAATTAATTAATATTAATTAATAACCAATTAATAATTAATTAATAATAAATTAATTATAAATAATAATGAATAAAAATTAATAATTACTTTTTTATAATTAAATTACTTCCCACCCTATTCCCCTATAAACCCACAACCCGCTACAGAACTAAAATACGCAAAAATTAATTTACATAAAACTGCTAAAAATGTAACACATACATAAAAAAAAACTACACTTATACCAAAAAATTACTTCACATACTTTTAACACACATACTAAAATACAGAACACTAATATAAACATCGATATTATTAACAACGATATTTTTACAAACGATATTACTGTCTTCGATATTAAAAAAAAACGATATGTCTTACCATACTGTCGATATTCTGTACCACCATATTCTTGCAGTTGATATTCTTGACCTACGATATTTAAAACTCGATATTATGGTAGGTCGAAATTAAAAACTCGATATTCTGTCTGTGCACAGGTTCGCAGCATGAAACTTCTGTCTAATGTGTAGTCCTTCGCAAACTAGCTGGATAACCTTGGCATTAAAATGATTTCCGTTATCACTCCAGATCAAACGGGGCAAGCCGAAGCGAGGAAAGAACTCTTTCAGGAGTATCTTTGCAGTCGCAATGGCTGTATTTTTTTTAGTGGGGTAGGCCTCAACCCATTTACTGAATGCACAGACAACCACCAACACATACTTCAAATTATTGACCCTGTCCATTTCAATAAAGTCTATCTGGAGGACCTCAAAAGGGAAAGTGGGAGGTGCGAAATTACTGGGTGGTGTAGGGGTACCCTTGCCAGGATTGTGCATCATGCACACCATGCAATGTTTCACCAAGTGTGTAGCTGTCTTGGAAATGTTATCATTTTGTCATACGGGGTCTAATAGTTACATGGAGAACTCAAGCACCCACCTCCCGGGACCTGCTACAAACATTCTTTTCATTTTAATTCGGGCTGTCTCCTTAGCTGTCTGATCTGCAAAAGCGTTCCCCTTACCCACATTGTCAGTTACTTTCTTATGGGCGCTGCACTTTATTATGGCCAATTTCTTCGGAAGTGTCAAAGTGGACAGAAGCCTATGTATAAGAGGACCATGCTGAATGCGTGTCTCATGGAGGTAAGGAACCCTCTCTCTGCCCAGAGCCGCCCAAAATTATGGGCGACCCCGAAGGCGTACTGGCTGTCAGTATAAATATTAACAACCAGTCCCTTGCTCAATTCACAAGCTCGAATAAGGGCGACTAATTCAGCTGCCTGGGCGGATTTATAGGGAACTTGTGATGTCTCAACTACTGTGTGCAGTGTAGTAATTGCGTATGCTGCAGTGGTGGTGCCATCTGGTAATTTGAAACAAGAGCCATCGACATATAGATCCCCTTGGGGGTCAGATAAGGGAACATCAGTCAGGTCTACCCGTCCTTTCGTCTCTTCTTCCGTTCGGAAGATGCAATCATGTATGTCAATATCCTCATTTTCAGAAGGGACAGGTAGTAACGTGGCTGGATTCAGAGTGGCACAACATTTGATCGTGATGTGCTTTTGAAAGAGCGTTAGCTCGTAACCGGTCAGACGTGCACTGGTGAGGTGCTCCGTCCTTGTCTTATTCAAAAGTGTATCCACAGCATGCAGTATCATGACTGTGAGGTCGGTATCAAGTACGAGTCCTGCCGATTTCGCGACCGCTCTTAGACACCTCGGAAGGGCTCGTGCGACAGGGTCAAGCACAGCAAAGAAATAAGCACACGGTCGTTGCTTATGCCCGAATTTTTGTGTTAAAACAGAAAGCGCACAACCACCCAGCTCATGGACGTACAACAGAAAACATTTTGCATAATTAGGAGTACCCACCACTGGAGCCGAGCAAAGCGCAGTTTAAGACTGCTGACACTCTGGTGTCCAAGGCAGGGGCTCATGCACATCTTTTAGTGTTAGTGCAAGCAGAGGCTTAACAAGCAGTGAGTTTCCAGGTATCCACTGCCTGCAATAGGAAGTGATACCTATGAAACGCGCACATCTTTCTGAGTTTGCGAAATAGGCATTTTCACAATGGTACTGATGCGCTCAGGGGTCAATCTCCTACCCTCCTTCGACAGTAGGTGACCTTAATAGGTGACCTCCTGTCGACAATACTGAAATTTGGAAAGGGATACCTTATGACCCTGGTCAGCTAGATGGAGCAACAATTTAACCGTGCTAGCTCTGCAACCTTGTTCTGTGTCTGAGGAGATGAGCAGATCGTCAACATATTGAAGTAATACATTACCTGTGGGGAGCGACAAGGAATCCAGCTGACTTTTCAATGCCTGACTATAAATACTGGGACTCTCTGTATAGCCTTGAGGAGTGCGACAGAATCTAAAGCTTCTACCAGCTAGGGTGAACCCGAACAGATACCGGCTGTCAGGATGAATAGGGATACTGAAGAAGGCGTTTTTCAAGTCGATGACAGAAAAGAATTTAGCAGAAGAAGGAATCATCGTCAAGAGAGTCGTAATGTCAGGAACCACTGGAAACTGGGGAATCACTATCTTGCTAACTTCACGCAAATCAATCACAAAGAGATAAACATCTTCGTGATACTCAGAGGCACCCAAAGGTATCTGTTTGAGAATGGGAAGAATAGGGCTATTACAAACATTAGCAGTCGTCTCCTCAACCACCCCTTTTTCAATCAAATCTTGCACAATCTTTATCAAAGCTCGCTCACCTGCCTGTGGTATCTTATACTGAGGAATACGGGGTAAAATAGCACCTTCCTTTACACAAATCGAAATAGGCGATATCTGCAACAAACCCACAACTGTGTCGCCCGTTGCCCAGAGTGTGGGTGGCACATCTTTAAATTCAACAGGGAGGGGTGCATCTTTGGACAGACACTGCTTAGCGCACACCACATCAGGACCCATTGTCATATAGACGCCGGCTGGGGAGCAGTAAATCATAGCATGTAATTTCTTCAACAAGTCCAAACCCATCAAATTCTCTCCACAATTGGACGTCAACAAGAATGGCGAATCCACAGTGAAAGGACCAATTGTCAATGCAAGAGGCTTTGAAATGGGGCTCACAACCGGTACATCAGAAAAACCTACCGAAACATTATTATGGCCTGACAGAGCCGCCCCAGGGAGCAAGGAATGAGAAATAGAGCTGTTCGTTGCACCTGTATCCACCAAAAACTCCTTAGTCGAACCATGCACATCCGCACTAACGTGTGGACCTCGTTGGTCTACAGGTATCAAAACTGGCCTCTCACCCTGTCCCTGGCTGTCCTAACTGTAAGGCATCCCAGTCACCTCATCCGTATCATAGTCATCATGATAGTACTGTTTGCCCCAAGGGTCGTCAAAGTAGTTCTGATCAGTACGACCCTGCGATGTCTCAGCTGTCTGAGCCCTGTCCTGGCCACCATCTCCACGACCCCGTCCACGAGACCCTCGTCCTCTCAGGACCGCCACTTTCTGCAAAAGCACAGGGCATTCACTGCGCCAGTGTCCCTCCTCCTTACAATACGCACACTGATTCGGCCCTACCGGCGTGGTATTCCTGCTAGTACGGGGAAGTTGCCGGGCCGAACCACCACGTCCTCTACCATTCCCTCGAGAAGCCTGCTGCAACAACTCCCTCGTCTTCAAATCCTTATGCTTTTTCTCCATCTTTTCTTTTTCCTATTTACCCTGTGCTCATAATACTGCGCCATATTCAAGATAACAGAATGAGGAGAGGTGGACCAGGTGCTCTCGGAAGCCTGAAATCGAGTCACGATCTCGGGGAGCAAATTTGAAACAAATCTACTAACAAACGCATACCGCCCTCAATCGACAAGTCCTGTCCACTATAATCCAAAAACACACTTTCAAACCGAGTGAAAAAATCAGACACACTCTCATCTTTCTTCTGACGACAGGCCAATAGCTTGTCCCAATCAATCTTTCGGGGTGGGATAAGGGAGTGCATATAAGTGATAATACGGCCAGGCAGAGCAAGTATCTCTGCCTTAGGCTTCTCATCAGGCTTCCTGTCCTGATCCCATATTTTAATTTGATCCCAGGTACCACCCAATTCTGCGACGTGAACCTGTGTATGTACCTGTCTCCAAATATCAACAGGAACCAACAAACCAAAGAACATTTTGATATCCGCAAGCGTCATTACTGTCGAAGAAGCGGCCTCAGTCAATTCCTTATAATATGCAGTAGGATTTTTCCTAGGGTCAGGTAACTGTGTTTTAAGGGACAGGACCTCACTCCTTTTCCATGGAGTATAAACCCACTGTTCTTGGAAACAGGCCTCTACCCTTGTCCTAGTCACATTATCATGCTGATCCCGTAGCTCTGGAATCTCAGGATGATATATAGGATACACCTCCCTCATCGGAAACTGAGATACAGGGGTAGGGCTCTTCTCCAGCAGCCCTCCCCGATAAGCAACCAATGTTGCAACATTACCAAAGATATGAGCAGGCTCCATATCAGCAACATACACCTGATCCCTAATATCGTATATGATCTGTGGTGCTGTACCCTTGAAATGCTGCTCCCAAAGACCAATCAGAGTAGCCGACATGTGCTTAAGGGCATGCTGCTGCACAAAGGGCTCATAATCTTTCAACACACTCCACACATCTTCCACACTGTAAATTGGGTTACAAGCCCACTGTGCTGCCTGATTAGCCACCACCTTTTTCTCTGCATCTCCCACATCAGATAGGACCAACGTCCGCCTCATACGTTCCTTAAATTTCATCCAATATCTATCCTCAGGGCCGCGCACCGGTGTCTCACTACTCAGTGATGCCGGGAAATGGAGGAACACAGTGGGGGTGACAACAGAGGGAGCAGGCACTAACGTCATTGTCGGCTGCGTCGTGGGTGTAAGAGCTGGAGAGAGAGACGCCAAAACAATAGGGGTTGCAGGAGTACTAAAAGTCACAGTTGTCACAGACGGCGATGACAAAGAGGACAGGAGGTGCCGTGGCCACGGCAGTTTGATCAACAGTAACAGAAGCAGAAACAGCAGAGACAGAAGAACCGGGTAGCTGGGCCTGCGGGGGTTGAGCAGGATATACCCTATGTGGGGCATACGGAGGTGGAGGTCGAGCATCTAGCAGTTTCTCTACAAAAGCGTCATTTTCTTCTTGGGCTACATAAGATTTATCAATATTCACTCGAAACCTCCTACCTTCAGGTTCTATTACTATCGCTTGCTTCTCTCTATCATGCGCTACAGCTTTCTGAGTCAATGTTTGCATTCTCCCCTTTCGGGCCTCTTTCTCTGCTTTCATTCGCCTCTGTTTAGCCTCTTTTTGCCATGTTCTGAGGGAATCAAACATAGATTGCCTACTTCTTCTCGCAAACAACTTCTCCTGTAAGAAACCAATTTTTTGTTTGTCAAAAGTGCCCGTCAACGGCCACTGCAACTCGGCATTGTCCCTCGTATATTTGTGCCATAACATACTAACCATAATAGGGCCAATGCCATGTTTTACATACATGTCAAAATTTGGAGTGCCTTCCGGAGGCGCTGGCTGACTTTCTTCCAGTCGAGCATCAGCAGAACAACAACGACAACAAGAAACCAAAAAACGACTAAACACCGGCATTTTCAAAAGTAGGCCAAATTCGTTATGTTGCCGGGCAAAGTATTCACAAACACTTTGTATCCAAATCGGTCCTCACACCGTCCCAAATGCAAAATAAAATCGGTCCTCAGACCGTACCAAAGACAAACCAAAATGGTACCATATCCACAAAGAACCAAAACAAACTCACCTGGTGCACACAGGTCAAGCGAATTTATTCTCCACTGCTGACTCTTCTGACCAAACGGTCAGTTCCAAGGGTTTCACCGTTCAGGACCCCAATCGGGATGTCCACTGGGCAAGGCACCGCCCAGTCAGACAGACGGGGCAGCTACAAGTTCAGGACTCTCTTGTGCAGGGATCCCTGGTCCGCCCGTCCGACCCGACGATGGCCCGACCTCCTCACCCGTCTGTGGGCGAGGATGGGTCACCCAATCAAGTCCCTGTTCAGGCGCCCACTGAAGGAAGTGACCCGATTAGGGCCACCCGGGTCACTCGCGACCACCTCTCAGCCTTCCATACAAATGAAGAGTCGGTCAGACAGTAGAGAATACAAACCAAGTATATTTTATTCAGGTACACTCGAGCGGAGTCCAGTCTGACCAGCCTCCTAGGATTGCTGCAGAGGGACTGACTTCAGCAAGCATGGTGATACATTAAGTACAATTCAGAACCAATAAAGACTCGCCCTGACTGGAAATTTCCAGTTGGTAACTGGTGAACAAAGGAGGTACAGAGGGATGAGCTTCGATTCTGGGACCGGGCACATGCTATCTCAGCACCAAGGTCACTCTGCCTGCGCCCGCTGCTCCAAGGGTGGGAGCAAGCCTATCTAGTGGGAAAGGTATGCATAGACAAGAACAGTGTATTCATTAGTACAGCAAGACTCAACCTTGAAGAAACGAAAACTATCGCAGCTGCTTTCAGCTGGGGCAGAGAGACAGAATTTAGCTTCGATCATGGCTCAAAATGGCGGCTGAATATAAAATGGTGCCGCGAATGCTAACTTAAGACACACAATGCATGCTAAAACATTTTTATTCCAACACCCGGCACTTGTGAATCACGTGTTTTGGACTGGGAAGCACACTGTTTAGTTAGTGCAGTGGGTTACAACTGGAAACACGTGCATTGTAAATGGCATATTTTAACGGAAATGTAGCCCGGTTGTCGAAATTGGACGTGTTTTAATGGCAATTCTACGGGGTTTATGTGTGTTCTTCCCTAAGGATATAATAGGACATATTTTGCGAATGGAGCATTTTAAACTACATCAGTCAATAGGGAACAGGATTTAAAGACAATTTTATGGAGTGGAGGCTGGGTACATCTCTTAAAGGTTTTTTTTTAAAATTTGCAAATACCTTGGTTATTTGTTGAATTTTAAAACACAATAAAATTGGTCAAAACCTAACAGCATTTACAGGCAATTTGGCAAGGGATTTAGGCGTTCTCTCTAAATGACTTTTTTTTTATGAATGCTTGGCAAATACTGCACTTTTGGCCATTAATGTTAACTTAGCACTATAGCGTGTGAAGACAATTTAAGAGGATTTGGTTATTATACTCAAAACACCTTTCAGAAAGGTTTTGTCAAAAAAGGACTGCATTTGTGGTAAAGGAATGAACACTACACATGATATGTGACCCCAGTCCTTTTGCATCTATGCACTCACTCTGGCACGCCCTGGCTCTGTCATTTACACATGTCCATGAGCTGGTTTGTGTGTTTGCACAGAGCTGCAGTGGACCCCTTCCCCAGGCGGCATGTGTGGCTTGGTTCTTACATTCGGTACACTGACTGCACAAGTACCAACAAAAGGAACATCTGGATGATCACACAACTGTCAAAAATATATTTCGAAAACGGCCTCGGTGGCCTGTCGGCTCAGTGCGTTTGGCCGAGCTGCATTGTTAGACTGGCCAGCCCACCCGTGGGCCAGTGGGTCTTGGGAGAGGCACCATCAGAGTGCCCTCCCTGGGACTACATGCGCCTTACAGACTCATTAACAATTAGAGGTGAGAAAGCCACTAAAAGCTAGAGCCAGAGGCCTGGCTCCGGCTCAGCTTGAGGTCCTCTTGGAACCTCAAGCCCAAAACGACTCGAGTTTCAAAGGAGGGGGTGTGGCCTACTTATGTTATGTGTACTTGTAAAGCACGCAATCAGCTGCAAGTGTATCCTGGTGCTGAGCAGTTGTGTGTGACTAGCCCTGCCTATAGTGGTTCCAATTGCAGATGGTATAACATAGGTAACTAGGTTCGAATCCCGGACTTGGCAGGATTCAAACATGGAAAATCTCCTGGTCTCTGTTGTGAAGTGCTTTTATGATCTTGGGCAAATTTCGTGCTACTGCCAAAAAATAATCTGGATTCTGCCTGTCACCCATGCTCTAATCTCATCCTCCCAGAATTTATGGCACAGCATTAACATTTGATTTTAAAAAGAGTTAGCCATCAAGTGGGTCAATTGCACACTGTGCAACTAGAAAGTCTGGGATTAATCCCGGCTTCCCTGTCTGACCAAACTGTGACCTAGGCAAATATTTTATTTTACCAAGCCTCATAGTTCACTAATAGCATTGTCATCATGGTATTGGCAAGAATGTTTCTCAGAGCATAGTAAAAAAAACTTTAATAAATGCCTCAATGCAGAGATATAATTTGATGCGCTAAGGTGAAACGCTTTACTGTGTTAAAGACATACACTTTGTTTAAATTTTGAAAACATCTTATATTCTAACATGATATTTATTGCATAATTTATATGCCAAATGTTTTCAAGGCTCGGCTCGTGCATAGGCTCTTAGGGCACAGCCAACTCTTAGCTCAGCTCTGGCTCGACTCTCTGTTAATTTGTTGGCTCGTCTACCTCCATTAACAATGACCACACTATCCAGAAGATGGATGCCAAACAGACTAATTTACATAATCACAAACAGTTACATGTCCATGAACTGGGGGAAACAGAGCACAGTCCACCAGGGACCTTCACTTCACAAGAAGTACCCTAAAACAAAGACTTTCTGAAGAAACACCGGCACGTACGTACACAAAGCAGACAGATGAGTTAGTCAATACGTCACCAGTGTGCAGCCACACATTTGGTGTCAGAAGAAGGTTGTGAATCCCATACCTCATTAAGATCCTCTCCCTGCATAAACTACGTACAACACACAGAAACAGACATGCCTTTGGGTTAGACAGTAGGAAATGCACAGATCACCCTTAATCCTCCTCCGCACCTTCATAGTAGCTGGAAATACTACTACAGGAAGTGATTCCTGTGGAAGCTTGGTGGCATGGGAATGGCAGCCTGGAGGCGGTGCTGGCTTATGCCAGCCCTCCCTTTCCAGATCCACTTTCAAAGACCTATTGGCATGCAGTGCATGTACATGCAGGGGTGGAGGTCTGCTGTTCCTGGCAGACGTCCAACTCTGCATTAGCAGCCATTTACATGGAATTGCAAAAGGGCTCCTACCTTATGCATATTAATGAGACGTGAATGTTTGTAACTCCCTCCAAATGGGCATTTTATGCTGTGACTTATTAGTACATCAGGCGCGGTGCCAAATAAAGGCAAGGTCCCAATTTGCGTGCAAAAACGCAGACCAGTTTGTGATCTCGCTTTAATACACCCTGTCAAGAAAAGAAACAAGCTTGCAGTAAGGAAGGTCTGTGAAGCCCTTAGTCCGTCCTTTCTGGGAGGTCACCAAAGCTAACATGAAACAGCTCCGTGGAATTAACAGTCCTGAGGGGAGGAAGGTGGCTTGTGGCTGGCGAGTGACAGGCAACCTTGGAAAAGTCTCAGCACTAACCCTTAGATGAGGCTGCTTCCTCCCGCTGGACTATCTTTAACAGCAGCCAATTACTTTTCTCGATAACTAATCTTGATATTGAATTGTATTGACCCAGTCTTACCACTAGTCGGATGTTTAAAAAAAAATCATATTGAGTTTACCAGAAGCAAATTCCATCCTATTATTGACACGGTGAAAACTAGTGAAGGAGAACATTATACACCATTTAAATTGTGCTGGTGTTTGTAGGTGGGGGGCACTGACACTCATTTTTGGCAACTGGAACTTATATTTAAGCATTAGAGTTTGGCCCTGAGCAAGAGAGAGAGAAAGGCAGAAAAGGGTGAAAGAAGCTTGAACGTCATTTAGCGGTCGCCAGGGGTCGCTGCTGCGACCTCTGGCATGCCCCTTGTGACCCCTGGCACTGAGTTTGTGACCCCTAGGGTCAGTAGTGGCAGAATCAATGGCAGGAACAGAAGCAGCTCGTCCTTATGGACGTCGGTGGGGGTTTCACTAACCTTTTTTTGTCAATTTTTTATTAGACTAATAGTGAATAATATTACATTATTCGCTATTAGTTTAATAAAAAATGGAGTAGGTATAGCTGGAATATGACTTTCCCTGGCAGCTTAGGCAAGTAAAAAAAATGCTTTTAAATGTGTGTTTGTTGTGTGCGTGCTTGAAGTTTTGAGTGTGTTTATGTTAGAGAAAGTATGTGTATGTATGAATGTGTGTGCATGTGTAGGCAATGTATGTGTGAGTGTGTGTATGTGGGAATGTGTGTGTATGTATAAGAATATGTATGTGTGAGTGAAAGTGAAGGTCAAGGCGGGGCATGTGAAGTCACCTCCACTACCCCAGGCATTTTGGTGAATTGACATGGAAAGAAGGAGGAACAGAAAGTAAAACAGTGAACAGAGGGACAAATCGGAGATGAAAAATAACTACAAGAGTGAGATAAAGAGACAGGAAGCATAGGGAGGTTGAGAAAGAAGCATGAGGTGGGAGCAAGGCTCGGATGACTTGGTATTTGGCATCTCCGGTATTCTGTGGCACTGTGGTGTAAAGACTCTACAGAAAAACTTTGGCCTCCATGTCACTTATTTTTTAAGCATTAATATTAGGGTCCTTTTTTGGGCCATTACCATTGCATACTTCGAATGACTTAGTTAAGTCACAATATTACGCTCTGAATGCTGTCGACTTTGCACAGGGGCATGAAGTTTTCTTTTTATTGAAGCAGTAAAGAATTCAACCTCCTCTTCTTTCAAATGAACTGTCCTTTTCGACCTTTCATGGGTGTGCATATTTTGATTTAGACGTGCAATGCCCTGCCTCTTTATTACGCAACTGTTCTGCTGTGCATACACAGACATGAACTTTAGTTCCCATATATGTGCCGAGCCTGTCACCTTGTATTTGGCCTGACACAATGAGGCACACTAATTGTACATGTTATCCATATCACTTCATTTTAATGATATCTTCACCTGTTGTGTTCCTTTAGATTCTTGTTTTTTTAATGATGCTATTTGTGTGCGAAAACTATTGTACATGACCCCCACACCGTGCAATTTTATTAATCTCTGTTACCTGAGGTACACGTTTTCCCAAATATGCCACTTGATCACATTTTGTGCTCCAATAACTCTACTTGTTTCCCACTTTCTGCTACACTAATGAATTTTTCTCATTTTATATTGCTTATTACCTTGTGGTATTCGTTCTTATTTAATACATAATTCTTCCCAAAGTCAATCACTCCTATATTTCCCATTTTACATTATGTTACCCTCATGTCTGTTTTTAAAGCATGTCATATTACAGTACATTGGCTGCATATGTTACTCAAATTGTGTCCTGTTTGATTGTACTTGACCCACCATCTTAAGCTCAGTATTTATATGCTTTTCCTACCCACCTGCCTGGATGTTTCTCTGCTTCAAGTACTGTTGTTAGTTCTCATTTCCTAGTGGTGAATGTTTATCTCTTGTCTGCACACAAAGGCCTGTGACATGAAGTCCTGTAATAAAAGTCTCTCACACTTTCGGAGAAGGGTTAGTTGGAGGGTTGCAAGAATCATCTTCCCCAGGGACAACCTACATGTAAACTGTCTATGCACAGGAGCAGGGGCTAGCAGGAAGATGAGAAGATGATTGATGCCTATTGGCAGGGACGCATCCTTGGGGGAGGGTGTTGATTGGGGTGTTTACACCCACTAAATGTATTCTCCAGAAAATAATTGGGTACAGGTTCTCTCAGATGGATATGATGAAGTGTCTGTCGGATTACAACTGAAAGTTTTACATACACACACACACACACACACCCTCTCTGTTTTGAAAGTCTTCAGAAATGTTGGCTATTGTGCCAACTGTTGTGTTTACTTCCACTTAGTACCCCTAACAATCCGCATTCCATCTCTTTACACTGCCCTTTAAGCCCTTCATGCCCGTCATATCGTATAATTAGGGCTCCCAGTTTTATGGTATTTTTTTTAAAAACATTTCCGTCTATATTTACCCATATTTATTTTTGGGCCATTTTATTGGTATTTATCCATATTTATTTTATGTTTTGAGAATAAATGGAATTGTAAAATGGTATGTTTCCACATATATTTAACTGATAAACATGCACTCATACTTTGATGCCTGTCTCATTTTAGCAAGTTAAGAAGCCAAATATAACAAAACATTACACCAACAGGTAAATATTAGCATTATATACATATATATGTTAACATTATTGTATTTAAGGGAATCTCATCCCGATTTTAAATCCCCACGGTGCCTATCTACTTAGCTGGTCTGGAATTCATGAAGGACAACAAAGAGAGTCACTCACAAGCACAATTTTCTGTATTTTTCCGCTTTTAAAAATAAATACAGACAGGAAATAGATTGTTTTCTGTCTGTATTTATCTGTGAAAATCAGTAAAACCAGAAAACTGGAAGCCTTACGTATAATGTATTTTAATGTAATATGCAAGTGTGATTGTTGGACATTCTGAAGCTCACACCCCACCGATCTTACTGACTAAGATACGCTCCTGCCTATTGGTTCTGCTCCAGTGTTCCAATCCACCACTTGCAGATGATAATTGCATCAAGAACAACCCATGGAACCAGTAGAACAAGTAATTAGCAAATGCAGCGCCATAGAATACCTGTGAAACATACCATAACATAGAGAAGAAGTCTACAAATGGTCTTAGATACGAGGGTCAGAACAGTGATTGGTAATGGTCTGCTCAGTAACCTCCCAGGTGCCACTCTGTCTGTCCCCCCTGAAGGGTATACTTTGTGTTGTGGCACCAATAATCAAGGGCTTGAAGAAGCTCTAACACAGCTCTCAACCTTCAAGGAAACAGACTTATTCTCCAGGCCTGTATCATCTTCAATACCATCTACATCACTGGAAAGACCTTCTGAAACAACACCCTGCCCTGCCTAGCCAAGCATCCACTGTCTTCAGGTGGACAACGACATACAGGAGCCAGAACATCACAAGACTAGAGATGAAGAGATGCCAAAAAAGAAAAAAGAAATCACTTCTTCTCCACCTACGGTCCTAGGACCTGGGACAACATCCGCACTGACGTAAAAAATGTGCCTAACCTCCTGCAATTCAGATAAAAGTTGAAGACACATCTCTTGAAGAATTGTATATATAATATAAATACTACGGCAAACACAGAGTTCCTGCAGGCCCTTTTTAGGTCTTGCCTGCAGGCTGACAAAGATATTTTGTGGACTATACAAAAAACTTACAGTGGGCTTACAGTCCGCCCATTGCGTGTATTGGCTGCTTTATTATCACTCTTTTCCTTTCTTCTTAATCCTTCCTCTTCTTGTGTTTGTCCCACCCGTGGAGCATAACCTCTTTACCATCCTTTTGATTTAATGACATATCCTTCACTGCTCACATGTAAGGAACTCTTTTTTTCTCGCCTTTCAGCACTCTGAGTGCATGATTTCTAGCTCTCTTCCTTGTGTATTGCTTCGCACTCCCCCATGTGCTCCACATTACTCCCCATTCCTCTGTTCCTCGTGTGCCGCTTTCCCTTAGATGCCAGCCCCAAGCCATGTGCTCCGTGTTGCCCCCTTCCCCCACTCCAGCATTTAATTCCCCCACTGTGTAAGGGATGCCTGATACTCCCCCTGCCAACTTCCCCTTTTCTCCCACCCACTCACTGCTTCATTATGCTCTCATCCTTTGCGCTCCTTAAAATGATTTTATTTTTACTTTTTTGGGCGGGCCTGGCAGCTCCCATTTGCTGCCAGGCCACTCAGCTTTGAAAAATGCGCTTTCACACAACAAAAAAGTTTTTTTGCTTTTGTTTATTATTTACTGCTCCGAGGGGCGTTCGCCATCATGGATTGCTAAATATAAAAATGGTCACCATATCATTAAGTAGGCGTGCACGTGGGGTCTCTCATACATGTGCATTCGTCATCAAGCATACGCGCACCTACTGAATATTGTGGCAATATTTTCTCATGACACGTACTCTCATGCATGCAGCACGTTATAGAGTTTTTTTTATTTTCGTTTTGCAGGTGCTGTACAGTATCGGATAAAACATTGCAAAGTCAACACATCACATAGGAGAGAACTAGGCTACTGGCTTTGCAAATGCTTTTTTTGATTAATAACGTTCCAGCCCGGTGTCAGTAGTGGAGCGGTTGAAGGAACCCGGGCCGGGGAAGGCGAAGCCGGACCCATTAAGGGCCCGGGACAAACGCCGTCCGGAGGCGGGAGACCGCCCCCGCGCATTTGCATAGCCCGCCAAAGGGGGGACCAGGATTAGTCCCCCCGGGCAAGCTCGGGCCCCCTCCAATCCGGGGACGAGCAAACAAACAGCGAGGGGGGATAAATAAGGGTGCCAGGCCCGAAAAGGCACAAACCCCCCCTCTCTGAAGGACACGGAGAATCCCATCCACCCACACCGAAAGGAAGCGGGCGTCGCAACCGCAAGGGTAGAGGGAAAGCGGAAGGTACACAAGAAAGGTAGAAAAAGAGATAAATCACTAAAGGTAGAGGGAAGGCTCACACAGTGTCCTTGGGATGCCTCACGGCAGGGGCACTGAGGGAGCGAAGGGCGGCTTACCGCCATAGAAAGAGTAGATCTGATGCTCCCGCAGGGCTCTTGGGATGCCTAACGGCAGGGGTACCGAGGGAGCTAGTTGGAAAGACTCAGCCTCAGAGTAAATGCTCAAACAAGGTCCTTGGGATGCCACACGGCAGGGACCCCTGGGAGCAGGGAGGGCCCATGAAGGGGTCCAGGGCAGGCGGGACGGCACTTGCAGCCCGGGCAGGTCCTGACGGACACCCTCCAAGTCGGTAGCAAGCTGAAGCCTAAACCCGTGAAGTTGAGGCCCAGACAGGTGGCTCCCACTAGATATCGATTGGCTGGGTCCCCATAAGGACCAATACTTATGAAGGAATTGCAAAGACAATGAAATGTGTTAACATGGATATTAAAATGGCAATTGGAATGACCATGATTTTGCAATATGAGTAACCATGTGATGTAAATAAACTGCGACCTTTTATGGCACCAAAACACTTTGTCACTGGTGTGATTTGAATGGATGATGGACGCAGTTTAGAAGCAGGGGGGACGATGACTCGCCTCCTGGGAGGGGTTGTATTTCTGGGCGAGTTGTAAAGGGTGCATGCAGCAAAGTTATAAATCTTGTCCTGTGAAGAAATGTTTTTTACTGGGGTTGGCTTAATAGTTAATTTTATCATAACTGGCGATTAAGGCCTTCCACCGTGGACTTGAAGGCAAGGGGAAAATATGGCCAGTGTGGGCAGAATCCATCTTTTATCACGGGAAGGATGTATATGCTGGTTTGTCTTATGTTAACTGCAAACTTAGTTTAGTTTACACTAAGTAATTTACCAGTAATGCAGAAAAGCATTATTGATGTTAAAACGATTATTCAAGAGAGGTCGTACTCTTATCATGCATGCACACGCCCTTCTGAATGCATGCTGGTAAATGTGTTCAAATAATCAGTTTACTCACTTTTCCTGAAGAACTCACAGACTATTTCAAAGGCAACCACGGCTGGACAGCTCGTTGCAAAGGTAAGCTTCATACTTTGGGTACTTGTCAAAAGAGAGTGGTTAACACTATGGAGGGTCCATGACTTTGCACCATAAGTTCAGTGCTTAATTTGTAAAAAAAAAAAAAAAAAAAGTGCCAGGGATCTCGTCTGGAGGCCACTGCAGCTTACACCACACATTGTCGCTGCCATACTGCCAATGATAGTAACAACACAACTTCTAACCATCACACACCCACAAGTGTGACAATTCGAACTGTTTCAGGCCCCCAAAGCTATAAGAATGGCTTGGGCAGCATGTAATAGCCTTTGTTAATATATATTGAATGAATAATTAACTGTTGTAGTCATCTCTAAATTAGCCAAGACAGCGCAACCTTGTGGCAGATTGTCACAAGCGCCAGTTTAGACATTTAAGTGCCAGTGCCGAGCACTGGAAACCACTGGCTGAAATTAAGCACTGAAGTTACTATGGTCAAGTACTCAACAAAGCTCAGGTGTAGACCACTGGGTCAAAGAACCATCGCCTGCACCTCCAGTGGGAGGGGCGTGAATCAATTTTATACAAACAAGTTGCACGATTGTGTATGCAACAGTCCTCCCAAGCAGTGCTTGAAATGGAAAAATAGAAGTGCAGGTACTCTGTACCAGAGTTCCAGCTTGTTTCTGAGAAGTGCCGGTACTCTCCCTCTCAAAATAAAAAAGTGCCAGTACTCAGTACCGGCCCATTTAAAGCACTGCTCCCAAGTGCATCATGAAAAATGCAATTCAAAGCATTCGGATTACTCACCTTTCTTTGGGTATTCTCTGACAATTGCAAGCACAGCCAATGCTCAACATCTCTTCACATAACTTTCATTTCAACTTTTAGTACTCGTCAGAAGACAGCAGTTCACAAAATGAGGGTGCCTAATTTGTTGCTTTAAGTTATTATGGGTAAATACAAGTACTCAACAATGCGCAGGTATCTACCACTGGCTCAGATCAAATAAAATGTTTACAAAGTGGACGCAAGCTTGGCATGCCTGCACTAGTTCTCTCAAATGCATCATGGTTAAAGCAGTCCAAAGCAGTTTGTTTACTCACACTTTGGTACTCGATGGTAGTGAGCTTTGTTGGGTCCTTGGTCATAGGAACGTAAATCAGAAAGTCATGCGCCCCATAATGTGGACTACTTATGTATGCAAAAAGATGTCCATCAGTGGCTGCATTTGAATCTGCCAGCAAATACTCACTGGAATGTGAGGGAACAGGCTGATTTGAACTACATTTACCATAATGCATTTGGGGAATGCATTACGGTAAATATGGTAGCCTTGTTGTCTAGAATAGTCGAATGCTGTTCTTTGTTTTAACGTAAAATCCAAATCAGTCAGTATTGATGAATACATTTGGTTGAGATAAGCTTTACTTCTGTAGACTTACTTCCTAAAATTAAATTAACGGAAGCTGCTTTGTAACCGCATATCAGCGTGGAACTGTGAAGGCAATTTGAATAATAATTCCAAAGAATGGGCTGCATAATTTGCCTGTACATGCATTGTTCACCGAACCCGGTCACACAGCTCGGCCTTGTCCGGACGCAGTATTTCACTGTTTCTGTTCATTCAGAGCAAGTGTTGACTGGGGGTGGCTTACTCCAATGCCAGCGTGTTTTAGAGTAATCGCTTTCTTTGCAAATAATGCCATACAGTGTTCGTCCCATTGTGCGCAATTTTAAATGGCACTTCCCATATTACAGCATAATGAAACTAAATGGAAAATTCATTACCACACATTATCTCAAACAAATAATCAATGTTTGGGAAACATTTTCTTACAAGAAAATTATGAAAATGGCAATCGAAAAACATCATGCAATTTTAGCACTGATTTCCCCTCATGAACGTCGATTAACAAGCTTTTGTTTAAATCTCAACCAATAAACCTACAATGGCATATTTTATTGCGCTCCCTTGCATACATTTAGCATTTACTCATCGATGAAGTAATCATCCAGCTTGGATTGATGGAGTTACAGCGAGCCGCAATTATCCGTATGACACCGTAAATAAATAAGACAACAATAACATTTTTTAAACAGAATCGTTTATAGTACAGACTGGGCCGGGCAATACATTTCTGTTCCAGTTCATGCCAGCCTGTAAATAAAGGAGTAGGGTCTCGAGATGAAAAGTCCACTGCAAACATTTTAGGATCTCCATGCAAAATGAGATTTCGCCACTTGGGCGCCCCCAGAAAAAAGACCATTTGTTGTATTTGTTCATGCGCATCTGGGGCAGTATTGCAGCAATTGCTGTGTTCCCAGGTATTTGCTAACCCACACCTGCACTGGGGATAGTGTATTAGACACGCTGGGAATAGTGCACAGACAGACTGACTGTTTAAAGCGGATGATCCACCTTTCACTGTACAGGCAGCAACTAGCCTTCATTTAAACAAGCATTTGCAATGCAATAGGTCTCGCATTTGCGAGAGTTTAAGCTATTTGCATTGTAAATGCAAATGTGTAGTGATTGAGTCAGGTACGCAAGATGGGTTTCAAGTAGTTTTATTCAACATGGTACAAGAGACCCCACCAGGAGCAGCCAGCATGCTGCTCAGCCCAGTCAACTGTGAAGATTTGACTCCTAACATTCTGTAGGATGACATCATAGCAAGGTTCCACAGAGAGAGCAAGAATAACATTGGAGTCAAGATACAACATATCCCCCTTTCTTCTATATATAAATAAAACAACAATGAGGGACAAGAAAGAAGAACCAAAGATGAGGAGAAACGGAGGAAACAAGAAACCATTGAAAGAAGAGAGCATCAGAAAAGGAAAAGAGAAGCAAAGAAGAGAGGCAAACCAAGATATAAGAACCAGAGAGGCAAACCAAGATATAAGAACCATCCTCCCTTCTGTACACAAAAGAAAAAGAACGAAATAACGTCATCAGAGAAAAGAAGAAAAAGAACCACGAATGACTGCCCCAAAACATACCCACTGGCCAGAACAGGAATGTAAGAAGGCAGAAGAGGAATGAACCAACAAAACTAAGGACTACAGGATCTGGAAAACAAAGAGAAAAGCAGAGGAAAACTAAGAATCCACACGAGGCATCAGGAGAAAACATCACAAAAGGAACAGAAAAGAAGAAAGAAAACAAGGAAGATGAGGAAAAGTAAGAGGATAATCCTCACCCAAGTCAAACACCATCATCAATACATAATGAAAAATATAATGTAAAGACAACAGTGTAACTATAATATTCAATATACAATATAATAATAACATACCTAAATTTGGGAGGACTATGACCCAAAAGCAAACCCCTACAGAGATAAGGGATCAAAGCAGTAACAGAAGGGACTAAGACCCGTAGAAACATAGTCCTTGTAAAATTGACAATGTTGAGGTTGAGTGATGAAGAAAACAGATATGGATAGGGACCCATATGATAATGCGAAAAGGACAAAACCTCGCATAGCTCCCAGGAGGAAGACAGAATAAAGTAGCTTGAGGTTGAGTGATGTCAACAAACAGAATATGGATAGGGACCCATACAATAATGCGAAAAGGACTAAAACCCTCGCATAGCTCCCAGGAGGAAGACAAAAATAAAGTTGCTTGAGGTTGAGTGATGTCAACGAACAGATATGGGTAGGAACCCATATAGTAATGCGAAAAGGACTAAAACCCTCGCATAGCTCCCCGGAGGAAGACAGAGATAAGTTGTGCACATGTGACGTGTACGAATGTACAAAGAGCAGATAGGACTGAAACCCTCTGCGATTCCCGTGTAGGGAAACTTAAAACATCCACGGTCTCTTGCCGGCGTGTACCATGATAGCGTGTACCTACATGGTATATACCTAGGGTCCATAAACCAATTGGAAACCCAAAACAAACCGTGTAGGGCCAACCCTTGTGTAAGGGATAGTGAGAGCACAGTACAAATGCAAACCCAACACATTTTGAAGATAGTATTAGACACTTCGTGAAATGTACAAGAAAACTGAACCTGAATCTGAGAAACAAAATGCTCAAAACGTGATATAGGTAACTTGTGTTCAGGAAATGTTTATAGGTAAGAACCCAAGTCTAACACAAATGTGTGAGAGCTCAAGACTTAAAAATCGAAATAAAGACGTGTGAGAGATGCAAATAGGACTAAAACGTAAACATTTGCAAAAGAGACAAAACATTAAAATATGCACTGTAAGCTTAGCTCAAACTAAAATGTCACTGGTGTGCCTGTCACCGCAAAAATTAGGGACAGGCTGTCAAAGTTTGCAAACAGTAGTATGTAGAGACGGTATAGATCCAGGCAACGTGCAACCAGCAGGTACTATGCAGAAGAAATGACTTCCATGGAAGATAGAAGCACTCCTGAGTTTGAACTAGAAACGGAACTCACCATGTCGGAACTCACCACATGTGTTGGAAGAAAATTTCAGAAAACATCGTGTGGCCTTATTGTCTCCAAAAACTCACACGTGTCTTCAAGCGAACATTTCTGCCCCAGAAACAACTGTCCAGAAGAATGGTAGAAACACAGATCCAACGAAGATGGCACTCAGGAGCGAGTCGTGTTGAAAAACACCGGAGTTCAAACGTGGTTGGCAAACTGAAGAATTTGTACTATCTTGAAGTATGAAGAACAACCAACCAAAAGATGGCGGAACGTTTTTGATGTTCCGCCGAGTGGCTCACAGCACGTTTGGGCAGCAGAGCGTCTGTCAGCAGCTAAAGGAACTTGAAGACGCCGCAACGTTAAAGAAGATGTCACGAAGGAACCCAGGAATCTATGATGAAGGTAAGATGCGCGCGCTGGAGCAAACTTGAAGATATTTTGAATGGGCGGCTCGCGCTAGAGAAACCGTGCATTTCTAACTGCGTAACGTATTGGAAATGCGCAGTGAAAAGTTTAATGTACTGACAGATAATGAAAAACACATAGCCAGCACTTAGCCAGGAGTCTTTCCCATGCCAAACAAACACCTTTGCTTACCGAGGGTGTCGCTTTCCCTCTGTCGTTTCACAGTTGGTATGCTGGCCACAATTGTAGAGTGTATTTGAAAGGCTGGCAACTGGATATTAATTAACACGGCAGGTCGCTGCAGAGGTAACTCATGGGAGCACAAACTCGTCTTCTCGATTGCACATTTGTACACGACGTAGACGGGCTCAGGCAAAAACACCAAACAGCACAGCTTGAACACTCCATAGAACTCCACAAATGCCAGTATTAACGTCCCACGCAGGTTAAATGGTGCCGGTTGTTGTCAAAATAGAGTTCACTTAAGTCTTAAAGTGGCATAGAGTCAATGTGCGCAGCTCACATTATAATAGCTTGCACCCCTACGTCAGGTTGGAAACGGGCAATCCAAACAGGGTGAACTGTTCAGGGATACACAAGTAAATTCCAGTTTAAATAGTCACTGTCCCGATGTAGCAGGACACCGTAGCAGGAGAGGGCACACATGAAAAGGCACACTTCTTCACCAGACAGTGTAGACCTCGATGCGTGGCAGCTGAAGACAGTAAAAACAGGCTTACCCTAGCTGAAAGCACAGCACAAGTAGACGTAGGATTTCTCAGACACGTAGAGATGGACTCTGGAGAGTAGACGCCCTTAACTGGCAGCTCCTTAAGTAGCGCTTCCCCAGACGCATAGGAACAACTGGCAGGCAGCTGAGGGCGACCGATGTAGAGGTCACTGGTGGGGTCAGGGATGCCAGTTGCCTTAGATTCACTTGAGTTGATCTGTACCTGAATGTTGCTTGAGGTTTGATGAGGTGACAGACGCAGGTTCGTTTCAAGATCGTCTCCAAAAACTTGTAGTGATTGAGTCAGGTACGCAAGATGGGTTTCAAGTAGTTTTATTCAAGATGGTACAATAGACCCCACCAGGAGCAGCCAGCATGCTGCTCAGCCCAGTCAACTGTGAAGATTTGACCCCTAACATTCTGTAGGATGACATCATAGCAAGGTTCCACAGAGAGAGCAAGAATAACATTGGAGTCAAGATACAACACAATGCCTTTAATTTATCTGTTCAATTCAATTCAATATTTATTAAAGATTTGGATCTCCAATGAGGTCCACATAAAATATACATACAAATATTACGTAATAAATATAATAAAACATAAGAACAATTCATTTCTCAGTCCATTAATAGATAACGAAACCCTTCAAGACTGGTCATAGAATTTCCCTTACATAGCATAGATGGATATTATCAATTACCCTAATGAGCGAGATACAAATAAAGATTCTCAGCATTAAGACCAATAAGCAGCAACAAGATCCTAACTAAAAAACCTCTACCCAAAACAAGTGGCACAAGTTTAGGTCCATATTAGGCAATGGTAACTTCGTGATAGATTCAGTTTCGAATAATGTACATCACATCAGTTGCTTGGTAAAAAACAGGAGAGTGTTCTAAAACAATCAATGCATTTGGATAAACAATACATTTTCCTTTAACAATAAAACCTAAAAACTAAATATACTCTAATTTTGTGCAAGAACGCAATTAAATAGCAGCAACTACATATACAAATTTCTAAAACATTATACAGCAACGTATAATAGCAGCTTCTTGAGAAAGTCGGGTTTTAAAATAGCAGCAAGAGTGTGGGAGTACAACATATCCCAATTGTGCAAAGAACAGTTGAATAGCAGCCAATACATGTGCAAAATACAGTCCAAAAAGGAAAAGTGCTAAGACTCCTTAGAAGGACACCAAGGCCCAGATATTAACAACTTAATTAGAGAGAGAGCCATGTGTCTAAAAGGAGAACCCATTTAAAAGGATATGTAAAAAGTTAAAATATGTTCATGAACTCCTTAAAAAAATTGAATAGTTTTGCACAGATTGCTTCGTTCTTCGGGCAAAAGAGAAAATCACGGGCTGAAGCTACATTTTTAATACAGTTTTGTAAAAACATTGGACGAAGCCAACGAAGACGACTCAAAACCAATGCTGGGCAGACAAACAAGACATGATCCAGGTTCTGAATGCTCAGCTTACAAAAGTTACAGATTTTTCAATTTTTCAGGCAATGAGACCAGTTTGCTGTTAGATCATTTAAAGGTAAAAAGTTCATGTGACATAGGGTAAGCCATCATCGAATTCCATGTTCTAGGTTCCAAGATAAATATTTCTGAGGAATTCTTGGTGAGTTCGACCTGGCTATTAACTTTAACCTCTCTTTAGAATTGCAAAATTTAATATCTCTATTATAGCTGATGTTACCACTTGTTGATTTTAAAAAGGATTTAAATTCTGAGAGCGGGATGGTGATCATTGATTCTTCTTGTGCACAGAAAACTTTTAGTGCCAGAGAAAAGTCACGAGAAAGGGAATACTTACCTACTATACCGCCAAACATTTCTTGACACATGAAACCTCTTAGTGAATATGACTCACTATTTTTTAATTGATATCCCCAACGCAAAATCCTGGATAAACCTTGGATAGAGGAGCTTATCACTGCAAATTCCAGTCTAATAGCAGCTATTGGGACTAGAGCGTTAAAATTACATAATTTGCGTAAAATCTGGCCTTCAATCCTATCTAAAAACTCCAGTCCTTTACAGGAATTGATTCAATAGCATAAAGCAAAGTCGGAGGGATTTTTGCTTTAAAAACAGTGAGCAGATTTAAAAATTGCCTTCGACCCATTGCACTATAAAAAATACGCAAGCCATTTGCGTGAGATGCCGCTTTACAAGAACTGTGTTCGATATGAAGTTTATTCTTTGTATTGCCCGCTATTAATTTCCCTAGAGAAAGGAATCTACCACCTCCAACTTTTCATGACCAATTTTCCACTTAAAATTACATAATTTTCTACTTCTGTTACATTTCATGATTAAAATTTTGCTTTTCAAAACATTGATCTTCAAGAAGTGTGCCACCGTATATTTCTGTAATGATATTAGTTTTTTATTCAGCCCATTAGGGGGTAGGTCCATCACTGCTATATCGACAGCATACAGGAGGCATGCAAAAGAACGGCTGCCTATCTTTGGTGCATCTCCCTCTAAGTGAGAAAAGCATTCGGGTAAATCTGCTATATATATAAGGAAAAAAGCAGCGGTGCTAATAAACAGCCTTGTTTCAGACCATTTTCTATGGGTATTACAGATGATAAGCCTTGATTTCCTCCCAATAATGCCTGACACCATGTTTGAGAATGTAGGGCAATAATTAGAGATAGCAGAGGAGAAGGTTTGTGTAATTTTCTCCATAGTAGTGGCCGGTCTACCTTATCAAAGGCCGTTGAAAAATCTATAAAGGCCGTATACACATTTGCCCTACGAAAAATTGTGTATTTCTCCTCAATCAGTTTCAACATGGATATGTTATCCAGGGTACAGTGATTTTTCCTAAAACCTGCTTGTTCTATAGGGAGGACCTTCTTCTCCACCACCCATTCAGTGAGGTGATCAAGAATACTGCGAGCAAATATTTTCCCCACCGCATCTAATAAAGCTATTTGCGGGAGTTACCCGGATGATGTCTATGGCCCTTTTTGTACAGAGGGATTAAGATACTTCCAGACCAAGATGGGGGCGTCTTCCCCTGGAAATAGCAGAAATCAAACAGTGGAGTTAGGTAAGTAGCCCACAACAAAGGTTCTTTTTTAATTACTGTCATGGGAATTTCATCAGGACCCATTGCTCCTGAGGCTCTCATTTTTTAAATAAATCCTACCACTTCACTCATTGAGGGTGCGTAGCTGAATACAGGGATTTCGAACGAGTAGGGTAAAGCGGGGGCAGAGCTGGACGGATTAGGATTCGCAGAGTAGAGTTCTACCAGATGGAATTTCCATTCCTCTTCTTTAATAGGAATGGGAAGAGATTTCACTTTTGTGCCAAAACAATCAGCGATTATTTCCCAGTATCTTTTAGAGTTATTTTTCGAGGCCGCCTCTTTTAACTGTACCCATACGCGATCTTCCTTTATTTGCTTTAAGGAACGTTTTTTCCTCAGTCTTTTCCTCTTTAATAGATTTATTAAATTACTTCGTACAAGAGAAAAATTCAAGAACTGGGCCCTCACTAATTTATTTATTTCACTATTTATAGAAAGTATTGTTTTTTTTTTTTTTTGCAGAGTTTTATATAGCGCGAACTTGACCCGAATCGGGTATCAGAGCGCTTTACATAGCACCAGTTACGTTACATGAGGACACACATTCATTTTTGTTAGGCACGGGGAGATTAAGTGATTTGCCCAGAATCACAGAATGTTCAGCATCATTGCCGAGACTCGAACCCAGTTCCCCAGAGACTCGAACCCAGTTCCCCAGATTCGAGGTCGCCCGCCCTAGCCGTTAGACCAACTCCTCTCCCTAAGTACGATTTACGGTTTACGTACGGTTTAAAGTACGATCTCCGTTTGGCTGAAACATGCGATGATTTACATGATGTCGCCAGAGGGCCTGCATTATGAGATAAGGCTGCAAATAAGTCGGATTGAGGAGAATAACGCTCGGCCATTGCAAAATGCTGCTGATCTCTTATCAAAACTGTTAAATTCTCTTTTAACTTAGCGGCCGCTAGAGTATTCCAATGGATTCTACCATTTGTTGCATTAAACCCTACAGTGCTATCTTTAAAATTCTAGTAGCCTACCTTAGAACATGTAGATTCAAATTTAGAGCAGATCAACACATGGTCGCTAAAATCATTTTCCAAAACTTCCATGCTTATGAGTTTACAAAAGAAATCTGCAAAAACAATTAAATAATCTATAATAGATCTCCCAGTAGGTGCCTTATGGGTAAAATTTGCTGGTATATCATTTTCTAACCTCCCATTGGCAATTATAAGGTCCAAGCTTCTCAGACCTTCAAGTAATGCGGCTCCTCTTTTATCTGTCCTGCCTTTACTCGGTAACTGAGCAGGGGGATATTTAAGGCTTCATTTTTTGGGGCGTTAGTAAATACCCTTATACTATGAGGAGAGACTTTAGAATTCAAATCTCCAACTAGCATTAGAAACCTGCAAACTTCACTTTCCAAAGTAGTGGAGATAAAGGCAAATAGATCCTTTAATGGATGAGAGTGAGATGCATCGGGAGGTATATATGCATTTACGATCAGCAGAGAATTTGAGTGGTCTTGGACGTCCTTAGGATCTAGCTTAATCGCCTGAATTAAGTTAGAGGCATGAAAAAATACTTTATATGACCATCTAAGACTTGTACTTAGTAATATAGCAATACCTCCTTAGCATGTCCTCTATTCACAGGGATCGCAGGCCGGCTCAGCACTATATAGTCTTCAGTGGACCAGTTCTCTGTGATCCAAGTCTCTTGTTGACATATTATGTCCGTACTCTGCTCTTTCAAAAATAAGAGTTTATTTCTATTGGTGCTTAAGCCGGCTGCGTTCCAAAAAATCAAATTAAATTAATACCCTTGCTAGGAAGAATTCCTGAATTTTAAGCCTGAGGATCTATTTGTATTAAGGGCGCCTGCTACCCAACTCCATTTCTTATCTTCCTCATCTGCAGAGATTACATAGTGGTTCTTTTTCTCTGTGAGAAGCGAAACCCTCCTTCCCTCTTTACCAAGGGAAACCTGCAATATACTCTCTCTCTCCAGGAAAGGTGGGCCCCTTGCGGGGATATCCGGAAAGGTATTAAACTGCTGGTTATGGATCCCTTTTTTTTAGGCTAGCTCTTCTTCAGGTAAAAGAACATCAATACCACAGCATCGTAATTTATCACTATTAGATGGGCGATAACTTTAGATGCAAACGTTACTCTTGCTCCCCTTGGATTATTATACTTTTGAACCTGAACCAGGGTGAGGTCATTACTCTGGATCATTTGGAGGCCAGGGATTTCAGCAAAGCAACCCAATAGGAAGGACCTATTCATGTATGGTTCATGATCAAAAAGAAAAGAAAAATCTAAGGTATAAGGTGTAAAAGGAGATTGAATGCCTTAGCAAGTTATCTCAGGAACATTTTCAGTAGGATTATAAATAACATTACTACCTAAAGAGGAGGCAATTAACGAGGCATTAGCATTCAAGTTACTCTGAACAATAAACGGAACTCTTAGATCTAATGCAGTTACATTTTGGGAAGATTGATTTGGAGCACTAGGATTCAAAAAAGGTGAACAAGGTCCCAATAAATTAGTTTCTTCTTGACCATCTTCCTTCATGACGTTCGGATCAGAGTTCGATGACAGATTTAGAATTAAATTAGGGTCGAAGCGTAGCTGTTTTGCCCTTTTTTTATTTATCCTTCGACGTTTTTCCCTTTTTTTCCTTCTTCTTACAAACACTTTTACTCTTGATATCTTTTTCCTTAGTAGAAGAACAACCAACTTTTAGTTCCCCCCACTAAAGAATGCTCAGGAAATTTTGCATACGCTTTTAGAAAAATGGGGAAATTTTTTCGAATTATACTTGATTAATCCTTCTTAGCTAACTGGCAGGACGCGGATACAGCGACTGGAGCTGAATTCTCAGGTTCGAAGAGCTGTTGTAGAGAAGAAGGGTGTAGTTCGTCGAATATATCTACGTTTCCTGACCTTTCAATTTATTTTTATTTTTCCTACTAGAAGAGGGCCTACCAGCCTGAACACCAAAGTCCTGCCCTTTAACGTGGGAGAGAGAGCATGATTGGAGTTATCCTCAAAAGATAGAGGGGAAGAAGGACCCTTACCAAGATTAGGCTTACAGGAAAGTAGTAGGCCGGCTTTACCAGGTGATAATCTTTGCTCAGAGACAACGAACTTAGTCAGGGCCAAAAGAGAATCCAGGATATAATCAGAGATACTTACTGATTTCTCCATTAAGGCTAAGATAGAAGACAAAATTATTTCCAAACAAATTAGGGATTCAGACATCAGCGGTTTTGTCTCTGGATTATTATTTAAGGAGTGAAAATTCGAGGACAAATCAGGAGAAACAGATCCCCTTGAATTTAATATATTTGTTCCGCTGGGTGTACTACTAAACAGCTGCATCTTAACGGGCGATCTTGAGGGAGATCCGTGAATTGAAGGAAAGCGAAGTAACAGGATTATGAATCCTGAATGACTCCAAATTAGGTGCCTGAGATAACTTTGGGACGGATTTATATTAATGTTGAGGTCTGGTAGAGTAAAATCTTCCATCATAAGGTCTCCAACTTTTGGGACTAGATGAGGCACCTCTTCAGGTTGGGTAACTCCGTTGGCCAGGGAGTGGATGGTTAAATTTGCCAGCAAAGAGTCATCCGCCCAAGATTCAGAGTGTGGCACATCCCTAGACCAAGTTCCTCCAATTTTGGGAGATAGGTTAGTAGGTTCTACTGGAGATGATTTTCCCAGATCTACTTTAACCTCTCCATGAGTTTCTCGATTAGCCTCCAACATCCCTGCTGCGATTAAGCTTGTCTCTTTTTTAGGAAAAAAGGAAGAGATGGCGTTAAAACCTTTCAAGGTGTTTATTTGTATTAAGTTGTTCCTTAAAGGATTGTCTTTAGTTTTTTTACACGCTCTTATATATAATAATCTTCCAGAGTGCAATTTCTTTGCGGTCATATCTTAGTCTTATAGATTCCCCTGTGAGCAGGCGCTAGCGTGATCCTTGAGGGGGATGAGGGCAATCGAGTAGAGAGAGTGGAGAGAGTACAAAGATGGTCGAGAAAAGGTGGGGGTGATATAAAGAGTCTGCACCCACTAGCTCTCGCACTGACTCACCGTGCCTCCACCAAACCTCTATTGTTCCTGCTCCTTTTGCTCAATCAGCTGCTTCAGCTCCTTCGTCCACCCTAGCACCCCTCCAAAACCTGTACGTCCGTTGGTCCGTCGGTAGGCAGGACAATAGACTCTCCAGGTGCTATGGTACTGGGACGATAGTGGGACGACAAGCGGGCACAGCACACCTGCTGGATAGGCTAGAGTAGAGAAGTGGGGTCAGCCTCCACACACAGCCGTTGCCAACTCCTACTTCTTCTTCTACTCAGCCTCAGCCTTATTGCTTATTGCAATCCCCTGTTGCAACTCCTCCTGTGGGGCAGATGAGTGAGGCACACCAGGTGGGCCGCAGACTGCACCCAAACCTAGCCGGGCCGCCTCTGTGGGCCACCCGGGGCTCGCTCTCAGCGGGAGGCACCTACGGCTCCTGCACTCATAACTGCAAGGAGGGAGGGGGCTGGCCAGTGGCTGACTGCCCAATAATGGGTATCAATGCGCTGGGTGAGTGGGGGCAGGCCAGTCGACCCGGGTCTCAGAACTAATGTGGCCGGGCTATACTTAGTACCCCCCCGGAGAGGTTAGCCTGGTGAATGGGGCGTATGCAGCGGGTGCAGCTCCAAACGCTCCGCGTTCTCGCTGGCCCCTCCTCCTCCTGCCGCGTCACTCTTGATGCACCACTCTGTACGGACAAACGACACTGGAAGCCTGATTTTGGTGGGACTAGTCAACCGGAGGACGAGGGTCAGATGCAAAAGGCAGAGCGGCAGCAACAGTTCGTAACAGTCTTTCTCCCCGCAGAACGCCTCTGTGCAACTGGTTGAGATGCTGCTATATCCGTGCAGCTGGAAAAAGCCACGGCCTGCTTGGACACTCACCCAAAAACGCTCGCCTTCCGAAACATGCAAAAACAACAATTGATGGACAGAATGCAGAACAATGTCATACATTCACCCCAGTACAAAGATCTGGGCCTAAATCCATCGTTTTTTTGCTCACCATGCCATTCCAGTTTGGACCCAGCCATATGCAAATCAGTCTTGACCCTGCGCCCAATGGGAACAGTCCAGCCCGAACTGCCAGGCCAGGTGCTCCCTGGACTGGAAACAAGCATCCTAGGACCGGTTTCTGGCTTTCAGCCCTCATCAGCCAGGATAGCTTGACTCCAGTGGCATGGAGAGCACGGGACCCACGTCTGGGCATTCCCATCCCACTCGGGGTGACAAATGCAAAAACAACAATTGATGGACAGAATGCAGAACAATGTCATACATTCACCCCAGTACAAAGATCTGGGCCTAAATCCATCGTTTTTTTGCTCACCATGCCATTCCAGTTTGGACCCAGCCATATGCAAATCAGTCTTGACCCTACGCCCAATGGGAACAGTCCAGCCCGAACTGCCAGGCCCTCCCTGGACTGGAAACAAGCATCCTAGGACCGGTTTCGGGCTTTCAGCCCTCATCAGCCAGGATAGCTTGACTCCAGTGGCATGGAGAGCACGGGACCCACATCTGGGCATACCCGTCCCACTCGGGGTGACAAATACAAAAACAACAATTGATGGACAGAATGCAGAACAATGTCATACATTCACCCCAATACAAAGATCTGGGCCTAAATCCATCGTTTTTTTGCTCACCATGCCCTTCCAGTTTGGACCCAGCCATATGCAAATCAGTCTTGACCCTGCGCCCAATGGGAACAGTCCAGCCCGAACTGCCAGGCCAGGTCCTCCCTGGACTGGAAACACGCATCCTAGGACCGGTTTCGGGCTTTCAGCCCTCATCTGCCAGGATAGCTTGACTCCAGTGGCATGGAGAGCACGGGACCCACGTCTGGGCATACCAGTCCCACTCGGGGTGACAAATGCAAAAACAATTGATGGACAGAATGCAGAACAATGTCATACATTCACCCCAGTACAAAGATCTGGGCCTAAATCCATCGTTTTTTGCTCACCATGCCATTCCAGTTTGGACCCAGCCATATGCAAATCAGTCTTGACCCTGCGCCCAATGGGAACAGTCCAGCCCGAACTGCCAGGCCAGGTCCTCCCTGGACTGGAAACAAGCATCCTAGGACCAGTTTCGGGCTTTCAGCCCTCATCAGCCAGGATAGCTTGACTCCAGTGGCATGGAGAGCACGGGACCCACGTCTGGGCATACCCGTCCCACTCGGGGTGACAAATGCAAAAACAACAATTGATGGACAGAATGCAGAACAATGTCATACATTCACCCCAGTACAAAGATCTGGGCTAAATCCATCGTTTTTTTGCTCACCATGCCATCACCAGGATGCTTGTTTCCGGTCCAGGGAGGACCTGGCCTGGCAGTTCGGTCTGGACTGTTCCCATGGGGCACAGGGTCAAGACTGATTTGCATATGGCTGGGTCCAAACTGGGGTGGCGTAGTGGGCAAAAGAACGATGGATTTAACCCAGATCTTTTGACTGGGGAGAAGGTTTGCATTGTCAGCATTCCGTCCATCATTTGTTTGCTGTAACACTTTTCGCCCTAAGTGGGATGGGTATGCCCAGACGTGGGTCCCTTGCTCACTGTGCCACTGGATTCAAGCTAGCCTGGCTGAAGAAGGGTGACATACCCTGAAACCGGTCCCAGGATGCTTGTTTCCGGTCCAGGGAGGACCTGGCCTGGCAGTTCGGTCTGGACTGTTCCCATGGGGCACAGGGTCAAGACTGATTTGCATATGGCTGGGTCCAAACTGGGGTGGCGTAGTAGGCAAAAGAACGATGGATTTAACCCAGATCTTTTGACTGGGGGAGAATGTTTGCATTGTCAGCATTCCGTCCATCATTTGTTTGCTGTAACACTTTTCGTACTAAGTGGAATGGGTATGCCCAGACGTGGGTCCCTTGCTCACTGTGCCACTAGATTCAAGCTAGTCTGGCTGAAGAAGGGTGACATACCCTGAAACCGGTCCCAGGATGCTTGTTTCCGGTCCAGGGAGGACCAGGCCTGGCAGTTCGGTCTGGACTGTTCCCATGGGGCACAGGGTCAAGACTGATTTGCATATGGCTGGGTCCAAACTGGGGTGGCGTAGTAGGCAAAAGAACAATGGATTTAACCCAGATCTTTTGACTGGGGGAGAATGTTTGCATTGTCAGCATTCCATCCATCATTTGTTTGCTGTACACTTTTCGCCCTAAGTGGAATGGGTATGCCCAGACGTGGGTCCCTTGCTCACTATGCCACTGGATTCAAGCTAGCCTGGCTGAAGAAGGGTGACATACCCTGAAACCGGTCCCAGGATGCTTGTTTCCGGTCCAGGGAGGACCTGGCCTCGCAGTTCGGTCTGGACTGTTCCCATGGGGCACAGGGTCAAGACTGATTTGCATATGGCTGGGTCCAAACTGGGGTGGCGTAGTGGGCAAAAGAACGATGGATTTAACCCAGATCTTTTGAATGGGGGAGAATGTTTGCATTGTCAGCAATCCGTCCATCATTTGTTTGCTGTAACACTTTCCGAAACATGCAAGCAGCCTCGGCAATTCCGGCGGTCACTGCCTTCCGCCCCACAGCTCGATTTCCCGGTATCGCGGATACTCAGTCCTGCGGTCGCTCGTACAGCGGGACAGGATCCTGAAGTCCGGGGAGCCCAGGGTCTGGCAGACTTGGGGGCTCAAGACCCGACCTGGGTCCGCTCCGCTCCACACTCCTCCGTCCTCCTTCCTCCTTCCACTGGAACCGGCGCCTGACGTCAGCAAATCCTAGTGATCTGAGGCAATCGAAGGTTACAATCAACACATCCTGATGAATGTGCAGGGCCAGGGCTGGGTGCTGAAGGAAAATCTTTACATGGCAAAGTCTGTGTTGGTTGTCAGAGTTTCGTCAAGGTAGAGAGCCCACTTTGATCCAACTGTGCCCCTTCGAAACAGCCGACTGGTACGATGATGATATAATTTATCTGTTTTAAAAACCAACACATAAATAAAGGGCATTGTCATTTACAATGCCAATAGCTGAAACCCTCGCAAATGCGAGACCTATTGCATTGCAAATGCTTGTTAAGCATATGTGCGGAGTTAATTTAGAAATAAAGGCACAGGGCCAGCGGTGCTCATGAAGCTAAAGCCCCAAAAAAACATAAGAAAGCGCAACGTGCATCACACTGGTAAAAAAAAAGAAGAAAAGAAAAAAAGCAGTTGCACTCACACATAACAAAGGTGCAGTCGCAAAGAAAGCAGGCGCCCGTGTTAACGTGAAAGCAGGCACCCACATTGTTAATCTCAATGCAGGTGCCATGCTGAAATCTAAAGCGCAGTGCCCGGGACCGATATGAGGGGCTGCGAAACGTGAGCACCATTGGTGAGTTTGTGTTAATTAATTTTGGCAGCCGCGCATAACAATAAAAATGAGCCGCTGCCGTTCTCGAACCTGAAGGTGCCTCGCGCACATCTTAAAAGCCATTGCAGGAAAGCATGTCGTGTCTGCAGTAGGACAAAATATTTAAAGAAAGCAGTGCTCACAGACTAAATAAACATACCGTGTAACCACACAAGTAAAAAGTCCAGTCCTCATGGGAGGTTACAAATGCAGACAAGGCGTTAATAAGGAGGGACCAACAAGCCTATTAATGAATCAGAAGCAACCATTTAGAAAGGACAGTAACAGGAACCAATTGAAAAGATGGGCGGAGAGTGGGCGGAGCTTCAAGTCCATACCTGAATACAGCATGCGTCACAGAGCAGCGCATGCGCTGCCCAGGCTAGACCTAAACGAATAAATTAGTGTATACAAAATCACAACCACAGCCTAGTCTGAGTAAAGTACTTTCATGCAAGGTTTGGTGTAGTTTAGCAGTTTTTGCTGTAGCACAAAGCAAAATATTCCCATGGAATTTAAATTAAAAACACTTCTTTTAATTCACTGCAAATAACGTTTCCATCCTTCAACAATCTTCACGAAATTTGGCAGGCAGGTAACTGCCAAATTTTGTGCAGATTAGTCAAAATAGTATTACAATTCTCAAGAAATTAAAAAGGTAATTTTTAATGAATACCACAACCTAACCATAACCAATTTTACCACTGCTCACTCGGTTATGCCAGTAAAATAAATGTAGCGAAATAAAACATATGCCCCAATAAAATGTTACTGTGAACAATTTTGCCAATTCATCGAAAAGGTCAAATTAAACGCTACTAAAATTTGGGGTGTAATTTACTGGAGAAAACAATGCTTCCTGCTTGACAGATTCCAAATTGCAATCACTTTGCAGAGTAAATAAGTAGTCCCATGCTTACAAGGATTATTTAATGGGATTTCATGTCACTGCACTGATTTAAACAGTGGTGTATAGTTAAACCTTTGTACATCAGAGCAATAGGTTTGTTACTGCGTAGGCACAGTGGCATCAATTCATATCTTACCAGAGGCTCGCTCGCTGGCCTCTCACGGACAACATGTTCTCCGATCACGGTTCAAAGTGAAGCCATCAGAAGATGAAAGGCAGAGCAGTATTATTTGGGAGCATAGGTGGTCTAGGTCACTTATACAGACACTGTTCTACACCAAAGGCACATCTGTGATGGCTATATATAGATAACATACATTTACCGACTCGTCTCTTCACATTACAATCAAATATGTTTGTAGTCCGCGTCCAATTTATAGTCCACATGATCAAGGCTGTTGTCAGCAGAACTGCCCAAGAGCCACTCAACGCAGCCCCGCTAAGAGATCTGCTGCCGCCCCGACGGCTGTTAATGTGATGCACAGTAGGAGCTAACTATGATATTAGCAAAGACATCTGGGTAGCAATGCAAGACATACTGTGGTAGTGCACAGCAGCTATACCGGCACAAATCACACATCTATACTGTTTAACATACAGTAAGTGATTCTATGCCTACGCCAATGCAATCATTTAAATTCAGAGCAAGGCAACACTGTCTAATACAGACCGTAGTAATGCAGGTTCAGAGAAGCGTGGTGGTAGTTTTTCTGCGCGTGAGACTAGTTTTGACTCAAAACTACCTGTTTTCCTACAAATGAGATCTATTTAATAAAGAAAAGAGAAACCCAAAGCCCGGCGCCTAGGACGGAGATGAGGGGTTGTGAACCATGGGCACCATTAGTGAGTTTGTGTTGATTAATTTTGTCAGCCGCGCACAGCAAAAGAAATGAGCGGCTGCCGTTCTCAAACCTGAAGGTGCCTCGCGCACATCTTAAAAGCTGTTGCATGAAAGCATGTTGTGTCTGCAGTAGGACAAAATAATTAAAGAAAATAGTGCTCACAGACTAAATAAACATACTGTGTAACCACACAAGTAAAAAGTCCAGCCCTCATGGGAGGTTACAAATGCAGACAAGGTGTTACTAAGGAGGGACTAACAAGCCTATTAACGAATCAGAAGCAACCATTTAGAAAGGACAGTAACAGGAACCAATTGAAAAGATGGGCAGAGAGTGGGCGGAGCTTCAAGTCCATACCTGAATACAGCATGCCTCGCAGAGCAGTGCATGCGCTGCCCAGGCTCGACCTAAAAAGGGGCAGAGAATCCCCTGTAGCAGTGCAGAGAGTGACTGCACCTGCCTGCAGGGGGATGCCTGGATGGAAGGGGCTTGGGATACCCAAGACACAGCTATTTGTTGCCCCACGGGGGCACCCTTTGAGCCACCTCGTGTGGCGCACAGTCTGCCACCTGATGGTCTCTTTGACTACATTTGTAATACAGCACAAATGCAAAAGCAAAATGTTTACTCCTGTGCATGGAGCTACACGCGCATGCAAACGAGAGACTGCCCCCTCTTGATCGCACCAGCGCAAAATGTGCACCAGTGTGACCCATATTATGGAAGGGACCACACAAGCACTTTCAGCCCATTCTATAATACCAAAGTACACTGGGGCACAAGATGTGGGAGCACACACCGATTACACCCCAGGACTCTTTTTGTAATACGCTCCCGGGTGTCTCGTGGTGGTGTTATAACGCAGCTGCCTAAAGTAGCCTTAACGAAGCAATGGCACTGAGAAGCAGGTAGATCAAACAGGGGCAACACTTTCATTCAAAAGCCACCGTCAGTTAGAGCAGCCCATGCCTTAAGCTGATATTAGCACAATATTTCACTCAATAAAAACGGACTTTTTAATATTTTCATTTCTAATGTAAGAGTCTGTTGTAACATCTTTTCATTTAAACTGACTAAAATGATAAAACCAAATTGCAAATGACAGTTGCAACCAAAAATAACGTTAGATAGCAGTGCCGTTTCTACACGAATTAAACACAGAAAATGTCTTTTTTTAAGTTCACTATATTTTTACTTGAGGTATAAACATTAAAAAAGAAAAAAGAAACAGCACATGACCTAATGTACAGAAAAGCATATACAGAAGTAATAATAATAAACATCACAGGCTCTTCCAAATCAAATAAAAGAACTAAACCAAAGAAAAATATAGTCTGTAAAAGAGAAATAAGAGTAAGAAAGAGAGAAGAGACAAGAATATAAAAAGAAAGAAGGAGGGGTATACCCACTTAATTGAGAAGAAGTGATGTCTGTTTAGAATGAATATGATGGCGGGGTAAACCAAATCAGCTCTGTTTATGGGTTGGATGTTTTCCAGATTTAGGTCAAAGGTCTTCCATAGGGATATACAAGAGTAGGAGTTGAAATGATTATTATGTATAATGTTGTAGGCATGCCTAACGTGGCTCATGCACACACTGTGTGGTGCAAGATATTGCTATGGTTTCTCCAGCTCGAGAGGATAGATTTAATGGCTAAAGTAAGCAGCAAGTCCAGAAGGTGTAAATCTCATTTGTTAAGTGAGAGTTGTGGTGTAACTGCTAAAGGTCCACGGGCGACGAAAATATGGTTACGGTCAAACATGGTGGGGGCGTGGCTAGCCACCTAAAATGGCAGGTGAACAATCCTAGAGCACCTGAAGAGTGCCCCGGAATTTCACCCATCCACCATCATCCTGAGCAAGAAAGACGCACACATGTCATAGGGGTACTATCCTATGCCCAGGCTAATAGACGCGGGGTTCCCGCGCCGAATGTGGTTGCTGAGCCACCATTGACACTGAGACGGTGCTGAGCGGATGATTCTTTTTGTACCCGGTGCCCCGCTGTGGTCCACTCCCCTCCACCCCCGGGATGAGGTCCCCAACCGGAATGCTGCCCTAAAGGATCTCCCTCCCCTGCAAGTACTAGCTGGGCCGCTTGCTGGGCCGTAGGACTGCTTCACCACTTGAGTGGGAAGCATCATCGGCCGCGGAGCTGCACGTCAGCCATGCGCGGGCCCGAGGTTGAGTTGCGGTGGCCCCCCACGGCCTTCATTAAAAGGCCTGACGCTCTGTCTGCGCTAGGGACAGGAGGTGAGTAGGGTTGCACACCCCGATCCTGCCTCCCCCTGCACCCGACTGTTGCTTTGAGACCACGGCGCCAGCCCCGGGGGCCCCCTTCTTCTATGCGTAGAGGTGGAGATTCCTGCCCCAGGGTGGCACCTAAACTAGATGCAGGCCTAGGTGATGGGACCGGCAACATTTCCCCCTGATCGGCCCTCGCCGCTGTAATTGGCCGGTGATTGTAGTTCCGGTCGGGGAAAGGGCCTCTCTCACCTGCCCACTAGCACATTGCAATGTGTGAGTTCTGTGCTGCCATTGGCTAAATACACGAGGGATCGCTCCCTCAATGCAGGAACATTGCAGAATTGAGGCCTATGTATGAGGCCATTTTACACACTGGCTGGGATTGCCTGATAGGCCTCCCACTGGACCCTCAAATTTGCACACCGCAGTGGATGTGAAGCTGGGCTTTCCAGCCCAGAGGAACATCTGATCCTATTCCCCCCTCCCACCAATACCACCCTTGATCTTATGCCCTGAAACACGGGCCCTGCTGCGCTCTGGCCCCAGTCTCTCCAGTGCCTGTCTCCTCTACCTACAATCCCAGGTGGGTGCTGTGATTCCTTGGGGAGTGAGCTGTGGCCGGGCAAGCGGTGAGCACGTGCAGCATCAATAGGGGTTACGATTTGGACCCGGATCGCCCGTCAGTATTGTCTCACTGCAGATAGCCCCTTGTCTTGTCTTCTCGGGGTATTGAGACCCTCAGAGGCTCTCTTTGGCTATTCTCCTACTCAACAACAAATGGACACCAGGGGCCACCTTAAGAATGCCAGGATGGGCCAACCATATACCACCCACAGTGCCAGGACCAACCCCGGATAAACTAGACTTAATTCTTCAAGAATTAAGAGACTCCAGAGCTGCCATAGAACAATACACATTAGCATCCGACTTGGGTCTGCTTCGCAACGATTACTGCAAGTTGTCTGATAGAGTCAAGACTGCAGAAGCTAACCTAAGAAACCTGGCCCGCAGCAGAAGGCACATACGGAGGAGCTTGAAGATCTGCACTCCCAAATCCACCAACTACATGACAGGGCCGAGGATGCCGAAGGTAGGGTACGCCAAAACAATGTACGCATCATTGGCATGCCTTAAGGAGTAGCAGGCCCTAATGCCACACTCTTCATAGAGGATTGATTGAAAACCAGGGTCGCGCCACAGGGTCTCTTGGATGCATTTACAATGGAAAGTGCACACAGGGTTCCCACGCAACAACTTCCACTGGGAGCACCTCCACGTCCTATGGTCACCTGGTTGTTGAACTACTGGGACCGTGACACTATCCTACAGAAGGCCCACGAGAATATCCTCATAGTTATAGACAATAATAATGTAGCCCACTTGCCAGTCTATACACTGGTTGACCATTGAAAGCACTCCTCTTTTCTAGCTGCTAAGAAACAAGTCCATCCTTAAGGCCTGCCATATGCCTTACTGTTCTTAGCATATCTGAGAGTCGTACATGACCAACGCACCTTGTTTTTCGATACTCCTGAATCAGTATGGGACTGGTTGGAGAACCACTACCTCAACGCTCGTCAAACCCCACCACCCGGAAGCCCGCGTGGCTCATCCCAATACGTTCCCTGACGCCGTTTTATGGGACTCCTCGCCGCCCACCGTCCTCCATCGTGGTTCCTTCTCCACAGCAAGTACTGGACGAACGCTGAGCAGCCATTGCGGTGGTGATATCAGACAGGTCTCAACAGTCTCATGCACCCCGACCAGCTCATCATGTGGTGCATCATCTGACTCAGTCTCTAACACGAGTATGGCCCTCTTCATCACTGTGATTCCCCAAACATCAGACATCATTACTTAACCCTCTTTTTGGGACTACCTTGGACCCTGTTAATCGTCCTCTGCCGGGAGGCCCTGCTGGTTCATGGGGACGATCCGCTCAATCCAGACACACCTATCGTATTACACATATTGTTGTATTATTTCATTGTATAATTGTCTTCTATTCTACTATTACTATTCTTATTCCTATTCTTATTCCTTATACTATTCTTATTCCTTTGGCGCTGCTGTGGGGAGCGTGTAGAAACGCTCAATGACTTACACTCATGTACACGTGCTCTGCTCATTGTCTGTGGCTCGACTGGCCATCCCCCATGGCAGTTGCATTTGTTTATTCTTTATTGTTTTAGGTTTGCTTTTATGGTTGAGCGAATGTTCCTCGCTGGACCGAGTATTGATTTAATTGTTTGGGGTTCAACTTCTGTCATGCATTGTGTATATAGTTATTAAGAAGCAGGGGGCGACCCGGGGGGATCCTAATACACATGCTGCTTAACTTCACTGAACATGCCAACCATTACTAATCTTTTAAAATTCTAACATGGAATGTCAGGGGCCCGGGCTCAGCTCGCAAGTGCCACTGGGTCCGCTCCCAGCTAGACCGCCGTAAGGCCCATATTGTCTCATTACAGGAAACACATCTTTCCTTGGCCAGATCCACAAAACTATGCACAAAATGGAGGGGGCAACTGTTTGCAATGACTTTCTCGCCCTATGCATGGGGGGCTGTGGTGTGGGTGCGGTCAGGAACCCCATTTGAGGCAGTGTTGTCTAAGACAGATGTCAGTGGCTGTTATATGTTCATAAATGGGAACCTGTATGGCTGGCCAGTGGTACTGGGCAGTGTCTACGCCCCAGATTCCTAACAGGATGTTTTCCTCTCCCACCTCTCGACTGTCCTAGTGGACCGGTCCCATCTCCCCAGGCTGATTGTTGGGGACTTCAATGCAGTCATGGATACACACATGGATCACTCACATCTCCCCTCCCTAGTGCTCCACCGATTAAACAAGCTAGAGCACTAAGAGATTGGGCATCGGGTGGTCTTTGTCGGAAGCGGGGTCAGAAGGCATTAAAAAACTATTTTGGAGATATGTCCCCACTAAGCAGTTAAGATCTGCCAGTAAGAACCTGGTGATAGTCCCCAGGTTTAGGAAAGCCAAATGGGGGGGCAGGGCCTTCTCGCTGGCTTCGGCTAAACTTTGGAACTCCCTTCCTCTTTCAATCACGGCTCTGGAAACCCTGTTCTGTAAGACCTTGAAGACCTGGCTCTTCACCATCTCAAATCTGTAAGCCTTTTACCTGTGGGCATCTCTGCTCCCTGATCCCTTTCCGCAGTGCCTTGATGCCCCTGGGCTAAGTTTGCGCTTTACAAAGCTTTTATTCATTCATTCATTCATGCGTGGAGGGAACAAAACATGAGACAGAGAAAATACTCCTTTTATTCCCCTCCCCACAAACTACATTCCCGACTCAACTGAATTTTTGCCCCACAACTACGGTGGCTAGTATCACCAACACCACATATTTAGGGAAGACCCTCTCGGATCACAGCCCCTAGGAGCTTATCCTATCTTGGGACCAGATTCCCAGTCCCCGTGTGGCACCTATGGCCCCTCCAACTGGAGGACGCTGTCTTCAGGGACACACCAGGTACAGCCATCACTAACTATTTTACTGACAACACTGGAACTACCTCCTCCCCCCCTAATTGAATGGGAGGTGTTTAAGGTAACAACACGGGGCGTCCATTGCGGCCATGTTGTGAGCGCGACACACAGTCCTGCATTACATTACACATGCCGAAACACAGCTAGGGGTACTGGAACGTTAAGATGCCCATGACAACTCCCAAGTTGAGAACCTACAGGACTGTTGCATACGAACTCTTAGAGCACCTGAGAGTACTAGATCACCACTCATACTCACAGAAAAAACACACTGAGGACGACAAAGCAGGAAATCTGCTGGCATGTATGATCTGTCTACCTCTATTCCCCACTCCCATACTCTCTGTGTGCGCCCCCTTAGGATCACAACACACAACAGAGATTGACATAAACTCAGATTTTAAAGACTATTATGTTCAACTCTATGGGCCTCACCTCCTCCTACCACTATTTCCACATTTCTGGATGATTTACAGCTGCCCTGTAGTCCTAGCCCCACCGGGTAGAACTTAGCGCTCCTTTGATACATGCTGAAATCCGTAGTGCCATCAATGAACTCCCCCGTGATAAGACCCCTGAACTGGATTGCTCACCTGTCGAATTTTATGCCACCTACACCTCCCGCCTGCTCCTTCATCTGGAAGGGCTCTATAAGACATCCCTAGACTCCGGATCCCTTCCTGCTTCCACACACCAAGGTTTAGTTACCTCCCTGCTTAAGCCTGGCCGTGACCCAGAGGACCTCTCCTCCTACCGACCACTATCACTACTGATGACCGAATACAACATACTCAGTAAAGTGCTAACAACCAGGTTGCTGCCCCTGCTACCAGACCTGATACACGTAGACCAAAATGGGTTTGTCCCATGTCACAGCACCTCATTACACATTTGGCACCTCTACCAGGTGATGGAGGTGGCAGGGGACACCTTCCCTGCCATGGGTTCTCTCTCTCTCGACCTACAGTAGGCGTTCAACACCTTGGGCTGGGACTACATGTTTGCCACTCTCATTTAATTTGGTGCACCTCTGGCCTATATTAAATGGATCAGACTCCTATACACTAATCCCAAGGCGAGGGTACGCACTGGTCTCCATAGATCCTCCGATTACTCCATCACCCGAGGCACTAAATAGGGTTGCCCACTGTCCCCTCTCCTTTTTGTATTAGCGATTGAACCCCTAGCACAAAGTATCAGACAGATGGTGGCAGATTGGTGTATTAGACAAGGCCCCGTCAGCACACCCTATCCATATGTACGGGACCTCACCCTGGACCTTACACCTTTAGCGTCCCTGCTCAGCCTGTTTAGGGATCTCTCTGGTTTGCATGTGAACCATGCCAAATCTCATGCTTTTGCTTTCCGGGAAGATCTTCCTGGGGATACCCTACCACTCAGCCTGCACATAATACCTATAGCTCCACACATGTTCTACTAACTTGGGCTCCAGATATACATAAACACTGTGAATCTGCTAGATGGTAACCTTAATAGAACTATTACCTCCCTTCGCTTACAGGTGAGATTCTGGGTCACGTTACCTCTATCAGTGGTGGGCCGGCTGGCCCTTTCTAAGATGGTGATGCTTCCCCATCTCTTATATTTCTTTTGTAAACTTACCTGTGTTGGTACATGCATCCTGTTTTAAACAGCTTAATACTCCACTTATTGATTTGGTATGGGGGTCAGGTAGAGGTTGAGTGAGCATGACCAACCTACAACTGCCACCGACTGAGGGAGCAATGGGCACCCCAGATTTTCAGGTTTATTGTTACGCAGGCCAATTGCAATGGCTGTCATATTGGCTGGCAGGCCTCCAGCTGAGAGAAATAGACCTACACTCCACATATGCTACGCTCGGGTAGGTTACACACACTATTGCTCTTAGGTGTGACGTCCCATCCGACTACCATTACTTTTAAATAGTGTGCTTACATATTGGAAACAGGCCCTGAAATACATAGCTTCCCCTATCCGTATGCACCCAATATACTGATGAGAGGTCTGCCGACACCTACAGGTTCACTCACGGCTGCTAGATTAGAGCCTTGGGAATCAGCGGGTATCCAAACAAGAGGAGACATGTTTATAGACAGTGGACTTGCAACGCATCAGGACTTTGTTCAAGTGCACAGCTTACCGAACTCCCTCTTCCTTATACACACCAACATTTCTGGTTACATTCATCGGCACTGGGCGCCGACAGTGGCGAAACCCGAGATGCATGCTTTCACTCTGGCGGTATATGAGATGGGCACTGGTCATCACCTAGTGAAGTGGCTTTACAAAGGCTTGCTCACACACATTTGCATATCTCCCTAGCTCCCCTCCGTTCCCAATGGTAAGACGACCTCAGTCGTGCCTTGCATGATAAGGAATGGCGCTTTCTTCTTGAGTACCCCACTAAAATGCCCCATAACTCCCTGTTCAAGTTTATCCAATTTTCACTACTACTCAGAGATAACTTTACACCACTCAAGATACACAAGATATTCCCCACGGCATCCTCGGGATGCCCCAGGTGCCCCAATGATCTGGGGGATCAAGTGCTCATACTTTGGTTGTGCCCTCTCTGCAAGGCTATTAGGCAGAAGTGCACACAACACTGACACAAGTGGCAGGAGTCCTCCACTGGACCTCCATGGAACACTGTCAGTGTGACTATTACCACGTCCAAAAACCTCCAAAACCTTGTCCCGCTTTGTGAATCTGGCACTTCCGCTGGCCAAGAGACAGATCACCAGAAGATGGAAATCTCCTCGGGCCCCCTCAGCAACTGGCTGGATCGAGGAAGTTATACACTTGGGCACAGCTGAGGGACAGGCCTTGCGCAGGGAGGAATACCGTGGGCTCAGGAGGCAGCCCACAGCCACAGTATGAGATGCTTTTCTGGAATCCTTTAAGACGCAGACAGACGAGGATTAGGGGTTCTCTGGCGGTGGAACAGGATCTCCCAGTACATTTCCCAGGGTGCCCCTCGGCATCCCATTTGAACTGTACTGCATGGGAACGACGTTTCACCCATTCGACGGAGCTACACAATTAAATGGCCCCCCTCCATGGGATCTTCTCCCCTCCTCCTCTCTTTCAGCCCTCTTGTGTATGCTACGTTCCGACTACCCACATCATACAGAAGTCTAGTTGAGGTTAGGGTCGGGGGTATGTTGTTGTTTCCCTGTTTTCCTAATTTCTTTTCCTTCTATTGTTATTTGGACTTTCTGAGGGACCTGCATAATATAGGCATGACTACATCTTACAGCAAATGATTGGCCTTAATGTACACATTGTATAGCCTAGTGTTATGTTATTTCACATACTGAACAATGAGACGGTGCGGACTGTGTGACCCTTGATTTATTTTGAATGATGTACATGTCTTCTCACATGTTAACATGTATTCTCCCCTTTTTTTCCCATAGAAACCATTAAAATATGTTTAAAAAAATAGGTCAAACATGGAGTTGAATATTCATTTAGAGTGTTCTCTATGTGTTTCCAAAAGGGGTGTATAAACTTACAACCGAAAACAAGTTGTTCAAAATTACCAGCAGATTCATTCAAATGCCAGGGATTAGACTCAGTCCAAACCATCTTGCATATTTTCGAAGGAGTCCAAAAGGCTCTATAGATTGTCCAAAATTGAGTTGAATAGGGAGGCAAAGAATCCCAAATAAGCTCCTAATACGATTGTGATGGAGAGGGGATATTATTATATATACAGGATTCATTCCATTTGTCTTGAATGTGGGATACTGCCAAACAAACTTTTTTTCCCCAGAAGTTAATACATTCTGGAGGCTTCATGTCCTTTGAGATAGAGTCAAGAAATTTCAAACAGTCAGAGGGGTAAGTGTTACCTAGTCTCCTAAGGGCAACCTTGATTTTCAGGACATTATAGAACTCCATGGGTTGGATCTTCAATTTCTCAATGATCCTAAGAAAGGAAAGAAGGTATGTCAAGGGACCTAGAAGGATTCCAGAGTTTGCCCAGCAATTCCAGATATCTGCTTGGAGTCAATTTTAAAATGTGGATTAAACTAGAAAGACGCCACCTCCGACTTTACTAATTTGTTTTGAAAGCATTCATCAAGCAACCTAATAGGCATGACAGTATCTTTTAAGATTGGGTAGGAATGAGGCACTTTAATATTTTGTGTGTGAGCAAATTGGTGAGGGAAAGTGGGAGGACTAGATCTGCTTCTACATTCACCCATGAGGGAGGTGAGAAGAAAGTGAAGGATTTGGTCAGTGGGCAGCTTGTCAGGCAAGGAAGGCAGTTTGGAAATTGAGAACATTTGGAATCCCCAGACAACCTTTTAAGTTTACGCAAAGAAATTTGTGTTCTTTTATCCTTCCAGATAAAGTTGGAGAATAAGGAATCAACGATCTTATGTACATTTTCATAGTGAGTTAGTGGTAGCATTCCAAGGATAAAATTAACTTAGAGGGCCACCATCATTTTAACTGTCTTAATGCATCCCCAGCAAGTGATGTACTTAGGAGACCATGCCACAAGCATAGTTATAAGTTTATTCTAAGTTAGGTCTTGTCTCTTAAATATTTTTTTTAAATTGGATACCTAGATATTTTACAGAAGCATCCAGATACCAGTGAATAATTGATGATTAAGGAGAATGTTTCGGGGATAGATCTTACTGCATAGCTCAAGAAAATCAAAACATTGTCTGAGTACGTGGCCAATTTTTGAGTTCCAGAGGGAAAGGGGATCCCACAAATTAGAGGGCTGGTGCGTATGGTGTAAAGTAGTGGTTCTGTAGTGAGAAGGAAAAGTAACGGGGATAAGGGGCAACCCTTTCTGACATGCTGAAGAAGCAAGTAAGACTGTGAAACTTGACATATTTTGATACATGCTGATGGTTTATAATAGAGGGACAATACCACGAGAGTAAAACGGGGACCAAGACTGAATTTGTTCAGAACAGTTTTGAGAAATGGCCAAGAGACCTTATCGAAGGCCTTTTCGGTGGTAAGTGCCATTGCATGGTCAGGGAGGGAGTGGATTTTTCTTCCTTAAGGATGTGAGTTAATAAACGTATATTGTCTGCTGCTAGCATAGCCTTTACAGACCCTGTTTGAGTAGGGTGTATGAGAGAAGGTAGCACCTTCTCTAAACGGTGCACTACAATTTTGGCATATATCTTATAAACCATGTTTAATAGCGAAATGGGTCTTTAAGTTTTGTGTTCAAGTGGGTTACCCCAAAACCGGTCCCAGGATGCTTGTTTCCGGTCCAGGGAAGACCTGGCTTGGCAGTTTGCTCCCATGAGGCACAGGATCAAGACTGATTTGCATATATCTGGGTCTGAACTGGGGTGGCGAAGTGAGCTAAAGAACGATGATGGATACAACCCAGATCTGTGACTCGGGGGTGAGTGTCTGAAAAGTTTCAGCACTCAGTCCATCATCTCCTTGTGTTTGCTTTGTTTGCCCTAAGTTGGCAGGGTATGCACAGATGTGGGTCCCTTGCTCACTTTGCCACTGGATTCAAGCTAGCATGGCTGATGAGGGGTGTTACCCCGAAACTGGTCCCAGGATGCTTGTTTCCGGTCCACGGAAGACCTGGCTTGGCAGTTCGGGCTGGACTGTTCCAATGAAACACAGGGTCAAGACTGATTTGCATATAGCTGGTTCTGAACTGGGGTGGTGAAGTGAGCTAAAGAACGATGATGGATTCAACCCAGATCTGTGACTGGGGGTGAGTGTCTGAAAAGTTTCAGCGCTCAGTCCATCACCTCCTTGTGTTTGCCAAGTGGGTCCTTGCCTTGTGTATCACCACAATATATATCTCAGAAGTACTCCCAATAACCTGTCCAGTTGACCCAAAGTGTGCAAAAAGAATTTAGTGGTGGGGTTGTAGTGTAGTTTGTTTTTAGACATAGATGCTGTAAATCCATCTGGATCAGGGCTTTTCTTACATTTAATGAAACAAATGGCATTCAGGACTTCTTTCTCATCAATTTCTCTATTGAGATTTTGGTTTGTAGGTTTATCGAGGCCGGGTGGATTTATGTTTCTAATAAATGATTTGCAAAAATCTGTATTCCTAGTGGAAGTAGGGTTATACAGGTCTGCATAAAAAGAGAGAAAAGAGCTCAAAATCTCACCAGAGTTTGATAAGATGGAGCCATGTTTATCCTTGATAGCTGCTACACAGGAGCCTACACGTCTATGTTTTAGGTAGAGGGTAAGATGTTTCCCAGCTTGATTATGAGTCAGTATGTTCATAGCTTTAAATTTATTTGACCAGATATGTGTTCGTTCACTAAGGATTTTACTGAATTCATATTTAACGGTTTAATTTTAAAAGTGATACTCTGGTCAAATGAATGGGTTTTCTCTAATTCTAATTGCTTGATAAGTGGTTCAAGGTCCTCAAGACGTTTGTTTAAATGCTTATTTTTTCAGCCATAATAGACAAAATCACTCCTCTAATATTGGCTTTCATCAGGTCCCAAATAATTTCTGGCGCGAGGTCATGAGGAATGTTATCTTGAAAAACAATTAGGGGCCGATTCCGATTCCGGACGGAAATCTCTCCGACCGAGCCGGACCCGGAGAGAATTCCGACCGAATCGGACCCTAGCAGTCCGACCGGACGAGTACGATGCATTCGCATGCTATCGGACTCGATTCGGTCGGACTCCCATTGAAGTCAATGGGAGCCGGTCGTACAACGCGTACGCGGGCTCCCATTGACTCAATGGGTGCGAGCGAACAAGGGCGCCCCCTACAGCGGGTACGCGTCCATGCGCATCGTGGCGTACATGCACAGGTAGGGGGGACCCATGGGTCCCCCCTGTGTGCGACTCGCGCACCTACGCGTACAGGGGGGTCCGACGCGGACCCCCAAAGTCCGGCTCCGACAGCTCTTTCGAGCCGGACGGCGCGAGTCGGTCGGACTGCTCGCGGCGCACATCGTACTTACCCGGCCGGGAAACGTCTCCATAGCGTGGTGCGAGTCATGTCCGTGCGAGTCGCTCGGAGCGTGTTGAAGCCGCGTACGAGTCGGTCGGCGATTTCGCGGGAGCTTGCATCGTACTCGCTCGGCCGGACCCGCGTACGATTCTGTCGGGAAACAGGGCTCCGAATCGGATCCGGTAAATCCGACTCCGATTCGGAGCACTACCGGCAGAGATCGGAATCGGCCCCTTAGTGAGGGCCTTATGTATATAATCTTTTGTGATCGGATTGTCAAGAACGCATTCATTCATTCTCCATGTATTGTTTTTGGGATGAGGTTTCGTCAGCTCAATGTTTAGGGAGATACAAACAAGGTCGGAAAGGACAATGGGCTTAATAGTAGGGTGAGATACCTGTGGAACAAGATTGCTGGCGGTGAGTATATAATCTATTCTTGTTAGTTAATTGTGAGGGTGTGAGTAAAATATGAATTATCTGCCACTAAGATTATGCAAGCACCAGACGTTTACAAGATTATTATTCTTGCACATACTGAGCATTTGTAGATGGCATCTTGGTGGTTTGTAGATGCAGGAGTATAGCCTATCAAGGGTAGCATTCCAGGGACGATTGAAGTCCCCTCCTAATATTGTGTAGCTATAATTAGGTAAAATAGATTGTTGTTTATTGATGTCAATACAGAAGGATGGTTCATCATTAGTGGGAGCATAGATGTTAATGATGTACATTTAAAATGCCCCTATGGTGTGACGACTAATGAGCCACCTACCATCCTCATCTTCAGAAATGATTTCAAAACTGCCACTGGCTTTCTTTGAAGAAAGCATAATAACCCAATTTTTCTTATTGTTTGCTGAGGAACATGTGCTGTGTTGGATCCATATATGTTGCACACTATGTGCTTCTGTATTACCAGCTCTTGTTTCCTGTTATAAGATGAAGTCCCCATGGAGTTTATGACAATAGTCTAGAACATTTTTCGCTTAATGGAATTGTTAAGGCCCTTACTGTTCATCAAGAGTATTTTCAGTGTAGGAGTTATCATTACCAAGAGTTAAAAAGGGATGGCAGATACAAATACAGGCAGGGCTCCCAAAGCTCTTATATAGCGAGACTTAGGAGCATGGGGATATTTGCAGGTGACAAAAGCTGAGTGCGCATTGAGAGTAAGAAAGGAGAAAGCGAAGAAAAAAAACAGTATAAATACTAGAAGCGATGATAGAAAAAGTAATGATCAACAACTGCAAAGATGTACAAGGTAGCTTAACCCTGAATCCCCTCCCCCCCACCCACTCCCTCAACCCCCAGAGATAACAGTGGAACAGTGAAGGCCTCGAATAGGCATCCTGGTGGAAGCTCAACGCTGATGAGAACAAGAAACATATATACGAAACAGCTTCCATTGTGTGCTAAAGAATGCTTAGTATTTGAATTGAGGATGGATAACTGGATGATTACTAACTGAAACCTAAAAAAGGAAGAATCTCTAAAATACTCAATAATTGTGACTTTCGCTAACAGAAAGCTCAAATCGCATGTATGACTGATGTGTCAAAGACAGTTCTATAGCAATACTATTTCACGGTTTAACAATAAATAGCAATGTTTAGGAAGGCAGACACATACCAGAGGGGAGTTACAACTCCTAGAAAGAGATTATCCTGGTCAGTGAAGCAACTACTCAAGCACTTACTATTACAAACATTATAGACATAATAATTGGCTAATACATTGCTAAGGATGGGGGTCAGTGCTCAGGAAGATAAGTTATCATGGCATTACATAAAATAGATGGCATAACACATACAATGCATATCAAGCAGTGTACTGCCTTTCTAATAAAGATAATTGTAAAGTGATATGATGACAATATCTTATATAAAGGATATAAACAATGTAACATGGAAACAGTAGATGACCGTATGGATAAAGTTTGATCATCATGTTACAGAAATAGTACCAGTATAGTACTGAAGATATACAATACCAAGCACCATCAATATAGCAATATAGTAATATAGCTTCAATACCAATCAGCCATCATATAGTGTCCTAGTCACACAATGCCAAGTTCAATCACTGCCTTAATGGCTTATGCTAGAGTCAGGCTCAGGTTTGGGTTCATAAATAAGTTTATTTGGGACCATGACCCTTAAACCATAATATCAGATCCATAAAACATGATATTACAACACTCTTTAGAATAAAAATATAAATACATTATAAAATCTACAAACAGTTATAAATTGCTTATCCCAGGCATAATATCTTTTGAAGCCATTAAAAACCATTAAAAATCTAGCCAATTCGCAGGCTACATCCATATATTGCATATGAAGCAGAAATACTCTTGCTTACAATCTTACCCTTATATTATATTTTAAAAACACAGGTTTTAAATTTTTCAACGTGCAATTAAAAAATAAAAACAACCCAATACAATATGTTGAGTTCTTAAATGAACATTTAACTAAATAAACCTTCAGAATTAAAAAAAATGCTATCCCAGCAGGGTGAGACTGCAGAGGGTGTAGCCCAATTCTAAACCTTAGGATTCGTTGTGCGTTGCCTGAATGGGCAGCTTGTACAAATAAGGAAAATAGATATTAGATTCAGAGATTTCACAGATGTCAGCTACAGATGCCTTTTTTCTTAAGTATTCTAAATCTCTTCCCCTCCCAAACCTTCCTCCCCTCATCTTTAATGCATTCTTTGATAGGGTGGTAGCATAAGCAGCACTATAAGTATTTATTTGTAATATCTCAGCCATATCAAAAAAGCCTTTTAACCTCTCTGGCCTAACCTAATTTACTTTTTATTATCTCATCTCTACATAACGAGGTTACTTGTGGCTGCTCAGATAGTATTAAGTTAGCCTGAAATTTCAACAAGCGAACCAAAGCAACAATTGCCCATGATTCTAATCCAGTTTCCATCCATATTGCTTGGGCCATGGCACATTTTGTTAGGGAGAGCAAGCTCTTTAGACACAACCCCTCCATTTAAAAACTGTGGGAGAATAATAGCCCTAAATGCAGCGAAGACTGGCTGAAATAAAGGACCACCATAATCACTTTTACATCTTTTCAAGCCATTAATGGTTGAGCAGGGTTTAGATTTCAAAGTATCAATGTGCAAACTCCAGAAGAGAGATTTAGTAAAAATCATCCCCAGATACTTGTATTGTAACACTTCCTCACTGGTGTATTCCCAATAACACATCCCCTCCCCACTTTCTTTTTGCCAAATGCCATAATTTTAGTTTTGTCAAAAATCCACTTCTAGATAATTTTTTTCACAATAGTGCCTAAATTCCTCCATTTTCCTTTTGTGGCCAATCAGAGTACTATTTAAAATTATCCAATCATCGCATAAAGGAGCTAGGGGATGTGGGAACCTCCCGTTTTTGGTGAAAACACCCGTGTAGACTGTAAAATTTTGGGTAGAGCTGCTAAATACAATGAGTGTTGGAGCCAGCACACATCCCGGCGCAAACCAATTTCAATATTCATTTACCTTGAGAGGCTCCCCACTTTATCCACTATATACTCTTACTAGTATTGAGTTCTCTTAAAATTCTCAGTATATCTTCTGGAATTCCCATGAAACTCGAGTTCGACCTACGACCCTCGGTCTCAGGTTTACTCTGCCCCCCAGCAGCTCCGCTCCTTCGGCCCCACCGTTGAGCCTCCAGCCCCTCCTGTGAGGTGTTCGAGGCCGCTGCCTGCTGGTTCCTCCGTGCGTGCCCCTTCCTGCTTCTTCTGGACTTCAGCTGTTCCTAAATTCTTGTTACTGTTACTGTATTGCTCTATGGTGGAATTGTTTTGTACTGTTTTGTTTTGTACTGCTTGATCTGTTTTCTTTTTTGCCCTGTTTATTTTCTGTCTCCCTGACTTCTTGCCCGCTCCGCTTTCCCCTCCTTCCCGCCGCTGCTGCCCCTGCGGCCCCTCCCCCCATCTCCACGCCCGTTTCCCGCCTCCCAGCTGCTCGTCCCTCCCCTACCCTACTAAATGGCGGCCGAAGGCGCGCCTAAGGCAAGCCCGTCTGCGACCCGACCGCGACCAGTGCCAGGGACCCTGCATCTCGTCCCACCCACCGCTACAACACAGCCACCCTCCACACACTCAACCCCGGAAGACTCAGCAACTGCCAACAGGTCACGCCTAACACGACCCACGGACAGTTCTCCTGCCTCCGCTGCCGCCAGACCTTCACCACCACCCCAACCTCAACACCGCAGAAACCAACACCGGTGACACCCTAAGATGCATCCTCCTCAACGTGCGCTCCGTACACAAACACGCCGTGGAGATATGGAATCTGCTCAACTCCCTCTCGCCCGACATCGCCTTCTTCACAGAGACCTGGACCAACGCCTCCTCCGCCCCCGACATCAACACCGCCATCCCGATGGATACAAAATCCAGAGGAAGGACCGCCCCAACCAGCAAGGAGGGGGCCTCGCCATCGCCCACAAGAACACCCTCCAGCTCACCACCTCCAGCGAAACCTTCCCCTCCGCCGAACACCTGCACTTCCAGATCCAGACCAGCCCCAACTCCACGCTCCGGGGAACCCTCGTCTACAGAACCCCCGACCCCCGGGCTCCCTTCGCCTCCACCATCACCGACCTCATCGCACCCCACGCCATCGCCACTATGAACTACTGTTGTAATAAAAAGTAGACTGGTCCATGTAGTATCTTCAGGTATCTTTATTCAGGTAGGATGTTACAAGATGAGAGCCCCACCAAGAGCAGCTTCACTGCTGCTCAGCCCATCACCAACTGACTCACACACACATGAACATTCCATTCACCAACATTCTGTCACACAGACACCCAGGCTGAGCAGCAGTATAACACATCTCCTTCCTTTAAGGGAATACAAAAACTCTCAGAAGAGTATCAGAACAAATGCAAGAAATAAATCACAAACATAGTTCTGAAAAGTAGCATGAAAATTAATGATGGCGAATTCATGCAGAAAGAATAAAGTAGAAAGAAAGAGACACGGTAATACACCATCTCCCTTTTCTCACAACAGAATCCACACTCCCACACCAAAACTACCAACAAACCAAAGTACCAAAATCATGCAAGCTGGCCAGGCAAACACGAAGAAAAGTACAAGGGTGCCAACAACAAAAGTGCGAGGAGAACCATCCATTAAAGAAAAAAAACAATATGTACGCATGGAGGATATCCACACGGAACTTAATAACATCGCAATACCAAAATAATTGCAAAACTTCCCCCAACAACAAATTGGGGTGTGACGTGAGGAAGGGACTCCACATGGAACCAAAAACACTCCCAAAGCAAACCTTGACGTGCAAGGGAAAGCACTCCCAAAGCAAGCCTTGACGTGCGAGGGATGTATGAAAAACAGACCAAACAGAAGAAATGCACTTCCCCAAACCACAAGTTGGGGTGTGATGTGTAGAAAACACTCTACACGGAATCTAAGCAGGCGCACAAACTTCACTCAACACATAAAGAACTCCCCCAACGCAAAATGGGGTGTGATGTGTAGAAAACATTCTACACGGAATCTAAGCAGGCGCACAAACTTCACTCAACACATAAAGAACTCCCCCCAACGCAAAATGGGGTGTGATGTGTAGAAAACACTCTACACGGAATCTAAGCAGGCGCACAACACTTCACTTAACACATAAAGAACTCCCCCCAATGCAAAGTGGGGTGTGATGTGTATCAAACACCCTACACTGAATCTAAGCAGGAGCGTAACGCTACACTCAAAAACTACAGCACTTCCCACAACACAAGTTGGGGTGTGATTTGTGGAAGGGACTCCACACAGAACAAAGGTAAATGCACATAAGGTAAGTAAGTGCACAACTGAATATCCAGCAACAACATCAAAGAAAAGGAAAAAAACCTCTCACTCAACGAAATCCGTACTACGATGGGTGGTTACACAGCACCAACCCATAACCACGTAAAAGTGGGAAACAGCGAAACAACCATCGCAGCAATAAAATACAATAAGCAGAAGATGCAAAATCTGTAGAGGAACAAATGACGAAAAGAAAGGCTCCCAGGACACAAAAGGGATGAGGAAAAACAACAGGAAGTAAGAACAGCATGTAGTCATGTAAGTATAAACTGCCCAGAACATCAGCCCATACAGAGGTAAAGTAATCATGCACAAAAAAAAACAAAGAGGGAGAATGGGGAAGCAAGACAAAACAATGAATTAACTCCTGAAAACAACGTTGTCAAACTCCCCATAAAAGTTTATGCTGATTGTAGGTTGACGCTGAGTTGACTCCATGTAGCGCAGCAGGCAAAGTTAAAGTAAAACATGGCAACGGCCTGATGAGCGACGACTCACCCGAACTCATGGCAAGCACTCCACACCTCCGATGGCAGAACAAAGTTCCTCAACAAGCTGGCAAGAAAAGGATTCCTTGAAGAGTTCGCTCCCCACGAAGCAAAGAAAAAGGCAGACCAACCGAAAAGCAACGCGCAGGAGCACAAGAAGACGCAGGCCAAGGTGGGACATGCAGGGCTTGATGAGGGAAAACTGACAAGAGTACTTGTAATTGCTGCTGCATGGCGACGTTGCAATAAACTTTATTGAAAGGCACATGAGTAGAAAAAAAAAAACGTGGTTGGCAGAGCGCGTAGTATGCTGGGAGCTGCACAAGACTTGATGGAACGCGCCAAACATGATGGCGGCACGCACTGGTGACGCCGCGCTGGATGGCTCCCGGCATCACTGTGCACCAAACATGCCAAATGGGATGAAGCAAGCCTCGCAGACGTCACAGTGGAGCGAAAAGGAGGAATTGCAAGGCAGCAGAAGAAAGGTAAGGGTGCGCGAGCTCTGTGTGTGCTCGAGGCGTCTTTCAAACATGTGGCAGCGGTTCAACTGCCACGGAGGAGACACCATGCAGAGGCAAAGCGCAAAAGTACAAATTAAGAAAGTACTCACAGCAAACATCCAGAATACCGGCATCAGACCTTCCCATGACAAATAAAAGTACTGGATCACCAGATGTGCCGATCTATTTGTTTACTGTGGGGTAGCAATGAGTTGAGACGGCAAAGCAGAGCAGAGCCTGTAGGGCTGGTATGTTGCACTACTGTAGTGGCAGATCAGGCTGGCAAGAAGGCAATTAAAAGCTGAGGGCAAGCAGCTGGGTTAGATCTGTCACGAGTGGGTGTAACCAGAATCAGGAACAGCGGGTCTTATCCGTTACAACTGCAGCAGGGTAAAGTAGGTCACTGGAAAAGCAGGAGGCAGGAACTGGTCACTCTTCTGGGAAACTGCACTTTGTGGAAACACTCTCCCAAAGTAACAGGGCAGGGACCACTGTCCCAAAGGAGCAGGAGAGAGGAAGGGATGAAGAGCAGAACTGGCACACTAAGGTTGGGGCGACCGATGTAGTGGTCACTGGTGGGGCTCAGGGGTGCCAGGTTTCTTTAAATATGCAGGGTACAGTTTCAAAAGAAAGTCCTTTACCTTGAAGTAGTTTAAGGCTTCATAGTAGCAATCCATTAAGGTAGCGCAGGCAGGTTCTTCCATAAATCGTTGCCAAAATAAGTTGTAATAAAAAGTAGACTGGTCCATGTAATATCTTCAGGTATCTTTATTCAGGTAGGATGTTACAAGATGAGAGCCCCACCTTCAGCAGCCTCACTGCTGCTCAGCCCATCACCAACTGACTCACACACATGAACATTCCATTCACCAACATTCTCTCACACAGACACCCAGGCTGAGCAGCAGTATAACAACTACATACTCATCGGAGACCTGAACTTCCAACTCGACAATACCAGCGACCCCAACTCCACAACCCTTCGTGACAACCTCGCCAACATCGGACTCAAACAACTAGTCTCCACACGACCCACAGGGCAGGACACACCCTCGACCCCATCTTCGCAGCAGGTAACAGTGTTCACTTCAGCCACACAACACAACCCCCATGGACCAACCACTACTGCGTACATTTCACCGTTGACAAACCCAGGGCACCCAAACCAGCCCCATGCCCTCCACGAAAGAACTGGAGCAAGGTCACCGATGACCAACTCAACTCCGCCCTCACCCGAAACAACCACACGTCGACATCTGACGCCAACACCGCAGCCAGAGAACTCCACACCTGGATCTCCAAATGCGCAGACGAGCTCGCCCGCTACGCAACCTCGACAAACAGCGCCCCAGGAAAGCCGCCTGGTTCACCACCGACCTCCAAGAAGCCAGACGCACCTGCAGACGCCTAGAGAAGAACTGGAGAAATACCAAGACACCCGAAAACCACGCCACCTACAAGGATGCCATGACGAATTACCACAACCAAATCAGAACCACCAAGAGGACCTTCATCCACACCAAAATCCTCGCCAACTCCACCAACTCCAAGGAACTCTTCACTGTCATCCAGGAATTCACCAACCCTCGCAGCGAAGCCACAGACATCACCCCGTCCCAAGACCTCTGCGACAAACTTGGGACATAATTCCACCTCAAGATCAAAAACCTCTACGACAACTTCATCGACCTTCCTCCTGATGCCACAGCCGGCCCGCCCCCCAGACGCACCGGCCAGCCCACCATCTCCACCTGGACGCCGATCACAGTTGAAGACACCACCTCAACCATGAAAGGCATCCACTCAGGGGCCCCCACCGACCCCTGCCCCCAACACATCTACCACAGAGCCGCCACCGCCATTGCACCCGAACTACAACGCACCATCAACACCACCCTCGAAACAGACACCTTCGCAGATGACTGGAAACGCACAGAAGTCAGGCCCCTGCTCAAGAAGCCGACAGCGGACCCCGCCGACCTCAAGAACTACCGGCCCATCTCGCTCCTCCCCTTCGCGGCCAAAGTGGCAGAGAAAACAGTCAACAAGGAACTGACATGATTCATCGAAGACAATGCCATCCTCGACCCGTCCCAATCCGGATACCGAAGCAACCACAGCACCAAGACCACCCTACTCGCCGCCACAGATGACATCCGCACCCTCCTGGACCAAGGCCACTCTGCAGCCCTCATCGTACTCGACCTATCAGCAGCCTTCGACACCGTCTCCCACCGCACACTCGTCGCCAGACTACACGATGCCGACATACAAGGAACAGCCCTAGACCGGATCCGATCATTCCTCACCGGAAGAAGCCAAAGAATTAGACTGCCGCCCTTCCTCTCCGATCCCACGAAAATCACGTGCGGAGTCCCACTGGGATCATCACTGAGCCCGACCCTCTTCAACATCTACATGGCCCCCCTCGCCGCCATCGTCCGACAACACGGCCTCAACATCGTCTCCTACGCCGACGACACCCAGCTCATCCTCTCCCTCACCAAAGACCCCGCCACCGCCAGACTCAACTTCCAGAATGGTATGCAGGAGGTCGCCGTCTGGATGACCAACAGCTGCCTCAAGCTCAACGCCGAGAAGACAGAAGTCCTCGTACTCGGAACCACCCCTTCAGCTTGGGACAACACCTGGTGGCTGACAGCCCTCGGAAGCCCACCGACCCCCTCAGACCACGCCAAAAACCTCAGCATCATACTCGACTCATCCCTCACCATGAACCGACAGATCACCGCCGTCACCTCCAGCTGCTTCAACACCCTCCACATCCTCCGCAAGACCTTCAAATGGATCCCCCCGGAATCAAGGAAGACAGTCACCCACGCACTCATCACCAGCAGACTGGACTATGGAAACGCTTTATACGCCGGCATGAACAAGTCCCTACTCCGGAAACTCCAGACGATACAGAATTCCGCCGCCCGACTCGTCCTCGGCATCCCCCGGCACGAACACATCAGCCAACACCTTCGAACGCTCCACTGGCTCCCCGTTGAGAAGAGAGTCACCTTCAAGAGCCTCACCCATGCCTACAAATGCCTGCACAACACCGGACACAAATACCTCAACGACAGAATCAACTTTCATGTACCTAAAAGGAACCTCCGATCCTCCAACCTCGCACTTGCCGAAACCCCACGCATCCGCAGAGCGAGAGCAGGTGGAAGATCCCTCTCTCACATCGCGGCCAAGACCTGGAACGAGCTCCCGGCATACATCAGACTCGCCCCCTCCCTGAACACCTTCAGGAAGTGTCAGGTCCAGAATTACCAACACCAGAAGGGAGTGGTCAGTAAATGCAATTTCCCATCAGGCATTACGTAAGATAAGGAATGGTTTAGCAAGAGCGCAAAGTCCAGTTTGGTGGAATCCTAAGATGGCTGACAAAGGGACAAAATGGAGTCAGGGTCAGCATTCTAGTGTTTAAGAAATCTTGCAGTGTTGTGGAATGTAAGAAGCTGAGGCATTAGAATCCTCGCACTTCACCTGAGGATTGAGAAGGTACTAGATATATTGTTTCATGTTTCCTGAGCGGCGCGCTAGTTAGTTTAGGGTAGTTATCTCGACGTGTTTTTCTTCGACGGGACTTTAGCTTTGCGGCGCGTTTTAGCTATTTAGTCACAGTTTCTACAAAATGTACAATTTATGTGAGAAGTGAGCTTTTAGTCACGTAGTGCACATTTCTGAAGGTACATAGTTGTTTGCTTGCTTTACGAGTCTTGTGAGTGGTTCCGTTACAGAGTGTAGCGTCTGGCGATAGTATTATTAAGCAGTGTTCTCGCTTCTGTCAAAAGCGGTTGTGGCTGTCAGACGCGCAGGGGCAGAGTTCTCGCTTAGTCAGTAGTAGCGAGTCTGTACCCGCGCATTAGCTCTAGTTAATTGAGAGCGGAGGTGAGAGTTGAATTTAGGAGTCCTCTCTTCCTAGGTGACTTGTGCAGTATAAAATATATTTTAAGAACATACGCATATACTCACTTCACTGCATTCCAAAGGAAGTTCCTGAGTGCTCCTTCAGTTCTCGCCGGCAAGAATAGAGTGAAGAAGACAACTGATAAGAAAACTCATTGCTAATCTACATTTAGCATGAGTATATAGAAGAGGGGCATATGCTGCAATCACCAAGGGTAAGCGTGTTATTTTAGAAAAGATAATCAGAGAAAAGGAAAAGTGAAGTATAATAAGTATTACATGAGCGACTGTTCTTTTGCAGAATAGCTATCAGAAGACAAGACATCCTGGTGAGAACAATCACGCAACAGCAGCTGTCTCTTCTTGTCCCCTACCCCTTTCCCCCAGTGATTTTCTTCGACCAGGTTGTAACTTAGGACTTGGTTGGGAAAGTTATAGGGGAGTTGGGCCTTGGCATCTTTCTGCTCCCACGCAAACTGTGGAGATTTTACGATTCTGACAGAGTGAAGTGCCCACGTAATTCTTTTGCGCCTGAGCAGAAAATGGCTGAAGGTTTAGACCTAAAAAGATTGGGAGAAGTATTAGAAGGAATACAAAAGGAAATTATAACCGTGAGAGAGGAAAATAGAGAGTTAAGGCAGGATCTAGTAACTTCCCGAAGAGAAACTACAGAGTTAGCAAGTAAAATAAATAGGTTAATCACAGACCCCAAGATTCAATATTCAACGTCCCCAGAAGAATTATTTAGTGACTCAGCCGCTTCATCGGCCAAAACAACCACGCAGGTCATACACTCGCTATCTCCAGTTATACCTCTGGCGCCACCTGAAAGGTTCTCTGGAGATCCACAAAAGGCGCAAATTTTTTGGACACAATGTACGTTACATTTTATGTGCAGACCAGCTGTCTTCCCAGACGCACAATCTCGAGTGGCATTTGTATTATCATATTTGACAGGTGATGCGGCAGCGTGGTCAATGCCATTGGTCTCCAGGAATGATCCGATGCTTTATGATTTAGATGAATTTAAGGGAGAATTTCACAGAATATTTGATCGACGGCGGGTCTCTCAAGCCACGGATAATGAGTTGTTGGAGCTCAGACAAGGAAGTCGAGAGTTAATAACTTACCTGGCTCAATTTAACAAGCTAATAGTGGAGACAAATTGGCCTGAGGAAAAACGTGCAGCAGTATTTTATCGAGGACTTCGAGAGGAGTTAAAGGATGCCCTAGCTCAGGTGCCTAACCGTCCCACTGAGGTTTCAGCTTTAATAGATTTGGTTTTGGAATTGGATTTCAGACAAGGTGAGCGTAAAGGAGAAAGGAGAAGAGACTTCAAACCCAGTATACCCCAATATGATCGAGCAAGGTCAGAAGCTGTTAGAACAGTGGACAGTCAGCATGGAACAGAGCCAATGCAAATAGGAACTATAAGAGGTCCGCTCTCTAACGAAGAGAAGGAAAAGTGTAGGCAAAATAAACTGTGCCTATATTGTGGAGTAGGAGGTCACTTCGTTCGAAATTGTCCCAAGAAGCCCAAACAGTTGCCGAAGGAAAACTGGCAGCACCACCAGTAGGGGAGTTGGACTGGTGGATGCAGAGAAGATGGCAACTCCAAAAGATACTCAAAATCATACCTTGGCCAATACTTTACAGTCTTCGTCACCACATCTGATTATACATATGAAGTTAAGGTTCAGAGAAACAAGTTTAAAAGGAATCACTGTCATGGTGGATTCAGGAGCTACAGGCAATTTTTGTGATCTACGCTTTGCTGAGAAGATTGGGATCCAGGCCATCAAGAAGGCGAAGAGTGAGGCTGTCAGGGCAGTGGATGGCACCAATCTGTCGTCAGGGCCCATAGTGAGCCACACAGAGATGGTGGAGTTGGAAACTTCAGATGGACATAGGAAGAGTCTGCAATTCAATCTAATCGACGCCCCACAGTTTCAGTTAATATTGGGGTTGCCTTGGCTCACTGAGCATAACCCTACGATAGATTGGAGTTCCAGAACAATAACTATGGACTCGGATTTTTGTAGGGAAAATTGCTATCATGGTTGGAAGCAAGGTAAAGAAGATTCTGTGGCTACACATCTTTGTGAAAGTGGAGTGGCAATTTGTGTGATACGCACCGTGGAATTGCCCGAAGAATACACCGAATACAGTGAGGTATTTAGTGAGGCGGAGGCAGAAAAGCTTCCCCCACACCGAACCTATGATTGCAAGATCGAACTAGAAACGGGAGCCAACTTGCCGTGTAGTCGTATATATGCTCTGACTGAAAAAGAGAACGCCCATTTAAAGGATTATCTGCAGAAATACTTGGAAAATGGCTTCATCAGACCATCGCAATCTCCAGTCTCCTCTCCACTTTTCTTCATTCCTAAGAAGGATGGTGGTTTGAGGACTTGCATAGATTACAGAGCGATCAATCGGATTACTGTTAAGAATCGGTACCCATTGCCGTTGATATCTGTCCTCCTGGATCAAGTCAAAGGTTCAAAGATATATACCAAGCTGGATTTACGCGGAGCCTATCATCTGGTCCGTATCCAAGAAGGAGATGAGTGGAAGACTGCATTCCGGATGAAGTATGGGCTCTATGAATACCAGGTCATGCCCTATGGCCTGTGCAACGCCCCAGCAGCATTCCAACATTTTATTAATGATGTTCTCCAGGAATATATTGATCAGTGCGCAATCGTGTACATCGATGACATCTTAATCTATTCAGACAATGTGGAAGTACATGAAAAACATGTGAAAAGAATTCTGCAGAGACTGAAGGAGAACCACCTTTTCGTAAAATTGGAAAAATGTGCCTTTGGAGTGACAACTGTAGAATTTTTGGGCTTTGTGTTATCTCCAGAAGGAATAATGATGGACAAAAACAAGGTGGAAGCAGTAATAAAATGGAAGTCTCCCCAATCAGTAAAGGAAGTACAAAGCTTCCTTGGGTTTGCAAATTTCTATCGGAGATTTATTCCAGAATTTTCAAAGAAACTGATTCCAATCACGAAGCTATTAAAGAAAGGAGTTCCGTTTTCTTGGTCAAGGGAAGCGGAAGAAGCGTTTGTGCTTTTAAAGGAGGCCTTTACCTCGGCTCCAGTACTATTGCATCCAGACCCAGAAGAACCTTTTTATGTGGAAACAGATGCCTCCAACTTGGCCTTGGGAGGAATATTATCGCAGAGGCATAAAAGAACAGGACAACTCCACCCGGTAGCCTTTCGATCAAGGAAGTTGACTCCAGCGGAGGTAAACTATACAATAACAGAAAAAGAGTTATTGGCAATAAAGGACGCCTTCAAGGAGTGGAGGCACTATATGCTAGGGGCAAAACATACAGTGACAGTCTACACGGATCATCAAAACCTTAAGTTTTTAAAATCTGCTAGAACCTTGACTCCACGTCAGCTTCGATGGTCCTTGTACTTTGCAGATTATGATTTTGTGATAACCTTTCGACCTGGAACAAAAAATGGTAAGGCGGATGCCTTATCCAGAATTGGGACTGAAGAAATTTCAGAAGAACTGGAGAATCAAAGTATTATAGAAGAAGGAAGAGTCATCGCGGCAGTTTTAGCAAACACTCAGGAGAATGAAGTAAAAAAGGCATTGAGTGAAACAGAAATGGAAGAATGGGCAAGTCAAAAGCCAAATAGAGAAATCCAAAATCACTTGCCTTTTCATGAAGGAGCCTTGTACTTACCAACGGTGGAATTGCAAGAGAAAGCGATGAAAGAGTGTCATGATCATGTCTTAGCTGGCCATAAAGGAATTCAAAAGACAACAGACCTGATCAAACGGAAATTTTGGTGGCCTAAGATGTCCAACGACATCTATCAATATGTCATGACTTGTGAAAAGTGCGCCAGGGGAAAAACTGAGAGACAAGCGAAACAAGGGTTGCTTCAGCCATTGCCAAATCCCCCATATCCATGGCATACAGTAACAATAGACTTGATTGTGGAACTGCCAGTAAGCCAAGGGTATAACACCATAATGGTCTGTGTGGATGCATACACCAAGATGGCACACTTTACTCCATTAAAGAGGTTACCTACAGCTAAGGAGTTAGCTCAAGCCTTTAGTCAGAATATAGTGCGCATGCATGGAATTCGAAGGTTTTAGTTTCAGATAGAGGATCACAGTTTTTATCCCATTTCTGGAAGGCTTTCACCCAAAAGCTAGCTATTGAGAGCAGGTACACCACAAGTTACCACCCAGAAGGTGATGGCCAAACAGAGAGGGTGAACCAAGAATTAGAACAATATCTAAGGGTAAATTTGTTAAATCAAGGTGAAGAATGGGCAGAATACTTGTGGGCGGCAGAGTTTGCACATAATAATGCAAAGAACACTTCAACAGGTCATTCCCCCTTTTTCTTAAATTCAGGCAGACATCCCAATCTCTCTATGAATGTGCAAGAAGCAGAAGTTCCGGCAGTTACAAATTTAGTTGAGCATCTAACAGAAATTCACATGTCAGCAGTAGAGAGTTTAACAAGAGCCAAAAAGATTTATAAGCACCATGCTGATAAGAAAAGGCGTAAGGGGCCTGATTTACAAGTGGGAGACAAGGTGTGGCTAAATTCGAAGAATTTACACTTGAAAGGCTGTAGAAAGTTTCAACCAAGGTTTATTGGGCCTTATGAGATTGAGAAAAGATTGAGCTCAATTACTTACAAATTAAAACTACCCAAAACTCTAAGAATTCATCCTACATTTCACATCTCATTGTTAAAAAAGGTCTCTGAGGGGTTGAGGGTAGAACTGCCCCCACAACCGGTACAAACCTAGGAGGGAGAAGAATTTGAAGTAAAACAAATCCTAGATTCCAAGGTGAAGAAAGGTCAGTTGTATTACTTAATTGATTGGAAGGGTTATGGTCCAGAAGAGAGGTCATGGGAATTAGCATCAGAAGTCCATGCCCCACGTTTGGTAAAATCCTTTCAGCTCAAACAACAGCACAAAACAAGTATGGGAGAGCCATCTTTGCGAGGGGGTACTGTCAGGTCCCGAATTACCAACACCAGAAGGGAGTGGTCAGTAAATGCAATTTCCCATCAGGCATTACGTAAGATAAGGAATGGTTTAGCAAGAGCGCAAAGTCCAGTTTGGTGGAATCCTAAGATGGCTGACAAAGGGACAAAATGGAGTCAGGGTCAGCATTCTAGTGTTTAAGAAATCTTGCAGTGTTGTGGAATGTAAGAAGCTGAGGCATTAGAATCCTCGCACTTCACCTGAGGATTGAGAAGGTACTAGATATATTGTTTCATGTTTCCTGAGCGGCGCGCTAGTTAGTTTAGGGTAGTTATCTCGACATGTTTTTCTTCGACGGGACTTTAGCTTTGCGGCGCGTTTTAGCTATTTAGTCACAGTTTCTACAAAATGTACAATTTATGTGAGAAGTGAGCTTTTAGTCACGTAGTGCACATTTCTGAAGGTACATAGTTGTTTGCTTGCTTTACGAGTCTTGTGAGTGGTTCCGTTACAGAGTGTAGCGTCTGGCGATAGTATTATTAAGCAGTGTTCTCGCTTCTGTCAAAAGCGGTTGTGGCTGTCAGACGCGCAGGGGCAGAGTTCTCGCTTAATCAGTAGTAGCGAGTCTGTACCCGCGCATTAGCACTAGTTAATTGAGAGCGGAGGTGAGAGTTGAATTTAGGAGTCCTCTCTTCCTAGGTGACTTGTGCAGTATAAAATATATTTTAAGAACATACGCATATACTCACCTCACTGCATTCCAAAGGAAGTTCCTGAGTGCTCCTTCAGTTCTCGCCGGCAAGAATAGAGTGAAGAAGACAACTGATAAGAAAACTCATTGCTAATCTACATTTAGCATGAGTATATAGAAGAGGGGCATATGCTGCAATCACCAAGGGTAAGCGTGTTATTTTAGAAAAGATAATCAGAGAAAAGGAAAAGTGAAGTATAATAAGTATTACATGAGCGACTGTTCTTTTGCAGAATAGCTATCAGAAGACAAGACATCCTGGTGAGAACAATCACGCAACAGCAGCTGTCTCTTCTTGTCCCCTACCCCTTTCCCCCAGTGATTTTCTTCGACCAGGGTGTAACTTAGGACTTGGTTGGGAAAGTTATAGGGGAGTTGGGCCTTGGCATCTTTCTGCTCCCGCGCAAATTGTGGAGATTTTACGATTCTGACAGGAAGGCCCTCAAGACCTGGCTCTTCGGCTAACGGAGCTGCGAACCCCCCCCCCCCATAGCGCCTTGAGACCCTCACGGGTGAGTAGCGCACTTAATAAACCCCCTGATTGATTGATTGATTGACGGTTTTTAATTTTGTCCATAAGATTTCACGATTTACTTAGTCGAATGCTGGCCTAAAATCAACCAAGTTGATATAAAAAAACAAAAGACGACCGAAGTGAGGCTGGAGGCCAGATATGTCCTGGCACTGGTTTTAACTTGAAGAAGTCTACATATGTAACCACAGCAAGGAGGATCATTAATTTGGAGATTGTTCAATCCCAGAACTCGAGTGACAGAGAACATTGAATATATTAAGACAACATTTCATTTAAGGCTTACAGAGAGAGCCTTACGTTTGATGGGCATTTCCTATAAACAGATGGGTGGCATTTGATCTTGAGGAGCCAGTTCCCAAGAGTGATCACTAAATGACAATACATCACCTATTCCGATCTGAAGTTGTGGGAGACACCAAGGGGTCTATTCCGATCTCGGCCGGAAGCGCACCTAACAGTATTCGTCCGGAAAAAAAACCAGCTGATTGCTTGTTTCCCGACCGATTCGAACATTCGTCCGGACGAACAAGTACGATGCGTATAACAACCCAGTTTCCGAGCGAGCCGTACTTACCCAATCCAGCTCCTGTTCCCCGCCCGAGCCGGATCCGTAAACGCCGAATCGAGTCGTACGGAAGCAAATACACAGCACCTACCGGCCGGACGAGTACGATGCGCACTCCGTACGCGCCGAACCCGTCGCTACGTCCGGGACGTTTGAGCATCCGGGCGAGCCGTACATAAGCTCCGTTTCGCGCCACAAGACGATCCACGGCTACGAGACGAACAAGCCTGCTACGAATACGACTCGAAGACACGAGAAACCCGAACGAGACGATCCAAGCATGAATCCCATTGCGCAGGTCCTACCTATACTCTACATCTATTACCGGGACCGGCACGGACGTGTACGGCGCAGACGGTAAGTCAAACACCAACAACACAAACAAACGACACGTACCCGAAATATGTCACACACACATAGGAATGCACAAATGACGTACACTAGCAACAGCAGAACCATAGGGGTGGGCTGGCCATCACCAATGCCATACACACCCATAGGGGGATGGATGCCTACCACCAACACCACCCCACTCAGGGGGGGCTGGATGCCTGTCACTACTACTATCCCCACCCTTAGGGGGATGGATGCCTACAACTACCACCACCCCACTCAGGGGGGTTGGATGCCTGTCACTACTACCATCCCCACCCTTAGGGGGATGGATGCCTACCACTACCACCACCCCACTCAGGGGGGCCTGGATGCCTACCACTACCACCACCCCTACTCAGGGGGCTGGATGCCTGCCACTACCACCACCCCTACTCAGGGGGCCTGGATGCCTACCACTACCACCACCCCTACTCAGGGGGGCTGGATGCCTGCCACTACCACCACCCCTACTCAGGGGGCCTGGATGCCTACCACTACCACCACCCCTACTCATAGGGGGCTGGATGCCCTTCACTACTACCATCCCCACTCATAGGGGGCTGGATGCCCATCACTACTACCATCCCCACTCATAGGGGGCTGGATGCCCATCACTACTACCATCCCCACCCTTAGGGGGCTGGATGCCTGCCACTACCACCACCCCACTCAGGGGGGGCTGGATGCCTGTCACTACTACCATCCCCACCCTTAGGGGGATGGATGCCTGCCACTACCACCACCCCACTCAGGGGGGGCTGGATGCCTGTCACTACTATCATCCCCACGCTTAGGGGATGGATGCCTGCCACTACCACCACCCCACTCAGCGGGGGCTGGATGCCTGTCACTACTACCATCCCCACCCTTAGGGGGATGGATGCCTACCACTACCACCACCCCACTCAGGGGGGCCTGGATGCCTACCACTACCACCACCCCTACTCAGGGGGGGCTGGATGCCTGCCACTACCTCCACCCCTACTCATAGGACGGGTAATGCATGACACAACCAGCATACTCCCACATAAGGAATGTCTGAAAATTACATCCCCCCCAACACCATGACAAGCGTGTGTAGTCTGTGACAAATGCCTACAACACTGAACATGACATTGAACATACAATGTGACCCCCTAGCACATGTGTCACACATAAATGTGTGTGGCCTCCACAATGCAAGCAGACCATGGCCACTGTGGCAATGGGGTTGAACACCCCATCACCACAGTGACCAAAAGGTAGGTGTGGGGTCCATAGCTGATGCACCTTTTGAACAGTGTGGCAATGGGGCCCAAAGCCCCATCACCACAGTGACCAAAAGGTAGGTGTGGGGTCCATAGCTGATGCACCTTTTGAACAGTGTGGCAATGGGGCCCAAAGCCCCATCACCACAGTGACCAAAAGGGAAGTGTGGGGTCCATAGCTGATGCACCTTTTGAACAGTGTGGCAATGGGGCCCAAAGCCCCATCAACACAGTGACCAAAAGGGAAGTGTGGGGTCCATAGCTGATGCACCTTTTGAACAGTGTGGCAATGGGGCCCATAGCCCCATCACCACAGTGACCAAAAGGTAGGTGTGGGGTCCATAGCTGATGCACCTTTTGAACAGTGTGGCAATGGGGCCCAAAGCCCCATCAACACAGTGACCAAAAGGGAGGTGTGGGGTCCATAGCTGATGCACCTTTTGAACAGTGTGGCCATGGGGCCCAAAGCCCCATCAACACAGTGACCAAAAGGTAGGTGTGGGGTCCATAGCTGATGCACATTTTGAACAGTGTGGCAATGGGGCCCAAAGCACCATCACCACAGTGATCAAAAGAGAAGTGTAGTCAGGGTAAAAGCTGCCAAAGCCAAACTGCATGGATGATTCCTGGTCACACAACAACAAACACATCAGTGGCATAGTAGTGCTTGTGTCCCATAGCAAAAGAGATTGGGTGAGGCAAACAGTGCAGTGCAAATAAAACATACCTTTGGCCATGTGCATACAAACATCACCCATGGGGGCTCACATTGTCAACATTCACAAATAACACAATGACAGAAGTGACCATCATAATGCAGACCCACATATCTGCACCAATGGACACACAAATGTAGATATCCTGTGGAGACTGTAGAAGTCAGGTGAACAAATACCATACCATGGCAGCAATGGGACATACAAACCATGATTATTGTGCTGACTGATGACCTAGGAGTCCCAGGGACAGCAGGGGAAAGCCACCAAACAACATACAGCCAATGGCACACTCAAGAAATGCCAATGCAGTGGTGCAAATGCACAAACACAAACAGGCAGACTCACACTGCATATCAAACACAACAGGTGATGGGGGTGTGTGCCAGTGTCCCCAGGCAAACACAAAACACATGAGGAGGCCTGAATTCCAAGTACACAGATGTGTATACAGTGCCATACAAAAGTAACTCATGGATCGGATTCCCCTATGTGGGCAAAGAGGCATTGTTAGATGAGAGGGAGCCCAAATTACACATGTCACACAAGCTAGTAAGAACAGCAACTAACACAGCAAGAGACAGACCCACCACAGCACTACCCCCAGGGACCCCACATTGTGGTGACACTAGCCTGCATGATAATCCCACTGTGATGACAAAGGTAGATGTCATTCACACTGTGAACCACAGCCATGTGTCCTGAGCAACAAACTACCATCATACCTACACAAGCACAAATCAAACAGCACGGCCTGCCAGCCATGGCCAATATGGAGGTAGGGGTCTAGCCGTGCAACAACTCACATTTGCACTCACTCAACACCACACACCTTGATCTCCACCAATGTGCAGCAGTGAAGCTCACATGGACTGGTGACATTGCACATGCACCCATGACAATCCCAGGGGTGGTGGTGGGAACTAAGGTGCAGAAACCCATCACACATGGCCAGTCAACAAGACTCGTGAATGTCTGACACACTGCACACTACGCGGTACATGGGCATGACGTGAAATCCACCACAATCAATGGGATCCTGGCCATAGTCACACACCAATGAAGAAGACAAGGTGACACACAAAGAACACACGTACACAACTTCCAACATTGCAGCTCTGACCCTGAGAAGTGGCAGCAGTCACACACACAACGTGTCACAATCACTGAAAGCTACCACAGACTGTAAATTACATGACATGTGTAACCAACAAGTGCCAAGGGGAATCCTGAATGCGTCCCATCTGCGTTTGCCCACATCCCCAGCCCTGACAACAAAGACAACCTGGGATGACAACCTGATGAACCTTAGTTTGCCATGCACCCACATCCCGGAGTAACCAGGTCCAAGATGCTGGATGAACACAGAACAATTCAGCAAGCATCAGAAACAGGAACATCCGTAGGGACACAGCCTGTGTAGGAAAAGGGAAGGGTACACGCACAGACATGCTTACACAACACAAAACACGGGTCCAGGCAATGTCACGGGATTACACACTGCCATGAGGGCACTCCACTGTTGTGGAAGGTCCGCTGTGACAAACCTTGTCTGTGCACAACTCAAACATGTCGGCAGAACACTCGGTCAGTGAGTCAACAACTACAACACACTGAAGGCTCTGCTCACATCAGCCTGGGTACGGGAGTGTCACGTCAGTCATCTCCATACACCCAAAACACGTGTCAAGCAAGGTGCACTGTATACACTGATGAGTCCTTCAACATTGGTGTGCTAAACTGCATGTCCAGTGGAGATGGGCACACAGTCAGGGAAATAGAAACATTGAACAGTGGTAAGCCCACCAGATGTGCATCACTGTAAGACAAAGATGTTAATTTACAAATGAAAAACGTACATCCCTGTGTCATATGCTGAACATCACACCCTCAGACTGCAGCAGAGGATGCCATAGATCCAGACTACAACAGGACACATATCCCATGGACCACATGGAGTCCATCACTGCAACACTTCATTTCCCTGATCTGAACACTATTACAACTGCAAATGCATGATGATACTCATCTACATCATGTACATCAAAAGAAAAACCACAAGTAAACAAAAATAGGCTTTATTCAGCATATGCCTATAAAAAATCAGAAGTCCAAATTAAAGTAAGGCCAATGGCCAGTCCAAATACACAGTCCCAACAGGGTGATATGTGACAACTTGTCACCCATTGCTTGCCTGCACTGGTAGGGACAGGGGACATCCCCCTTGGAGGGGCATACAAGGGGCAGGCCAGGTACCACAGGGACAGGATCAGGGGATGCCAGAGTGAGGCAGTGAAGGGGTGGTGGCTGCAGGAGTGTCACCAGCAACTGCAGTGGAGGTGTCTGACGCAGGGGGGGCCGGCACCACTGTAGGGCACAAGTCAGATGGTGTTGGTGCTGCAACCACTGCAGTGGGCTGGTCTGATGGAGTGGACTGGGTCCCCACTGCAGTGCCCGAGTCAGACGGGGTGGTTGTGGACTCCACTGCAGTGCATGCCTCCAAGGGAGTGGAAGGGGGGCAGATGAGGTGGGCAGGACAGAGGGGGGGACCCGGTCTCCACACCAGTGGCACAAACAGGCTGAGCGTCTCGGTTGGGGGTGGAAGAGCAAGTGGCAGGGGGGGAGGGCCTAAGCAGTTTGGGGATGCGGTATCGGTGTGTGGGGGAACCTGGGGCAGGGTGTGGCGGTGGAACCTGTGGAGTGGTGGCCTGGGGGATGGAGGAGAGAGACTGGGTGGTGGAGCTGCGTGGTGGTGGTGGTGGTGGGGTCTTGCCCTTCCTGGTCCGGGGGGACTTCCGAATGGGGTCCTCAGTCTGCCTGCGCCTGGGGGAGGGTGTCCGGGGGCGAGGGGCACTCCCCTCTGTGTGGGTGGACTTCCTCTTCCCCCGGTATGCCGGATCTGCAGGATCGGAGGGGAAGAGGCCGAGGTCACACAGGAAGACCTGCTGTGTAGGTGGGGTTGCAGGTGAGGCAAGGGAAGGGGTCTTGGAGGGAGAGGATTTGGAGGACTGCGGAGTGACTGTGGATGCCTGTGTGTGTGTCTGTTCCACATCCCCTGTGTTTGTGGTATCTGTCCCCTGAGGATGCTTGTGTGCACGTCTTGCCTTTCTTTTGGGTGTGTCTGTGCTGCTCGTGTCTGTGTGCTTGGGTGATTGTGCAGGTGTGCATGTGCTTTGGACAGGTAGGGTGCCAGGAAGTGTGGATGGGGCAGAGGTAGGAGGTGGTAGGGACTGTTGGAGGAGGGACACTGCTGCCGTCAGGGAGGAGTCCATGGACTTATTGCTCCTCTGTAGGGCAGACATACCCGTCGAGATGCCCTCCATGAACGACACCAGCTGTGTCAACAGAGTGGTGTGTGCATGGAGGACACTCAGCATTGCTGTCTGCCCTACATGGAGCTGCCGAAGTAGGTACACAGACTCCTCACTCAGGGCAGCAGGGGACACAGGGGCAGGGGGTGCGGTGCCTGGCACGAAGGAGACACGCTCCCGAACACGGGAGCCTCCACGGACCTCTGGAATTGGAGCCAATGGGAGGGCGGTGCTGGTGGTGGCGGGGCCAGACAGACTAGCGGGGTGTGGTGGCTGCTGACACCCGCATCCACAAGGGAGTCATCCTCCGAGCTGCTGTGGTCCTCAGCTGAGGTGGATGGTGCTGAGGACTCCTCGGTGTGGCTCCCCTCGCCCTCCGTGCCACTGGGTCCCTCTGACCACTCGTCGGATGCTGACCCAGTCTGGCTCCGCTGCTCCTCCTGGTCCGTGGAGCTGTCCCCTCCTGTGGCCGTGGATGTATCTGCAAACAATTAGGGAAACAGACAAACATCAGTCACCTGCACTGACCGCACACACCACAGTAAGTACAGCACTTACAGAGCCAGCCCTGGCATCCTTAGTTGAACATTGCCAAAACTCCTCACACATATTTGGAGAAGCCAATTGTCAGTCTGATGGTGAACCATGGGACTCACACCCCTCCTGCCCTTGCATCCATCTGTCTGGTGCCTGTCTGATGGTAAGACCCCAGTGTGGACACATGCACCACCTACACAGTTGTTGGACATTGCAGGGAACACGGTGAAGTATGTGAACATGCACACATCACATCTCTTGCCACTGAGTCAGTGCAGGTGTCCGGAGAAAGGGATGGCCAGAGTCTAAATAGAAATGCATGTGATGCATACCAGCACCAGACACCATGATGCACCCATGTCCGGATAGTCCATGCCACAGTGGGGTGCATGTTGCACATGTCACTCCCCTGCAGGATCACTCTTAGGAAGTTTAATGCCATGACACAGGCATGCGTGCAAAGTCATACATCACTGTCTCCAGTCACATGGCCATGGTAGCCTGCCAACAACAGTCTGCACTGTGTCACAATCCTAGGACATGGGGAATGCAAGTTATGTAACTGACAAGTGCACATGTCCATCCCCCACACACCACATCATCTGAACTAGTATTTGTCCACGTCATGCCAATTGGACATATGGGGGACATGAAACACAACTCCCAGAACCTGAGCACCTCACAGTGTGCTGTGAATGAATAACAGCTGCCTGAAAGTCACAGTCGCATACACCTGTGTGCACAGTCAAGTGATGAAACATCTATAAGTCACAGAAGTATCGTCTCTCATGGTCACATCTCAGATGGCATGCTGAACCCTAACCGACAAACATCCCAGTAGTCCTGACAACGAAGCCACAGCACAATGACACAGAGGCAGACACCTGAGGGAACATGTCACTGATCACAACATGTCAGATGATCCACGGGAGTGGGAGTACAGAGTCTATTGTATGCCCTGGAGTAGGCATGACTGTCCAGCTCCACCTGTAAGAGGGATGAGTCCTGGACAGTAGGCAGGTGTCTAAGCATGTGTGACACACTTGATATACATACTCTTGAGGCCCAAACATTGTTACCACCCGCAGCATGGGGGGGTGCCAAATACCCCAGGGACATGTGGTGAATCAGCTCAGCAAGTGGACCACATATCAAAGTTACACCCAGATTACATGTCAGGACTTGGGCATTGTGTGAGCAATTGACCCACCCATGAATCCCACAACATAGTCACCGGAACAAATGCTGTCCCCCACCTTGAGCAAAGCAAAATGCAATGACACAGTCCCCAAGTGACACAATTTCCTGACTGTAAGGGCCACACATATGCGTATCAGATGAGTAGTGGGCATGTCACAATAGAGGGACATGGGTCCTGGACCACAAGACTGATGTACTGTGGAAGTTTAACCAGGCCAGAGGAGGGCACATAGCATGTCAGACAAAGTGTACAGTGCTGTCATGGACTCACCCCCTCCTTGCTGCTGTCTGGCCTTCAGCTGCCCATCCAGGTCAGGGAAGACCACCGCCTGGATCCTGAGCATGTGGGGGGTCAGGGTCCGGTGTCCGCCACTCCTGCGAGGAGGCGACAGCTTCAGCTGGACCCTTGCGATCCTCCGGGTCCAGCCTCGAAGGTCCTGCCACCTCTTCTGGCAGTTGCGGATCCGGCGCTTGTAGTCCCCCACGGATCTTACTGCCCGGGCGATGGTCAGCCAGATTTCCTGCTTCTGGTGAGCATCAACCTGTGAGGATGACAAAGTGAAAATGCCATTACTACACATGCAACATATCCGTGCATCACACAGTTGGATATACATGTCTCAATCACTGGGGCACATGATGTACACAGGCAGTGCAACGATGGCTATGAACAGTTTGCCAGCAGTTACTACATGGTATCATTGCATGGGAAGTAAACCTTGTTGGAATGCACTGTTACTGCACTGTACCTGTTCAGTGCATGTAACTACACACTTTGGGGGGTCAGTACTACTCAGTGAGCATGCTAGCCAGTGGTGTGCACACTGTAAGTCCTGCTAGTCCGACAACATGCAAAATTAGTAAGGCAGTGGACAGCACACTCACCTGCTCCCCTGGTGTCCCATACAGCTTGCTGTACTGTGGAAGGAGGCTGTCCAGCAGGGCCTGGTTCTCCTCAAGGCTGAAGGCTGGGGCTCTCTCCACAGTACGTGCCATTGCAGTAGCCAGAGGATGCAGAGACAGCAGCAGTGTTGGTGGCAGATGTCGTCCTGGAGCATGTAGTGCAGGCAAGTGAGCTCTCAGGGGAACAGCCAGCATTATATGTGTGCTGCAGAGGCAGATACTGTCCCATGTGTCCAAAGTGATAGGTCCAAGTCGTCTGCATCTGCTGAATCTGACCAATCCATGGAATAGCAGCACTAATACACGCCCACAGCATCCTTCAAAAATCCAAGTTCATGACACCCATGATTTTGCAACATTGTTGTGGCTGGCCAACTGTATTCACTGCATCAGACTCGTTGAAGCTTCGAATACGCGTCCGTTGCCATGCCAGGCCCCAGCCAACGTGTGCGCACCGTTCGATCCATTGCTGTACAACGCGTATTTCGGGATACAACGCGTACCCGCTCCCAACAGATGCAATGGGCCGTGCGGGCACACCGATCGGTCCATTGCTGTACAACGCGTACCCGCTCACAACAGATGCAATGGTCCGGCCGGGCACACCGATCGGTCCATTGCTGTACAACGCGTACCCGCTCACAACAGATGCAATGGTCCGGCCGGGCACACCGATCGGTCCATTGCTGTACAACGCGTACCCGCTCCCAACGGATGCAATGGGCCGTGCGGGCACACCGATCGGTCCATTGCTGTACAACGCGTACCCGCTCCCAACGGATGCAATGGGCCGTGCGGGCACACCGATCGGTCCATTGCTGTACAACGCGTACCCGCTCCCAACAGATGCAATGGGCCGTGCGGGCACACCGATCGGTCCATTGCTGTACAACGCGTACCCGCTCACAACAGATGCAATGGTCCGGCCGGGCACACCGATCGGTCCATTGCTGTACAACGTGTACCCGCTCCCAACAGATGCAATGGGCCGTGCGGGCACACCGATCGGTCCATTGCTGTACAACGCGTACCCGCTCACAACAGATGCAATGGGCCGTGCGGGCACACCGATCGGTCCATTGCTGTACAACGCGTACCCGCTCCCAACAGATGCAATGGGCCGTGCGGGCACACCGATCGGTCCATTGCTGTACAACGCGTACCCGCTCACAACAGATGCAATGGTCCGGCCGGGCACACCGATCGGTCCATTGCTGTACAACGCGTACCCGCTCACAACGGATGCAATGGTCCGGCCGGGCACACCGATCGGTCCATTGCTGTACAACGCGTACCCGCTCCCAACGGATGCAATGGGCCGTGCGGGCACACCGATCGGTCCATTGCTGTACAACGCGTACCCGCTCCCAACAGATGCAATGGGCCGTGCGGGCACACCGATCGGTCCATTGCTGTACAACGCGTACCCGCTCACAACAGATGCAATGGTCCGGCCGGGCACACCGATCGGTCCATTGCTGTACAACAGCGTACCCGCTCCCAACAGATGCAATGGGCCGTGCGGGCACACCGATCGGTCCATTGCTGTACAACGCTGTACCCGCTCACAACAGATGCAATGGGCCGTGCGGGCACACCGATCGGTCCATTGCTGTACAACGCGTACCCGCTCACAACAGATGCAATGGGCCGTGCGGGCACACCGATCGGTCCATTGCTGTACAACGCGTACCCGCTCCCAACAGATGCAATGGTCCGGCCGGGCACACCGATCGGTCCATTGCTGTACAACGCGTATTTCGGGATACAACGCGTACCCGCTCACAACAGATGCAATGGGCCGGCAGGGCACACCGATCGGTCCATTGCTGTACAACGCGTATTTCGGGATACAACGCGTACCCGCTCACAACAGATGCAATGGGCCGGCCGGGCACACCGAACGGTCCATTGCTGTACAACAGCGTACCTGTACAGGTCAGTCGCATATGTCACCATGCTTGTCACTGGTGAACGTATGCCAGCCACATATACCTGCCAGAGACCCAGGGGCACACCTACAACACCACACCCAGTCCACACTGTTTCCTAAGGCATGTAAGGCTGCATTACCTTTTCTGTGTATGGGGGTTAACATGTGGTTTCTGTGGTGGCACTTGTGGGCAGCCACACCCAGGCTGTGCATGTGTGCATGGGGACAGGGTCCTTTGTGTGTTGTGCACATGACCACTGTGATGTGCAACAGTTAATTTCGGAGCATGTGGCATGGTCACATTTCCAGGTTGTGTATGTGTGTGACATGTCACATACCCCCAGGGTCCCATGGGGGAAGGCATGTACGTCACAGGGTGACCCATTGCCACAATAGTGATGTCCCTCCACAGTCTGTGTGCATGTTGTGTTTCCGATGTCTCTGATTCCATGTGCACAATGGGAGACAGTCTCCACATCAACGTTGTTTGTGCATGGACTTTGATGTTGTGCGTCACTGGCGTCCATGTCTGTCCTGCGGAGGCGACAGGGGCCACTACCTGTGGGAGTCATGTTTGTTTTTCTGACGTGTACATGATACGCCATGTCATGCCAGTGTCCATGTGGCAAGACAGGGTCACTGGGAATCTACCTGTCAATGAGCTGTGATGCCTGTGGCGCATCTGTCCAGACATGTCACTGTGGTGTGTGTGTGGAACGTGACAGCAGTAAATGGGTACTGTGACACAGCCTAATGGTTTCCCATAGCACAACCTGGAACCTGTTGTCCACACATGTTGTACTGAGAAGTTAGATGATGGCCATGTAGGTGCGAGTTATGTCTGAACAGAACGGCACACACATCAAGTACTTGTGTCTCGTAATGATGTATCATGTGAAATTAAGTATGGTGAATGGCACATATGTGGGGTGACTGACAATCTTTCTTTCTTCAACCTATGCACCGCAGGGCTCCAGCTGTCCATAGACCATTCCCTGACCTGGCAACGATGGTGGAACGTGACAGCATCCGATGGTACCGCTTCACCAGGCAGCTGATTGAGGATTTGGAGGTGCACTTGGCACCACATTTGCAACCTGGCCGGCCGTACCCTACGGCGCTGACCCCCAAGGTGAAGGTAATGGCAGCCCTACACTTCTTTGCCACCGGTACCTTTCAACACACTGTGGCGACTGCCGGTGGGATGTCACAGACTATGTTCAGCCGTGTGCTACGCAATGTTTTGGAGGCAATGTTGAGATGCCTGAACCAGTACATCTATTTCCCTACACGTCAACAACTCACTGACGTCAAGAGTGACTTCTATGCCCTGGGGAGGATGCCACATGTCATTGGCTCCATTGATGGGACACATGTGGCTTTGGTACCACCACAGGCACATGAGCAGGCATACCGGAACCGGAAACATTACCATTCGATCAATGCTCTGGTGGTATGTGTTGCAGATATGAGCATCACACATGTGTGTGCCCGTTTCCCTGGTTCAGCACACGATGCCTACGTGATGAGGAGTAGTCGCATCCCGAGGATGATGGCACAGATGCAGAACCAGCGTGCCTGGCTTGTCGGTGTGTACTGACTTTGTACCATTGTGTGTGTTCTGCTCTGTAGTATACCGCCCACTTTTCCAAATCAGCTAATGTGCACTTGTCTGTCCGTAGGTGACTCCAGATACCCCAACATGCCGTGGTTGCTGACACCCCTCAGGAACCCTGTGACACCAGCCCAGATGCGCTACAATGAGGCACATGGTCGGACCAGGAGAGTGATTGAGAGGACCTTTGGTCTCCTGAAGAGCCGCTTCCGCTGCCTGGACAAGACAGGAGGGGCCCTCCCATATGCCCCAGCAAAGGTGTGCAAGATTGTCATCGTCTGCTGCATGCTACACAACCTGGCAGTGCGGAAGGAGTTGCCTCTCATCCTGGATGACGATGACCAACGTCCGCCACCTGTGGAGGATCCTGGCCTGGACCACGATGCCAGTGATGATGATGATGATGGTGATGTCCGCACACAGCTCATCACCAACTTCTTCAGCTGAATGTGAGTATCCAGGGAGATGTAATGTGAATGATGTGAGTTTGCATGATATGTGTGGGTGGTGCTCTGGTGCTGTTTGAGTGTGGCCATGTGCTACTTGACTGGATGCGCACAGCAATGTGTCCTTACAGGTAGTCTGTACTCCCCAACAGTTTTGACATGCTAACTTGGTTTTGTGTAGTTGTCTTGTGACATGTATCGGGCATGAGTATTGCAGTTCTGTCCTGTTCTTCAGTGGTTTTAACTGTGTGTCATGTCTGTCCTTCACAGGGTGCTTACTGAGTACTTTGGTCAACTTGGATCCCCGACACCATGATTCAGCTTTCAGGGTGGCAGCAGTAGTTTCCCTACAGGTGATGTGCCACACACCCCTGGACTTCATATCTTCTGCACTTGTTGACTGTGTGGCCACTGCCACGTGGGTAAACCTTGCATTTGTAGTGGAAACAACATGTTGCAAATGTGTAATAAACCTGTGCTTCACTTTGGGATGTGCGTTGTCTGTGGTCACACATCTGACTGACATTTGCTTACTGCACCTGTGGGCTAGTTGACACAGACTCTGAATAGGTGTGGTGTCTGTGCATTCCACGGTATTTCCTGGCAACATCACTGTAGGCGATGAGTCCGATGGCCCTGGTGTCTCTGTGTTGTGTAGCCCTAGTGGTGTGTCTCCCTCATATGTGTCACGTCACCATGACTCACATGACGGTGTTGTACTTGCTGTAGCAGTTAGCATACACAGTGAAATTTAGCAGATCATCATCACCATAACAGTATCCACATTTGAATAACAACAGAGGCAAGTATGGTGTACTAGTGATTTTATTTACAGAAATGTGTGTGTGTATAGTGCACAGGATGGTGGGTGCTGTACATTGGGATTGTGATCCAAAGTTCCCAGATGAGTTGGAAGTCTTGGTAGCAGAAAAGTCCTGAGTGAAGTCCACAGTCATATGATACATTAGTTCAACTTGAACTCCCCATGTCATGTGGGAGAGTTGTGTTGCATTCGACAGGGTGAAAAGTTTGCACACAAAGGAGAATTTCCGGAACAGGTGTTGGCTTCCTGGGGGATGTACGTGGCCATCAACCTCTCAGTTTTCCTTCCTCGGACGACCCCTCTTCTTTGGGGGGGACCCTCATGTGCAGGCTGCTGCGGTGCAGGGGAGTCTCCGCCAGAGTCCTCCTCCCTCCCTGTGGCGGTGTCAGTTGTTGCAGCACCAGATGTTGTGGGCACACAGGGAGGTGTGGCCATGTTGGTGCTAATCTGGCGGAGGCATGTCAATATGTCCCTATGCACCGCTGTGAGTTCTTGCAATGTGTCCCACTTGGACTCCATGCGAGACATGTGTGTCTCCACACGGGACATGTGGGAGTCCAAGCGGGCATGATGGGCAGCCTGCTGCTGTTGTATGTCCTTGAGGATCCCCACTACCTGTCTGACCTCTCCGGTGCTATTCTGGTACGCATCAGCGATGCATGCCAGTTGTGGGTCATCATGCAGTCCGGACCCCTCTGCAAGCAGCGACCTATGTCTACCACCCCTCCCACCACCCCTGGCGACACGTGCAGGACCTGCGGTGGCACGCACAGGTGACCCGAGGCCCCCTTGGGGGTTGTTAGTGGTGTTGTTGTCCGTTGCTCCACGGTGGGCCTGGGGCCCTGTGCTGTTGTCATCGGTGGTCCTTGGTCTGTCCGTGTCGGCGGGGGTGGTCTGTGTGTTGGCAATTGTTGGAGGGGTGGGTGCAGGGGGTGCAGATGTTGGTCCTGCTGGTGCTGCATGATGACTCACACCGGAGGTGCCAGGTAGGTCTTCGCCATCCGAGGAGGGCAGAGGCTGTTCCACACCAGTGAGCTCAGTTTCCCCCGGAGCCTGGGACAGGGACTCCTCCTTGCCTGCCGCTGTGTCCCCATCATCATCACCTGTATTTGGAAGAGACACACATTGTATGTTATGTTTCTACAGGCATCAATGGTTCACACACCTGACTGTTGTGACTGTACCTCTGGATGCGGGCATGTACATTGCATTGTCCTAAGTTGTCACAGTAAGAGGTTGATATTGGTGTAGCACATTGTCCTGCATCCCTGGGGCATTTCAATGTGAATGTTGAGGTGTGTGCATGGCCAGCATTGGTTGTATTTGGTGGACATCCGGCCATCCTTCTCCACCTAGCCCAGTTATCCCACCATGAAGCATGCCACCCTTGCAGTGGGTTCAGGTTGACTCTCAGGATGTCATTCAGTGGTGTCTTGCTGTTCGTTGTTGCACAGTTCCCAGCAGGGCCTTGTGCACCCCACAGCAGTACCCAGTGTCAGCCATCTTGTCAGTCCTTATCCACTCCCTGTGATGTGAGCATGGTTCAGAGTGGTGTTGATGGGCCAATTGTGAGGGTGAGCAATATCTGTGACTACAACTCCCATCATGCTATTGCCTACACCCCCTTCCCAGCATGCCCGTACTTCCTTCCTTTTGACTCTGCTTCCCTGTGGGGTAGTGTGCCTGTGCTGACAGGAAGGCTGACAGTGTTGTCCTTGCGTTTGTTTGGCTACAAGTCCCAAGAGTGTCCCTGTGCTTCACACAGCATTACCCAGGGTGGTGGTTCTTTGTGGGATCTTCATTTGGTGTGTGAGGCATTGCATTCTCCCAGGTGGGTTATGTGGAGTTTGTGTTGAGGGGGTGTGTGAGGAGAGCTGCTTGTAACTATGGTCAGTGCTGTCAGTCCTCCTTCCCACCCAGCCAGATATCCCACCATGCAACATGCTTGCATTGCAGGGAGTGCAAGTTGGCTTTCAGGATGTCAGGCAGTGGTGTTCTGCTGTTTGTTGGTGCACAGTTCCCAGCAGGGCCTTGTGCTCCCCACAGCAGTACCCAGTGTCAGCCATCTTGTCAGTCCTTATCCACTCCCTGTGATGTGAGCATGGTTCAGAGTGGTGTTGATGGGCCAATTGTGAGGGTGAGCAATATCTGTGACTACAACTCCCATCATGCTATTGCCTACACCCCCTTCCCAGCATGCCCGTACTTCCTTCCTTTTGAGTCTGCTTCCCTGTGGGGTAGTGTGCCTGTGCTGACAGGAAGGCTGACAGTGTTGTCCTTGCGTTTGTTTGGCTACAAGTCCCAAGAGTGTCCCTGTGCTTCACACAGCATTACCCAGGGTGGTGGTTCTTTGTGGGATCTTCATTTGGTGTGTGAGGCATTGCATTCTCCCAGGTGGGTTATGTGGAGTTTGTGTTGAGGGGTGTGTGAGGAGAGCTGCTTGTAACTATGGTCAGTGCTATCAGTCCTCCTTCCCACCCAGCCAGATATCCCACCATGCAACGTGCTTGCATTGCAGGGAGTGCAAGTTGGCTTTCAGGATGTCAGACAGTGGTGTTCTGCTGTTTGTTGGTGCACAGTTCCCAGCAGGGCCTTGTGCTCCCCACAGCAGTACCCAGTGTCAGCCATCTTGTCAGTCCTTATCCACTCCCTGTGATGTGAGCATGGTTCAGAGTGGTGTTGATGGGCCAATTGTGAGGGTGAGCAATATCTGTGACTACAACTCCCATCATGCTATTGCCTACACCCCCTTCCCAGCATGCCCGTACTTCCTTCCTTTTGACTCTGCTTCCCTGTGGGGTAGTGTGCCTGTGCTGACAGGAAGGCTGACAGTGTTGTCCTTGCGTTTGTTTGGATACAAGTCCCAAGAGTGTCCCTGTGCTTCACACAGCATTACCCAGGGTGGTGGTTCTTTGTGGGATCTTCATTTGGTGTGTGAGGCATTGCATTCTCCCAGGTGGGTTATGTGGAGTTTGTGTTGAGGGTGTGTGTGAGGAGAGCTGCTTGTAACTATGGTCAGTGCTGTCAGTCCTCCTTCCCACCCAGCCAGATATCCCACCATGCAACGTGCTTGCATTGCAGGGAGTGCAATTTGGCTTTCAGGATGTCAGGCAGTGGTGTTCTGCTGTTTGTTGGTGCACAGTTCCCAGCAGGGCCTTGTGCTCCCCACAGCAGTACCCAGTGTCAGCTATATTGTCAGTCCTTTTCCACTCCCTGTGTTGTGAGCATGGTTCAGAGTGGTGTTGATGGTCCAAATGTGAGGCTGCCCATTATCTGTCACTACGAGTCCCATCATGCTCTTGGCTACACTGACTTCACCAGCATACACAGGATTCCTTCCTTTCTGTGAGCTTCCCTGTGAGGTGGTGTTCTAGTGGTGGCTAAATATCTGACAGTGTTTGTTGGTTAGATTTGTGCCACTGCCTAGCTCTATTTGGTATTGGGTTTGTACATGTCATGACACAGTTACATATCACTATGACATGGCATGTATTGTGTTTATCTGACTAACATACACTTCTTGGGATGATTATCTTTTGGTTGCTGTTGATTTGCTAGGGGTGCATTGTTTGACTATCCCCTTGACAGTGATGTGTGTGTATTGGCACACAATATTGTGTATATTAGTTGTGTACTCACCAGGCTCTGGGATGTTTGTTAGTCCATATACGCTCACTGGTGGTAGGATGGCCCGCACCTTCTCCTCCCAGGGCCTGAGGTATACTGGTTTGGCAGGAGGGCCACTGCCGGTGTGCTGGCTCAGGAGGTAATCCTTCTTCAGTAGGTCCCTGACCCTCCTGCGCACATCATACCACCTGTTTTGGATGTCTTCCTTTGTGCGCAAACATGGTGATTGTGCGTTCACCCTGTCGACGATCCTCGCCCACATCTTGGTTTTCTGTGCCATGGGGGTCTGTTGGACCAATGTGCCAAACAACTGTGGCTCTACCCTCAGGATCTCGTCTACCATGACTTCCAATTCACTATCTAGGAACTTTGGATTCTTCTTTAGGGGCATGGTGATGGGTGGTGGTGGTGATTGATGTGTGTGTGTGTGTGCAAGTGAGGGTGTGTGAGTGTAGGTTTTACTGTGTTTGTGTGAGGGTGCTATTTGTTGAGGTGCTAATGGTGTGTGGCTTTTGTGTTGGATGAGCTGTGTGTGTGTCTGCTGTCTGATGGTGTTCTGTGCTGGCAGGTCAGTGGAATTTGCAAAGGATCATGGTAGGGATTTGTGGCCTTTATGTAGGTGGAGTTGGGGGTGTGTCCTTGTTCCATTTTTTCACCCCTGTATTTATTGGCTTTGTCATTGCTTGTTTGGCCCTCTTTTTTTGTATTTTTTCATTTGTGATTATTGTGCATGTAGGAGTCGTTCTTCTGACCGAGTAGGACGCTGCAGTTGTCTCGTGCGCGCCTCTCCGAGTCGTTCCCGCTGTGTTTCAGCTCAGTTTCATGTGCGGCGTACGCGTAGGTCGCGGAGTATTGTGTTTGTTCGGCTGGGTTTTGTATGCGTGTCGGTCGTACGGCTTGGGCTCCGTGCGAATCGGTCTGATTTTGCACCCATTGCATCGCACTGCGCGGGTCGGAGTTTGCGGGTACGTTTCGTTCGGGTTGATTCCTGGTGCGTGTCGGTCGGTTCGATTCGCGTGGTTTCCCAGCCGGATAGCTTGTTTCCGTCCGGGTCGGTCGTTCGCCTTGAGTTCCGTACGAGTCGGTCGTGATTCACATGCATTTCATCGTACTTCCCAGGTCGGGCAACGCCGGTACGTGTCGGTCGGACTATATTCCCGTACCGAGTCGGTCGGTATTTTTTCCGGCCCGAATCGGATTTGGCCCCCAAGTCTTTTTCCTGAAGAAGGCGGTCGGATCATTTTAACTCACCGAAATGCGTCGCGCTGGTTCAACAAAAGCACTAAATCAACCCTATCTTGGCCAAACAAGAGACTGTATAAAATAGTGGTTTGACCAATGAATTTTTGTTTGATTAGTGTGTAACAATGACAAAAAACGAATGTCTATGGGGGTCATTACGATGGCGGGCGGACAAGGTCCGCCCGCCACCGTAACGGAATGCGGGACTGTCCGCCAGGGGTGCGGCGGTCCCGCACCGGCGATTAGGATGCCACCGCGGCATCCTCCATTCCCAGCATTGTGGCAGGCGGTGCTCACAGCACCGCCCGCCACAATGCTGGGAATGCACTGTGTGCATTGTCATGCACAAGGTGACAGGCACCGCGAGGTGCCTGCCACCATGTCCATGCCAATGCAGGGGGGTACCATAGGTACCCCCCATGTGCACCCCCCACCCCCCCCAATACCCTGGGGGCCCGCAATGGGCCCCCGAAAGTAAACTCCGCCTGGTTTTCCATGGCGGGGTCTCTTAAAAATCTTAAAGGATTCTAATATATCCCCAGTACTAGTCTCTTCCTGATTTAGTTGCACCCTCAAGTTAAAATCCTCCAAAACTAGTATCAGACCTAATGGATATAACACTACAATTTGACCTACATTTTCCTCCAATAATATATATTGAATTGAATTATGCTTATGTTCCCTCTGATTGATGTAAACATTTACTATAACCATACTATCTACGAATTGACCGGAATTAAATAGATCTATCTTAGCAGCATGCAGCCACTCACTTTTATTGGCATCTGACTTACCACCTTAGCAATCTGTGCAGAGATCAGAGTTAGTAATCCTCCAGAGCTGCACCCAGTGCCACTTTGTGAAGGTTCAGAGTAGATCTGAATGAAACCGGGAAGAGCATTTTTCCCTGACAACCAGGTCTCCTAGAAACAGAATCTTATGTTCCAACAGAATTGTTTCCATTTGGTCAAATTCCAGGATACATCTTAGCCCATACACATTCTACACTAATAGCGAAAGGTTGCCAGGAGAAGCCTTATCCTAATCAATATCACTTAACCTAGAACATTTCTGCCAAGTTACATTGTCCAGACTGATTGGGTCAAATCTATTATAACTATTCACTGATACAGTTATGCAGAAATTGCCTCTCTTATATCCCGCTGTTCTATTTGAGCCATTGATCTTGCAATCTTCTAAAACTATGTTTACTTGTCTGATCTCAAGGCCTGCATGGCAATTTAGGAATAACCACACTTGTCTAATATCTTCTTTTGGGGGTGGTACAAGTTTTATACCTTTTAAGGCTAATTAGTCCATTGCATCCTCTATGATTTTCTTTATTAGTCTAGAAAATAATGTAACCACTGTTATTTCTTTGGCGGATCCCCCAATGTAGAAATCCCACTTTCTTAATGTTACTAGAGGTTATATCCTTTAGGCATGTACATGTATGGTGGACCTCGAGTAGCTTCAACCTATTTAGTGGTCTCATCTTGCTGGCTCTCTTCCCTTTTTAGCAATATCAAAGTACAGTACTATTGGCTTAGCAAATGGTTGCTGTCCTTCGGCATATTTAAGGTTATTGGTTTTATCAATGTTGTTTCTAGTAATACACCTAGGGGTTATTAGTTTTAAGAGTTTTGGCAATGGTAATCCCATCTGACTTCCTCTGACCTTCCTGGGTTGTTTCCCTAGTCCCACTTGCGGTGGGCCGATTATCTCATAAAATTCTGTTTACTGGTACCTTTGTTAATGAATCTACCATTGCTCAATTGTTGATCAACACCCCCCGGGAACCCCTTGGCTCTGGGGCTTAAATTTCCCACTTGCTTAATCTCTTCAATTGGCTTTTCTGATTGCCCTTTTTGGGTTTGTTCCTGACCAGAATACTTCCCAAAGTCCTTGATATTTTTAATAATGGATGAATCTTTTCCCTTTGTATGCAAATTACTAACTTTGGGCTTATCATCCTTTTTGTTTTATTTCAAATCTTTTTATTAAAATACAATATACTGTCAACAGAAATACAAAGAGAAAAAAAAAAGGGGGGGCAGGAAAACAATCTCGTGTAGCATTATTGTCGGACACGTAAAACAGTTTTTTCTTTTCTTCTTTTAAGTAACTTTACATGGTCCAGCGGCTTACACCTGATTCGAAGTAGTAACAAATTATTTAACATGATACTTTTAGTTGTATTCTATAATCGAGCTGGTAGGTACCAGAGATGACAAAGGTGAGAAAAGAAAGTCTCAAAGCAAAAGAGGGGAGTGGGAGGTTAGGGGCCGCCGTATTGAAGTCGTTAATGAGTAGATATTGGGCTATCTATGGGGGCTGCCTGAGTCGGACTAGGGCAGTCGTCTTCTTGCGTGGAGGCGTAGCCATCTTCGAATAGTTGCAACGCCCAGAGTTTGGGCGGGTTAAAGCAAGTGTACTCTAGTCTAAAAAAATGGTTTAGTAATGGCTGCCATATAGTTGTGATTCTATTTGTTGTGGAAGTGATTCGAGCTGTGAGAAGTTCCATTGCCATTGAATGCCAAAGGCGTATAAACCATAAGGCAATGGGCGGCGTGTCTGTTTTTTTCCAATATAGTGCTATTGTCTGTTTAGTCGCACCCAGCATATGTGATATTATGCGCCGGTCAGCTTGAGTCATGGCTGGGAGGGTCACAGGCATGAGCCCCAGGATAATCACCATTGGGTTTTCGGGTATAGGGTAACCCACTACATCTTTGATGTGACTAAGGATTTCTTTCCAGTAGGTGGTTATCAACGGGCAGCGCCACCATATATGTAAGAAATCTCCGATTGCACTATTACATCTCCAACAAGTGGGCAGGGTGTTAGGGAACATTTTATGTAGTCGCTGAGGGGTATAGTACCATTGTGTCATAACTTTGTCTGCCGTTATAGTGTGTGATTGTAGCCTGTTTCGTATTTGAAGATATTACAATCTGGCGCGTTCCGGAATACGGAATTCCTTTTTACATTGATCGAAAGATTTAAATTGATCGCCCTCAAAGAGGTCTCTTATTACTCAACACTCCCCGTCGGACCATGCAGGGAAGGAATGTGGTTGTAATGCAGGTGGGAAGCATGGTTGCGCGCCAGGGGGGTGTTCGGGGATGGGAAGGAAGTTAAGCCCCTAGATGTTGCAATTTTGTCCCAGATTTCTAACACTGTTTTTGTAGGGGTGGCTACGTATGCGCTGCGTGGTCTAGAACCTGATGAGAGCCATGCCAAGTCCCATATGGGTCTACAAGCAACAGCTCTGTCCATATGGAACCAGTGGTTTTTGCTCTCATGGGCCGTCCATTCAGAAATATAGCGCAGGTGTGCCGCCCAGTAATATTCTAAAATATTAGGGTATGCTAGTCCCCCTTTGTGACGAGGGAGCATGAGGAGTTTGTTTGAAAAGCGTAGTCGCTTGCCCCCCATAAGAAGCTCGTTAGATCCCGTTGCAGCCCTAGAATATCAATTTGTGGTATTGATGTAGGCAGCGTTTGAAATAAATATAACATTTTGGGCAGCACAGTCATTTTGAATGCATTTAACCAACCTAACCATGATATCGGCAGAGATCTCGATATGCGTAGATCTTCACGGATTGCTTTTCTATAGTCCGGCCAGTTGGCCTGTGTCCATGATTTGTAGGGTGTTAGATTTAGTCCAAGGTATCGAATTGAATGCATAGCCCATTGAAAGGGTGTGAGAGATTGGAGCTCCAGTAGCTCTGCTGCGGGGATGGTAAGATTCAGTGCCCAGGACTTAGCAGGGTTAATCTTGAGACCTGAAGCTACCTCAAACTGTCGCAAAAGTTCAAGAAGGGCCGGAAGAGAGGTGCGCGGGTTTGTAAGCAGTAGTTCATCTGCAAACAGGGCTATTTTATGTTCTGTTCCCCCAAAGCGTAGACCACTGATGTCACCGGATTGTCTTACTGCGATGGCTAGTGGCTCCACCACGAGGGCAAAGAGCAGGGGGGAGAGAGGGCATCCCTAACTAGTGCCCCTGTGTATGTGTATCGGGCTCGTAAGCTGCCCGTTAACTCTAACCTGAGCTTGTGGGGAGACATATGATGCCATTATCCTAGAGACCATAATGGGCCCCAGTCCAATCTTCTGCAAGACGGCTCTCAAGAAGTCCCACTCGACCTGGTCAAAAGCCTTCTCCGCGTCCAGTGATAGCAGACAGGCCGGGATACTCCAGTGGTGCACCTTCTCGACCAGGTGCCCTATTCGTCTAACATTGTCTGCCCCCTGACGATGTCGAACGAACCCCAACTGGTCTGGGGAGATTAGTCCCGGGAGATGCGGTTCTATACGATTGGCAAGTATTTTTGTGTATATTTTTAAATCTGTATTTAGGAGTGCTGTGGGGCGGTTAGAGGAACATAGGGCGTGGTCTTTACCAGGCTTAGGGATTAATGCAATCTCCGCCATGTTCATAGTGTCTGTCGGGCCCGTTGTCTCTGTGAATGTATTAAAGAGGCGCAGCAAGTGATCCTGAATTTGTGGTAGGAAATTGCAGTAGAAGTGGACAGGCAATCTGTCAGGGCCTGGTGTTTTGCCTGTCGATAGCCCTTTTAGGGCCCGTGTGAGTTATTCTAGTGTAATTGGATCTTCGAGGAGTTGTGTATGTTGTTTATCTATTGAGGTCCATGGGCAATTGTCTAATACTACCAACACATGCGTCACCTGGGGGGTCTCTTGAGTATAAAGAACAGAGAAGTAAGTGTGGAAAGTTGCCAATTTATCTTTTTCTGCCGCGGCCCAAGAGTTGTTTGCAGTTTTGATTTTGGAGATGTGTGCCTTTGCTGCCTTCTGTCTTAATCGGTGCGCCAAGATTGCCCCCACCTTATCTCCTCCATCGTAATATTTTTGTTTCAATGCCAGCAACGCACGTTCTGCGTTATTTGTTCTGAGTGCCCCAATTGTCCCCGAAGTATGGCCAGACGCCTTTTGTGAGTGCGTGAAGGTGTCTCCTGGTCCACTTTCTCTAAGGATTTTATATCACTAGTCAGCTTATTTTCTACCTGTCGGGCTTCTCGGCTACGGGCTATTGCGATGGATGTGAATTCTCCCCTGATGGTCGCTTTAAAAGCATCCCACACTATTGGGAAGGGCGTTTCGGGCAGGTCGTAAAGTATGCGGATATTGCCTCCTTGATGCCCGCAAGGTCTACCGGGACGCGTAACACATGTGGAGGAAGGCGCCAGTGTGGGATGTGTCGCGCGGAGTGAGTGAGTTTGCGCAGCTGCAGCTCTCCATGGGCGTGGACTGAGATTGAGATGTCTGACATGGAGACAGTCATTACGTCTCGCACTAGAGAGTGGGAAATGAATAGATGATCTATTCGTGAATAAGAACAATGCACGTGTGAATAATAATAGTAATCACGTGAGTCCGGAGAGTGATATCGCCACGTGTCTATCAGTCCTAGGTCAGTGATCGTGCGCTTTAGTGCTGCAGACATAGCAACCGTTCCCTGATATGAGTTAGTGCTAAGGTCGTGTTCCGCGCTCCAGACTAAATTCAAGTCCCCCCCAAATACAAGTGGGTGGTCCTCGTGTCATATTTGGTCTTTCAATAAGGTTCTGAGGAAGAGGTCCTGCGCCTGATTGGGTGCGTAAACATTGAGAAGGGTGAGTGTTTGTGTCCCCAATTTGACATCTAGCTTAATGTATCGCCCCTCCCCTCCCTGCTCTGCTCGCGCTTTACCTCTGGTGATCCCTGCTTTATACAATATTGCCACTCCGGACGTTTTCGTTGATGAGGACTCCCAGCTTTGCGTAGGGTATTTGGGGTGGGCTATACGATGGGTGTCTGCCTTGAGAAGGTGCGTCTCCTGTAGGAATATGATATCCAGGTCCTGAAGTAGCAAGTAACGCCAAATCAGGCTACGTTTTGCGGGGGCATTGAGACCTTTTACATTAAGGGAAAGGATCTTTAGATGTGGGTCAGAGGTCATTGTCAGGGTATTGTGTAGCCCTGTATGCTGCAATGGTGGGGTAGACGCAAAGTGACCCTAGCATGGGGCCCTATCTTGTTAAAGTGTCTACGAAGGTGATTGGCAAGAGAAGTCGCTTCCCTAGAGAGATGTACGACAGTATAACCAATGGTCCCTGCTGTTGCAGCAGACGAGCCTGTCCACTCGAAAAGTGGCGCCTCCCCCTTCTCCCAGCGTGAAGAAAGAAAAAGAGAAAAAAATCTAAATAAAACCAAGGAAAAGAAAAAAAATCAACATCAATTAAGGGCCAACTGGGCCAACAAGGTCCATTCCAGTCCCGGGAAGGGCAAGGTGCCAGTTCACGTGCCATTCCAGAGGTGTCCCTCTCTCTGGAAAAGGGTCTAGGAGGGCGGGTCTAGTGAGGAAGGCACAATTTGGTCCGGGGGATCGTCCACCCCGCCTCCAGGCCTATGCCGGGCAACAGGGGCAACATTTCGATGCATAAGGAGGAAGGTACAGAGGAGCTTCTTTGGATTGAGTTAAGAAGTCGACCAGGTCCAGCCAGGTCGAGCCCAGCAGCATTATTATTCTGTTGCCTCCTGTGAGGATGCAGACGCTTTCTCATCGTCCATGGAACGGAGGTGCTTTATAATATCTTGTTTGGCCTGGGCGGAGGTTCGTACCCCACCCCTAGTTCCCCGACACTGTCTAAAGACTTTGGCCCACTCAGGGCGCGCTGGCAGTCTGTCCACCGGCAAGAAGGTGGGCGAGTCAGAGGACCCGGATGATCCAGAGATTTGCAAGAGTTGTTTAGCTTCTTGAAGGGAGCGCAGCGCCTGCCGTTTGTATTCCCAGGTAAAGATCAGGGCAAAAGGATGACCCTCATTGATATCTGATGTCCATCTCACAGAGTTTGTCCGTGACTGGCTTAAATTCTCTACGTCTCCTGAGTGTTATGGGGGAAAGATCCTGAAAAAGCTGTATAGTGTAGCCCTGTAGGTCAGTTCGGTTTTGTTCCTAGATGCTTGTAGTATAGCTTCCTTTTCCATGTAAAAGTGGACTCTGGTTAGAATATCCGGGACCGGGCCGGGGCGGCCCGGGGGAGCAGGTACCCTATGGGCTCTATCCAGAGCTGGCGGGGCGGCATCTTCATCGCCCCTATTGTCCTGCAACTGTTCCCCCACAAATGTCATGATGTCCGATCCCTCTGCTCCCTTAGGAACGCCTCTGATTCGCAGATTGTTTTGTCGACTCCTATTTTCCAAATCTTCTTGCTTAATCTGGAGTTTGATATGTTGTTCCTCAAGGGTGGAAAGTCGCTTCCATAGTTGCTACTGGTCTTCTGGTTCGAGTGTCTACAGTCCGCTCTAGATCATCGACTCTCTCCCCTATCTCAGTTATGTCCTTCTTCATCTCTTTAAGGCACGCCTTGAACTCTGTTTTGAGGGAGCCAATTTCTAATTTAATTTCTTGTAGGAAATTGGTGATGAAGGCCTGGGTGAGGGGTTCAGACGCCCCCTGGGGAGCAGACGCCATGGTGAGTGCGGCAGGAGCGCTAGTTGTTTGTCCACAGATCAGGAAGCAGCACCCCCGGGTCGGTGGGAAGGGGACGAGGGTCGCTTAACGCCTCTAAGCGTGGCTCCACTAAACTGCTCGCCGCGCAGGCCAACGCCCGCTATGTTAGGCCGACGGGCAGCTGGATCGAGCCCCTTTGTTGTTGCGCCTGATGTCTCTCGCACCCAAAATGGCGGCCTGTGGGTCTTCTTCAGGCCGCCTGGCACCTCCAGGACGGAGAGGAGGATGCGAGGGTTGCTTTCCGCCTCACAGCGTAGTTCTGCCGATTCACTTGTCGCAGGGGCCGACGCCCGCTACGTTAGGCCGTTGGGCCGCCGGATTGCGACCTCATTGTTGTTCCGCCCGGCCTTTCTCGCTCCCAAGATGGCGGTCTACGGATCGTCTTTGGACGATCTGGCACCTCTGGAACGGAGGAGAGGGCGCAGGGTTGCTTACCGCCTTGCAGCCTAGTTGCGCCGGTTTGTTTGTCTCTCGGGCCGATGCCCGCTGTGATGAGCCAGCAGGCTGCTGGGTTGCAGCCCCGCTGTTGTGTCGCCAGGCCTCTCTCACCCACAAAATGGCGGTCTACGAGTCGTCTTTGGGCGGCCTTCCGACAGCCGATCCGGCCCCGCTCTTACGCTAATGGCACTACCGCAGTGGAACCCAGGGTCGGCAGTCCCCTTTTCCGGCCTGTCTGTCAATTCCCAGGCAGAGTCGCCGACGCCGATTTCGGCGGTGGAGATCTTTGTGCGGACCAAGATGGCGACCGCAGTGTCGGCCGCGGAAAGTGTCGGACCCCGCGGTGGCTGTGGGAAGTGACGGGGCTCGATACTTGCGCCACCAGTCCCGCACCCTCCCCCCAACCTGATGCGCGCTCCGGGGTGTCCCTCTGTGCCTCGGTGCCACTTAGTTTTGCTTTCTAGGGCGGCGGTGGCACAGAGCTCCCCGAGGGCATGTCCTACTCCATGCGCTGCTAGACCACGCCCCCTTTATCATCCTTTTACTATTCGTTTGTATTTCCCTTCGCGCCTTAGGGTTTTCCTTAGGGTTTCTCACCCTTTTGCAAAACTTCTATGTCCTCCTTTGCTCTAGAATCCTTCTTCTGTAACAAACATACTCTCCCCTTTTCTTTACTAGCATTGGGACTCTAGACACAAAAATATCTGGGGTACCCCTTGCTTCTACTTCATTTTCCAAATGCCTTATTGGTATATTTGAATCATTCACAGACTCCACAGGCCGCACTAAGGAGCGCATACATTCATTAATAACTTTCAATTCAATTGCAATACAGTTGAGATACCCGGTTTGTTTTTTGATTCATCATTATTAGCCACCGTGCTTCCAGAATCCCATGCAGAGTTTTTTGCATCAGTAGTAACACATCAACAAGAGACCCTTCATGTGCTGCATAAATATCTAAATTTGGTTTAAATAACTGATTTTATTGTTCCAATAGGAAGGGATTTTCTGAGCAGTTAGCCTCTTTCCTGCTTTCGTCCCTTCCATCCTTTGAGAGACAGTTCTTCCTGATACCAGAGATGGCTCCTCCGCAATAGTGGAGGAGCATCGCCCCACTGGCTCAGAGCAAGCAAATGAAAAATAAAACAATATCTTAGTATTGTTTTATTTTTCATTTGCCAGCTCTGAGCCAGAGCTGAAATGAAATCCCATGCCCCCTCCCATGCCCCGGAGGGGCATGGGAGGGGGGAGGAATAGTGCTATGTGCACTTTTAAGTGTGCCTGTGTGTTTGGCCGGCCATCTCAGGCCGGCCAAACACACATGCCCACTTAGGTTTCTCCAGCCCGGCTGAAGCAACCCCACAGACTCCCTGTCCTGAGCAGAGCGTCTTTTCAGCCCTCTCAGGTCAATCCCTGTGCTGCTCTCATATGAGAGCAGCAAGGGGATTGGATGGAAGTCTGATGCTTTCCCAGGGACACCAGGAACTGCAGCAGAGTGCGAGGTTGACGGCAGCACCAGGTAACTAATTTTTATCATTAACCCTTTCTCCCACACCCCCACTGCCGTGCGCTCCTCCCGCTGGCCCCTTTCCCCCTACGTGCTTCCCGCTGCCCCCTCTCCCCCCATGCCCCCTCCACCCGCCCCACCGGTATTTTATTGTGTCGGTTGTCACTGCCTGATACTACAATTGTCTATCACCAAAGGGAATTCCCATTCGTTCATCTGCTATTTGGGTATCAGATATATTCGCCTGCCAAATTACTAGCGAAGAAGATAATCATGGTTCTGGTACATATAGTGAAACCGTACCCTGTTGAGAGACAAAAAACATACTTCCAAACTACTGGTTTCCTTGCACACATTTCCATTGAATGCCTTAGATGCAGGGCGTATCCCCCTCTCAACTTTTTTACTAAAATGTTTCCCCAAGAATTCCTTTATGGATGCAACAGGGTTATATATTGAGAGATTAGAGAGATCAAATTCAGAAAGGCCAGGGGGGTTTCTGTATCGGGCGCTATCTGTTCTGAACACCCAACACCCTCTGATGGGGTAGTTGCTAAATGTCCTTTTCAGCCTGTGCCTCCACAAGTCTTCTTTTCAATGGTGGAGTTAGAACTTTTTGTATAATTTCCACCTTGCTCCCGGCATTATATAAAAAAATTGGGTCTTAATATGAAACAAAGTTTATTACATGCCCCTCCATTCTTACTCTCCTACAAAGTTTAAAAAAAATACTTTTTCTCCCTGAATTCAGCTTTGTAAGTACACCAGTCCATTTGTTGTCCAAAACCGTGGGTTTTTAGATGTTTCCATAAGTTAAACCGCTCCTTAGATGATCCAGGCCCCGGTGGTGCCGCATACACACACTAAACCATTTTGCCCTAACCACTTGGAGGGTATATGTGTGTAAAATAAACCTTCACCTGTCCTCCAAGATAATACACAAAGCACAGAATGTGGAAACTGAGGTTGGGGAAAACTTACAGTTTCCACCTAGTAGCTCCTATAACTAGTAGGGAAAATTCAATAGTCTTGGCCAAAGACAATCTAAAAAAGAGAATGAAGCATGTTAGAGTCTGAAAAAAATTTCAGGTTATGAAAAATATTTGCACAACCCTCATGGATGATCCTTAATGTTGCTGGGCCGATGAATGAGAAAGGGATATTAAGAGATTTAAGCTCCGATCTCAGATGTAGAATACTCTTTTGCCGAATCACTGTTGGACTTGTATAGTTTTGGGAAATCCCAATTTTGTGGCCATTCTATATCAAGGATTTTAGTTGCCTCATTCAGTCAAGGATTAGTTCTGTGTGCCTCGGACTTTGGTGGGTCAAGGAGCGCTTGGTGGGGATCCTGCAAGCTCTCTCAATTTTAAACTTTTTTTGTGAAAGATAAGCCTAGGGCTTTTGGTAACCATGACTCCAGGAAGAGTACACAGGAATCTGCCTCTTTTCCAGAGTTCTACCAGAGGCCAAAGATTTGCAAATTACCTCTTCTGTTCCTGTCTTCTAAGTCTGCGACCTCTCTTTGTAGTGAAGTTAGTTTCTTGGCCATCACATCAGATGTTTTGGACAGAATGTTCTGGTTGTCTTCTGTTCTGCCGATCCGCGTTTCTGCCTTTTCTGTTCTGTTGATTAGAGATTCTACATCATTTCTGAAGACAGATAGTTCAGCTTGTAGTACTTGCATGTTGGTTGTGCATTGTGTTAGGGTGTGAATGGAGTTTAATCATTGAAGAATGATATTCATGACAGAATTACCCTTGAACTTGAGACGGGAGTGGATGGTTTCTGTTTTGTTCTTTTTGACCCATTTTCTGGTTGTTTATGTTTTTTGTTTGTCTGCCTTCTTTTAAATCCGCCATGTTGAAAAGCAGTGTAAATAGCAATTGTAAGGGGGTAGATCTGGAATGTGAGAAATTTAGGCTCATAAGGGGATGATATGTTGTTCAAGAGCTGGTGTCGTGAGAAACTGAAGATGCTCGCTGTAATCACTACCACATATGGTATGAACCCCAGCGGGGACTCGGAGTGCAGCCGTACATTAGATACAAAAGACACTGTGAGGCAATAAGGGGCATGAAGTTGTCTGCAGGTATAGGATGTTTACTAGGCAACAAAATATTAAGTGTTATAGAGTAATCTTGTTGAGGGTATGATTGTAGGTCAAGATTTTTACAATGATCTTAGTAAGCTGAACTGTCACAAGGATGTGACTGATTTATATCTGCTTACCCATATTCATACCCAAATTGCCTTATCAGTGAAGAGCGAAAGTATGTGGAGGAGCTGGTAATCAAATTCAGGCTTATAGTTTTTTTTTGATTCGGTGAGTGGTAGCGGTTGCTAACTGCTGCAGCAGAGCAGCGAGTGCTGTGTAGGCAGGCTGGCAGTCAAGCAGAGCCTTCAGAGAGTGGTGTGGAGGGTGCGATCAAGAGATTACGGGAGAAGATCACTCACTCGCTCAGAGCCGCGATCATGAAGGGCTCAGATTTCCATCCACTTGCACTCCCATTAGGGACACTGAAGCGGTCACTGCAATTTTCCATTGGAAGTCGGATCATACTTCACAATGCCTTCTTAAGTATCACTGTGTCGGAGCTACAACAGCTACATCAAGCAGAGAAAGCTCAAACGGGAATTGAATCCAAGATCGCTATTGTCTAGGGATGGAAGCAAATCAAAAGCCTATAACTGCCATTTATTTTTGTCTTGTGGCGGACCTCCGAACCTAGGCGGTGATGTTGATCAGGCTCAAACGATACCCCAACCATATAAAATCCTCTTTCAGTGAACAATGTTAAAGTCCAGTTTTTCTTTTTCAAATATTCTTATATAAATGCTGGACTTATACTTATTGATAGGTTAGTGTATTTATTTATGTGTCAGAGTGTGTGTATAGTCATTAACAACCTAGCCTGCAGGAATAATAATCTTTTCCTTGTGCTTATATAATAATGTCTTCACCCATCAGCAGGAGTATGTGTCAGATGCACATTTAAAATATATATAAATAGGTGTCCATATATATATTCACTGAATAAAAAAGTTAAAGTAAAGTTATAGTTAGGTGTGATAAAAGATTTTTTTTTATTTAACCCTTGGAAAGTCACTGAAGAAAACAAAGGTTAAAGTAATGTTATAGTTAGGTGAAGATGTCAGTGATAACATTAACGTTTTAAGCTAGAAAAAACAGAGAAATTCACTCTGCTAACAATAAGTTGCACCCCGCCAAGCACTGCTTATGACCTCACATATTACATCACTCACAACATGTTCTATGACATAATTTATGACATCTCAAATGACATCAGTAATTACACCATCCAATGAGTGTGCTAGTTTGTTTTATAGTTTACATAGTGGCAGGTAAGTACCATATAATGTTTCTACCTAATTTTGTACAGTCTGTGTCCAGCTAATGGGTGTTACTGTTTACAAAACGCATGGGTTTCTAATGCATCATAGGTGTGTGGAGGTATTGAACACGTTATAAATCTTTGTATTAAAGAGTAACTCTGTGTGTAGGCGACAGTTGTGTTCATTATGTTCCACACAAATATTTTTGGTACTACAGAAAAAGTTTCCAGCACAGTAAAGATTCTACAGACTAAGTATTGTAAGCAACTTTGAGTTATTAGACAGAACCGTCTCAGCATGACAATTTCTACTTAACATAGAAGACTGTGTCCACCAGGTGTTAAGCTATGTGCCTGTGATTGTTTTGCTTCAGAAGATAGGCTCTATGTAAAGTTTTCACCACAGTTTAAGGCTGCAGGTAGCATAATGTTTAGCACCTTCCGGCGTTGCTTATTTTAAGCCAAGTGTTGCATAGAGTGTACACTTTTCTTAGTAGATACTTTTTAATGCTCTGCAGTGTTTCTCATAGGAGTTTTATTCTCTGCAAACAGTCTAGTAAGGGGTAAACTCTTTCCACAGAGTGAATACTGTTTAAAGTGCCCACTTCTCTACTTATATCAACTTCATTTCTCAATGTAAGTTCGGTGACAGTCAGGGGTTTGATACAGATAAAAACTGTCCGTAGTAGGGCATTCTTTTTGAAACAGAGGTTCAGTATTTTTAGGAACTTGGCTTTCTCTGAACAGTTGTATACAGATTGAACACTGTATGCAATAAGGGTTTCCCATATATCTGTAGTTGATTGTTAAGGTGAACTACACTACCCGTGAAGTGTATGGTATAGGGTCAGTGTGGCGCATAATCCATGCTTTCTACACCTAAGGGAGTTGTTTCTGTGATGGCATTAATGATGCCCCATATTCTTCTGAGCAATTTTGTACTTACATTTTATAGCTTTAATGCTATACCCGTTTATAGAGCAATGTGTACAAAAGAAGCTTGGATGATGTCATCAGTGATGTCACAAATGGTATCATTTGAGATGTCTTCAGTGATGTTATAAATGATGTCAAAGAACATGTCATGAGTGATGTAATATGTGAAGTCATAAGCAGTGCATGGCGGGGGTGCTAGTTATAGTTAACTCTGCTAACTATAACTGGTGAATTTCTGTGGTTTTTTTAGTTCAAAACGTTAATGTTGCCATTGACATATTCACCTAACTATAACAATGCATTAACCTTTGCTTTTTTCAGGGAATTTCCATTTTTTTTAAATATAAAGTAATATTTAATCACCATACATAAATGCAAACACCCGGGGGCCTGCCCTGTGGCCAGAGCCTGCAGCCAATCCCTCATATGCAGCCAACCCCACACTATCCACGGTCTTTGGCCATGTACAGTTGGGGATTGGCCACAAGGCCTGGCTTGCGGCCAGGCCCCCATAAAAAAGCCAGGACCACAATGCGCAGGGCATTCGGTAGAGCACGGCAGCCAGGACTTGTGGCCAACCGCCCCAAAGGCAGCCAACCCCACACTGCACACGAGCTTCAGCCATGGACGGCAGGGGTTTGGCCTTAGGGCCTGGCCCTGGGGACCTCAGGGCGGTACATATAAGTTAAATGGGGAGGGGGCCGCACTGCCCCCTCCCTGAACCTTTTTGGACCCTGGGGACCCCATCCCTCATGGCCGTAGATATATGTTAAAAGGGAAGTGGGCCATGCGGCCCCCCTCCCTGAGCCTTGTAAGGCCCTGGCAACCCTATCCCCCAGGGCCATTTGTTTTCTAATTAAAAGGGAAGCGGGCAGCGCAGCCCCTCCCCCTCAAGCCGTTATTGGCCCAAGGAACCCCATTCTCCAGGGCAACTTATTTAAATACAGGGGAGGGGGCTGCACGGCCATCCTCCCCAAGCCTCTTTAGGCCCTGCGGAACCCCTACCCCACAGCCGCACATATATCTAAAAAAGGGAGGAGGCAACACGGCTGCCCCCCCAAGCCTCTTTATGCCCTAATGACCCCATCCCCCAGGGTTGCATATATCTAAAAAAGGGGAAGGGGACTGCACAACCCCCCAGAGCCTCTTTAGGCCCTGGGGACCCCATCCCCCAGGGCCTTGTATATTTTTAATGGGAGGGGGCATGCGGCCCCCCTCGGACTTCTTCCCCCGGAGCCTGGCATGATTTTTAGGGGAGGGATGCACGCAGCCCCCCTCCCTGGGCCGATTTCTGCCCTGGGGACCCCATCACCCAAGTCCCTCCAACTTAAAGGTGACCAACCAGGGCACCCATGATACATTAATTAAGGGCCACGGGGGAGCACCGAGGCCCACGTGGCCCCCCGCATACAGTGGGAGCCAGCATTGCTCCTGCATGTAGGGAGTAGCTACCTGCAGGCGGGAGCAATATTTTGATCTGTTTCTCTGCCCGCTTCAGTGCTGACAGGGAAACAGATCAAAAGTCGGCTCCCAGCGGGCGGGAGCATTTTCAAAGCTCCCGCTTGGCAGGAAGTTAAATAATGCTCCTGCCAAGTGAAATCAAACTCCGGTTTCCCTGCCCACACCGGTGTGGGCAGGGAAACTGCTATGTTCCGGGGGTGGGCTCCCCGGGACATAGCTACTGAGCCAGCCCTGGGGAATGGCTCAGGGAAGGGGGTGACAAGGCCACCTCTCTTAAATTTTTCGGTCCCGGGTGTGGGCTACACAGGGCTTTTTGAGGCTCGGGGAGGGGGCTGAACAGCCCCTCTCCCCATATAATCTAGTTCCAAACCCTGGGGTGAGCTCCCTGAGGCCTCTGAAGGATCAGGGAGGGGGGCCATGCAGTCCCCCTCCTCTTCATGTATACAGCCCCGGGAGTGGGCTCCCTGGGGCATAAACATCAGTAAGTCACACAGCTTTATTCGATCTTTATGAACAGACCATAAAAGCACAAAGGTACATATAAAAATGTCCAAGTCAATAAATATACATATATACATTGGTTAAGATAAGTATTAAACAAGTTTGCTGTGATCCAAATAGGACCTTTAAAATCATTTAAAAAAGGAAGAAAAATTCATGATTAAAATTACACAATACTACTAAAATGTGGGCCCGCCTTTTTCCTCTTCCTGAAACTGGCCCATAGAAATGAAGCGACACAGAAACATACAAATGGGTCCAGGAAAGCTTTTAGAAAATACATGGCGAACCGACATTGCCTAAATTTAGGGTGCCTCAGAATTGGGAGTATAAATATTTTCCTTTCCTCGGAGTAATTTTTGCAAAATAATAAGATATGCAGATCTGACTGCACGGCATGGTTATTACAAGGGCAGGGGGCGAGATCTGCTAATCTACATTTATTTTGTGGGTATCCCAGGAGTAACGGGATCATATTCAGTCTGAAGCGCAGTAATATAAATCTGTGCTGTGCATTGTTTGTACGAGCTAAATAGTGGAAACCTTCTCCTGATATTGGTGGGACCAGGTCGTATACAATGGAAGATTGATGGATCCGGTTTTTTTCCCTACGGGTGTGTTCTGCTCTTTGAAAGTATAAATCCGTTAACCATTTCTTATTGACCTCTTTACAGGAATCAGGATCCTGAAAAAGTTTTACCATCCCTAGAGCTTTCAGTACAGTTTCTACATAATTTAGCCACCCAATCCTTTTGTAGTGATCTAGATTACAGCATTCTCTTATAATGGTTTGTGTCAAGTCGACCGTAGTTGACTGCCATATTGATAGCCACAAAAGGACCGGGGCCAACCTTATGGTGTCACTCAAGTAAGGAAGCCCCAGTTCAAGATGTAAAATGGGATTTGGGGCATATTGAGGTAGAGACACATGATTTTTAAAAAAGGAGTCTTCCATTTGCTGTAACGAACCAGCGTTGACCATCCCCCAGACACCTGCTCCGTATATTATGGCTGATTTTATTTTAGCTAGGTAAATGTTTTTAGTTACATCCAATGGGCTTCCACCCAACTTTTTAGCAAATCTCTTAACGGCATTGAGGCTCCTTTGCATACCCTGGCCTCTTGTTTTTACTAATTTGGACCACGAGTGATCCTTATCAAAGAGCACTCCTAGGTACGAAAAGGAGTCAACCACCTTGATTTCCTTGCCAGCCATCTGAAAGTGGGGATGTTTCTCACCTCTAGTCTCTCCGGCCACAATTATAAATGATTTTGTTTCATTGACTTTTAGGTCAAGGGAGGCCATAAAGATGGAATAAGCTTTAATTAGTTTTTGTAAGGCAAACCCCGTTCTTGCCATCAGTACCGCATCATCAGCGTATGCCAGGATCGGAAGGGGGGTTTGATCGAATTTGGGCACGTCCAATGACAGAGCAGACAGGGAAGACTCGACTCCGTTCGTATAGATTGAAAAAAGAAACGGGGCGAGCACCAACCCCTGTCTTACTCCCTTTTCGATTTTAAAATGACGAGAGCACTCCCCCTTCCTGTCATACCTTACGCAGGCAGTGGCATTGGCATATAGCTGGCGGATGAACCCAATGATCGGCGGGTCTATGCCCATACCCTCCATCATGGACCATAGCCTGGAATGTGACACGCAATCGAAGGCTGATGTTAAGTCCATGAAGGCCATGTATAGCTTCCCGTTTCTAGCCTTCGAGTATTTCCCTATGGTTAGGGAGAGGTTTAGACACTGGTCAACTGTCCCCATACCTCTACGGAACCCATATTGAGCCTTCATGATTATGTTATGCGATTCTGCCCAATCCTCCAATCTGGCCAGTAGAACCCACCCCATTAGTTTGGCGGTGGTATCAAGGAGAGATATAGGGCGGTAATTCTTCGGAGAGCCCCTATCCCCTTTTTTATAAATCGGGACAATTACGCTCTGGTTCCATGATGGCGGTGGACGCTGTTAAAGATGTTTGCAAGTAAGGGGGCCCACATGTCATAATCATATTGGAAGAGGTCAATTGGTACGCCGTCCGGCCCCGGAGCCTTACCGGGGGTACAGGATTCTAGCTCCTTTCGTACCTCAGATACAGTAAAAATTAGTCCTTCCTGAGGTGAATTTTCTGGAGGGCATACTAATGTAGGTGAAGGAGTTGATAGCCCAAAAATTCCTTCAAAATGTCTCACCCATGCCTCTTCATCTACGTGGACATCTAATACGGGGTCACTAATGTCTTTAAAATAAGGGGCATTACAACTTCCCAAAAATCTTTGCTGCTGCCAGAGCTGGCTGCTTGCTCAAGGTCTTCCCACGCCTGTGCCTTTAGATCATTCTCTCTCACCCTCCTGGCTAATTTATACTCATTGCGTAGTGAGCGGATCTTGAAGTAATTTCTGTGGGGAGTTTTTAAGGCATTTACTAGGGCTGTTTTCGCTTTGGTACAGGCTGAGTCAAACCACCCCTTTTTTGCAGTAGAGTTTGATGACTTCATCCGCGTGATTTTTATTTTTACCAAAAGGGCGATGAATCTAGTGACCAGGTCCGCGGGCAATACCTTTTCTCCCAAGCATTCTATGATATCTTTCTTTACCTGCGAAAGGATTTCGGGGACCAAATTTGATTTTATTACCACTGTCCATTTCAATTGATAACCATTTTTCCTAGACAGGTTCAGTTCCTCAACGGCCTGATTATGTTCTTTAGGTGTGGGTAGGGTATTTACATAAGTCAATAGCATGGCATGATCACTATAGGGTGAAAACCGGATGCACTTAAGGGCCACTTTCCGAAGTAGGTGACCGAACACTAAAACAAAATCAATAGTGGACTCCTGAGTGCCCCTTCTGAAAGTTGTCCCTTGCCCTCTCTCATTCGACACACCTAACATAGACAGATTCCACTGAAATAACAGGCTATTTAGAGTCTCTCCGTACCCATTATCTAAAAAATGCGGGAAGAGATTACCATGAGTATCTTCTACACCACAAACCCTGGTCCCGTTAAGCTTACAAGGGTGGGTGTTAAAGTCCCCCGCCCATATAAGGTTCACATTTCCCCCTTTTTTCCCTTTGTACGATTTCTCGATCTCCACCACTAAAGCATCCACCACAGCCCTCGAGTTCCTCCCAAACTCATTGTTATAAAAGTTAACAAGGGTGCAGATGGTCTGTTTCCTGATGGCCAACTCTAAAATCTGGAAATGGGTATGTGGAGGCCCAACTTGTCTGACTTGGAGTGGAGTTGTATTTGAAATTAAAATAAGTAAACCCCCCTTTGCCCTTCCAGAGGCTGAGCGAACAGCTGGAGAGTGGAAGGTGCGAAACCCCGTAAAAAAGGGAGGGTCTATTGCCCAGGTTTCCTGGAATAGAACTATCTCCATGTCTTGCCACTCATTTAGCCAGTGTGGGTTCACTATTTTGGAGGCTAAGCCTGCCACATTCCATGATACCATGTTCGCTCTAGTACCCTCAGTTTTGTTTGCAGCTGGTGGTGAAATCTGCCCATGTCCCTGTGTACCTTGCACTAAAGTTACAGTTACAGGGACCACCTCAGAGGGTAATATACTGGGTGAAGGTATCAGTGGGCTACACTCTACTGGGGCCACGGTGGATAGCCTGATGGATAGTTGAGGTGGTGACAGGGTTAGTCAGTCACAATCCTCCAGATTCGACAAGGCAGCAAATCTATTGTGTAGACTAATCCCAGAATTTGTAATGGGACCCCCATTCCTGTCGATAAATGGATTTATATTTCTGTCCGCGAGAACCCTCCCCATGGAAACATCCTGGCCAGTATAAAAGAATTCCAATGCTAAAGGTATTATCTGGGTGTTCCTTAAAGCGGGACTGTGAAGGTTAGCCAAAAGGGAAGCACTTGCATACGCATTATTAAAATTGATTACCACGCAATCACCGCCAAAAGTTTTTCTTTGTCCCCCCACCCAACCCACTCTCCTGGCCATAATTAATTCGTGGGCCAACAGCATCCTCCCCCGGTCGGTCACATTAACATTATACAATAGCCCATGCAGGCATTTGTCCATTAACTGCCCAGTAGATTCACTCTGGTTTTCACGAAGGGGGGGGGGGGGGACATTTGCCAGAGCCAGAACCAGTGGGGCAGCTGCGGGTGGAAGATGAAGAGTTTGTTGCGGGAAATGCTCTTGCGCTCCATTACTGTTATCTTGGCGTGTTGCCTTATGTGCTACTCCTGTTGGTCCCGCCTGGGGTAGAGGCGGCTGGGAGGTAGAATCTCCTTCATTCGGACCTGAGAGACGTTGTGTGGCCCGTGTCAGATTGGGATTAGAGGGAATGTTGACAGGCTGTGTAGCGTGACTAACGGGGCCACCGGGTGGTAAAAGTAATGCTGATGGCTGCGTTGTTTTTGCCGCTGAGAGTGGCCCCCGAATTTCTTTTGATGGTACTTGGATTATAGATGTTATCGGGTGAGGATCATGCATAGCAGGCGTTCTGGAAAGTATGGTCTGATTCTGTGATTCCAACTCCGCCAAACGTAACTCTATTTGGGACAATTTGACAAGAATGGGAGCCATTATTTCGTTCAATTTAACTGTAATCTCCGACCCGATCTCTGACCCAATGGGAGCCGGTTGGAGTACCTGAGGCGACAAGGTGTTTACTAACCCCGGTGGTGCTATCACTTTAGAATTCATGCAGTGCACCCTTATTTGGGCGGTTTTAGGTTTAGGAGCACAAATGTTTTTAGGTTTTTTGGGTATTGCGCCTTTAGTAGCCCCCCCTGCTCTGGTTCGTTTGGCAGGTGGCAGCGGTGAGGAGGAATCCAGTAGGGAGACATTCTGGAAGGAACAATCTAAACCCCTTCCTGAAACGCACTCTGTAATCTGGTTTAAAGGAGAGAAGCCGCATTTATCTGGTGAGAGGGCTGTTGGGGTTACAGGTGCTAAGATCGTAGTGAGTGGTAAAGTAACAGTCTCAGGAGCTGGGGCCAGGGGCAGGCCCAGTATTAATGAGGTAGGGTCCAGGGAGAGGCGTCTTTCGGTCAGCTCTATCTCGTGCGAAAGAACGCTTGCGGCTCTAACTAAGAAAGAGTCCAGCGTTGCTCCAACCCTCCCTCCAGACTTCATTTTTAGTCCCTTTACTTTCGACATGTTAACAAACAGGGAAAGTAAGGGATAAACAGTACCTTAGTCAAAACGCAGGTGAAAGGGAATGGGCCCAGCCCAGCCTCCTCCGGGCTCCGATGGGCGTGGACGGGCCCGCCCTTGGCCCAGGCTTCACCCGCGCGCGTCCCGCGCTGCGGGAGAGCTCCAAGGATTATGTAGGCGCCTCCGGGCGCGTAGGATCAGCTGTGCTGTGCTGGCAAAGGAGCCTGGGACGTGTAGTCCGGTCCCGCTCCCGACAGAGTACCGAGGGCAGTGATGGCAACGTCCTGATGAGCTTCCCATAAACATAATAAATGCAGCCTGGCCACCATATTTTTTCAATCCTTCCAGAGTCTTGCGGGATTGCAGCATTTTTCCCAATTTCTTTTCTTGTTTGACCCCAGAGGGGGTCCCTCCGGGTCACCCACATGGGACCTAGGGGGTCAGGGTATTCCTACCCTGCCCCACTATACTATTTTTCTTTTTTAATTTCAGGACAAGGGACTAAGTCCCAGAATCCTGTAATGGCTGCCAGCAACCATTTTCTCATGTTGCTGGCAGCCAATGAGACTGCTCGCTCCTGCGGGAGTCTGACTCCCGCAGAAGTGAGACAGAAAGCTCCATTTTTAAATTGGTGCTCTTGCAAGAGTCTCTCGACATTCTAGCGACCCGACTGTCCAGATGTACAATTATTTTTTACCCTTATTTTCCCAAAGACTACTGGACAGATTTTTCACCAAAACACAAAATGCACAATCTGCGGACCAAGATCTGGCTTCCTGCCAAATTCGGTGTAATTCCGTAGTTTTTGCTGTACGTTCTAGGAAGCTGACTCTGTATATACTGTACCAAAGTAAGGTATAGTGTGCACAGAGTCCAGGGAGTCCCCAGAGGTATAGCAGAGGCTAAATTAGGTAAGTGCTAACAGCTCTCCTTGTGGTAGTATGGGCGAGCAGTTGGGCTTATCCAGAGGGTGTGTTAAGCATTTATTGTATTCACTCAATCAAGGACTGATACACACACTCAGAGACATAATCCAGACCAATGAGGTAAGTATAAAAAAGATATACTTATGTTTTATCTTAGAACCAAGCAGGACTTGGCACAGGTGAGTAATATATACTTTTAAAATGCAAGAATGTACAAGGTAATGCAATTGTGCTTGAAATTACAATTGTTGCAGGTTTGAATCACTTTGAAATGCAATTTGTATCATAGAGTAAATACTTTCAAATTACTTTTGAGTTACTTTGGATTACTTTGAGTACTGAGGGTGGTATGCCTAGATACCACATCTTAGGATCTCTACATACAAGGTAAGTACGACTTTTTATACTTTGCAATTGAGTTCACTTTTCTCCATACATTAAGGACCCGATTCACAAAAGTAATCTGAGACAAAATCCTAACTTTACGACTTTCGGTATTCACAAAAGGCATTTAGGAGTAGTAAAGTTAGGATTTTGTCTTAAGTTTTGGACTTAAGACAAAATCCTAACTTAAGTTTAACTTAAGTTTAATTTAAGTTAGGATTTTGTCTTAAGGCCAAAACTTAAGACAAACTTAAGACAAAATCCTAACTTAAGTTTAACTTACGTTTAACATAGAGATTTTAGGCACGACTACAGCCCGAACCACTGGACGGAATTACACCAAATTTTGCAGAAAGGTAGCTCTTGGTTCAGAAAGCGCCATTTTTGTTATTTTGTCTAAATCCTTTCAATAATTTGGGAGATATTAAAGAAAATCCAAATTTGTATATCTAGGGTCACGAATAATTTGCGGATATTGACGATTTCGTGCAGAGATCTGATTGGCTGCCAACACTTCAACCAGGATGTGTTGGTAGCCATTTTGGGACTCGCCCTCTGCCGAGTCCCAAACAAACACGTAAAAATAAAGAAAAGGGGACAGGGTAGGAATACCCTGACAGCACTCCAGGGACCTGCCAGGGCAAAAAGGCTTTTTTTTACATTTTTGCAACAAAATTGTGAGGATTTGCGAATTTGCAGCAAAAATTTGAAAAAAACCCAAGTAGTCTCCCGCACTTGTTTATTGTTCAGCCCCCCCGGGTGGGCAGTACCTAGGGGCATTCATGTTAATAACGAATGGGAAGGGGGGCAGATGCCTCCCCTTCCCCAAGTCCAGTTTGAACTCCTGGGCCGCCACCTTCCAGGGGCTTTATTTATTAACTAGGAGGAGGCCACACAGCCCCCCATCTCAGGTGTGCTGAGTCCCTCCTACTACGTAATTGCCCCGGGGACTGCCACCTCCCTGGGGCATAAATGTACTGCAAAGAAGGGGGGGCTGCGTGCCCCCGCTCCCTGGCCATATACAGCCCCAGGGGACCACCACCTCCCTCGGGCTGGAGAGTGGAAACTGACAGAGGGGGGCTGTGTGGCCCCCATTCTGGAACCATTAATGCCCCTGGGGACCGCCACCCTCCACCCCCAGGGCCGATTCCCTATGTCCCGGGGAGCCCACCCCCGAGACATAGCTGTTTGGTCTTGCTTGGTGGGAGCTACGACAGCTCTCGTCCAGCGGGAGCAAATATTAAGTCTGATCCCAGCTGGCAGGAGCAAAAACACTGCTCCCGCTCGCTGGAAGCAGACTTTTCATCTGTTTTTCTGCCCGCTGTTAAGCGGGCAGGAAAACAGATGATAGAATTGCTCCTGCAAACAGGGAGCAGCATTTTCGGCTGCTCCCTACATGGAGGAGCAATGCCTGCTTCCGCTGGAGCCGCGGCCCTCCTGCCTGTCCGATTTTGGCACTGGGAACCCCATACCCTGGGGTCTGGCCTCTTGATGCTGGGTGCCCTGGAGCCCACCCAGGGCACGCAGTGTGCAGAGTTGGGAACCGCGGGGGGAAGCCCCAATGCCCCTAGGGGAGCTGGCATTGCTCCTGCATGCAGCGAGCAGCACAAATGCTGCTCCCTACGCCCAGGAGTAATTCTTTCATCTATTTTCCTGCCTGCTTAACAGCTGGCAGGAAGACAGATGAAAAATCCACTCCCAGCGGGCTGGAGCAGTTTTCCTGCTCCTGCCTGCTGGGAGAAGACTTACTGTTTACTCTTGCATCAAAGCTCCCGCCAAGTGATAGCAAACAGCTATGTCCCGGGGTTGGGCACCCCGGGACATAGAGAGCCAACCTGGGGGGTGGTGGTTCCCAGGGTCATTAATGGCTCCAGAAGGGGGGAAGCCTTTGCTTTTTAGGGCCAGCCCCTGGGAGGTGGTGGTCCCAAGGGCCAAAAACGGCCCAGGACTAGGGCTGCGCAGCCCCCTCCCCCTTTACTCCACTCCCCATATTATATACAATAATAAGCCCCAGGGACCTGGCCCACCTGGGGGCTCTAATACAAACAAGCGCAGGAGTCTGTGCTTTTTTTCCAGCAGGGATTCGCGAATCTTTATGATTTTTGTCGCAATTTGTTTTATTTTTTTTTAATTTTTGGGCTCTGGTGGGGTCCCTGGGGGATCCCAGCACTAGGCCTAGGGGTCAGGTATTCCTACCTTTCCCCATTTTTTGTTGTTTTTGTTTTGGACTCAGCTGAGTCCTAGTCCCAAAATGGCTTCCAACACTTCCTGTTTGAAGTGTTGGCAGCCAAACAGATCTCTGCACAAAATCGGATGGATTTGCGAAGGATCTGTGCCTCTGGATATACAAATTTGTTTTTCCTTTAATATCTCAAAAACAAGTGAACGGATTTACACCAAATCCCAAAAGGTCGCTTTCTGGACCAAGATCTACCTTGTTACCAAATTTGGTGTAATACCGTTCAGTGGTTTGGGCAGTAGTCATGCCTAAAATCCCTATGGGAAATTGCATATTGAAAATGCGTTTCTTGACCCCCCCCCTTTTCTCGGCCCACGCTTGAAGAATCAGCCCAAAACATTCCGCACAGCAGCTGAACTCAAGTGCCAACTAGTTTCGAAAATTTCATGAAGATTCGTCTAGCAGCACCAAAGTTATTGGCAAAGCTAAAAAACACTTTTTCTATGGAAATTAGGTCCTAACTATAACTGCCTACTGGGGACCGCCAGTAGATATAAATATGTGTATAGATATATATATATATATATATATATATATATATACATACATACATATATATATATACATACATACATACATATATATATATATATATATATGCCATCTAGTATATTACAAGGCGTGTCTTCGTATTCTTCCCAAGGTGTTTTAGCATTGTTTTGTATTAAACTGAGACTGAAATTGCCTATTCAAAAAAAAGGCTATTAATTTGACATTTTCCGTTTCAACGAGGTATGAAGAAATAAATTAAGAATGACTAACTGTGAAAATGCAATTGGTTTTAGTTAACCTTTACTGTGATGCCCTGCAGCCCTGAGCTACTAATATTAAGCATGGTAGTGTCTGTGATAATCCACACAAAGACAGATAACCCTCTTGATGGTCTTCAAAATCTGCTGAGCCTGGATCACTGAAACCTCAACTGAAAAACAAATTGGGTTCATGGAACCCACTGTTTCATTGGTATACATCCTCAGGATCAGCCCTACAAAAGGTAAATATGAGCAAGATTTAGGAGCAAGTTCTAACCCATGGCTGCTTTTAAAGAATTTCAACAAAAAAATGCAACCTTGTTTTAAAATCTACAGATCTTACTATCTTCATTTCAAGAGTTTATAGTTTTCCTACTCTTCCCAGCTGTATCAGTAATCAAGTGGTTTCTTATGTAAAACAGCCGGTCCTCTGGGAACTCAAGATTAAGTACTTAATACTACACTGCCTATTAGACATTGGTGAATTCTTCCAAAAGTGGAGAAAATACAGCACGTGCTGCTTTTGCAAATACATCCCGAATCTCTGGCTGATGTCCTTGAGGTTTGCACTTCCAGGACGCAATTTCAGAAATGTTTTTATGCTACCAAAAGTCAACTGATTACTGCCTTGTAAAACAGTTGCCTGTAACAACCATAAACTGGGAAAACTGGCTAATTTCACAGATTTCAGCTTTTAACTGTTAATTAATGTTTTCACCATCTGTCAGCCATCTTGTTTTTAATCATATATGATGAATTCTTAAAAATAAATTTAAAGGTTCTTAACTATTTTAGTGCATTGCTATCGTTTAAAAAAAACTAATAATAAAATTGATTGATCGATTGATTATTCACAGTAGCATTATTCTGGCACCTTAGCCTGTCTTGGTTTCCGTTAATTTTGTTTTGTAGTTTTCATCCAGTATTTAGCTATTTAGTGGTACTGCCACCATGTTTGAAAAAACGTTCTGCTTAGGCCACGTGTCCTCAAGCAAACATCCAATTGAATACATCCTATGGCCTTAAAACAGGCTCAGATATAGTATGTTCTGTGCAGCACTGTCAGTCGCACCAATCAAAACCCTGCTTTTAATGTCACTTATCCTGAAGCCTACCTACCTTCTTCCCAGTCCTCTTCTAGTTGGCCAATGTTTTCTTTACTTCTATTAACTCATTCAGAGAGTTGTTCACTAGTGTTTGTAAATCATATACATGGCTTTTTCTGTTATAGGTCGGACAATGCCATGCTTTCTGGTGGGGAAATCTGTTGTATCACCCTCAATTGTTCTACATATTTTTAAAATAAAATATATTAATGTATTTATCTTTTTAAATTGATCCTTATCCAATGGTCATGTTGTGGCAACTGGTGACATAATTAGAGTTGCCCCTAAGAACTTAATGAGCTCTTATGTGTTTTTCCTGAAGTTATTTTCAACTTTACAATTTACATACATATGCTAGGAGTGTGTTTCTTATGAATGCACATGTTATGATGAATTTGTGTTTATTGTTTAACTCTGATACCTGTGGATACGGCTACGTTTTTCACTGAGATGAGGCCACGCCTGTTGCTCCATCTCAATAGGTGAGTTAGGTACCCGCAAATCGATGCACGTTTGCATCTTTCTCAAGTTTTGCTTTGGTACTTAAACGATCGGATATGCCCACGTTCAGGCAGTGTCTTGTTCAATGATGTCCTGATCCAGTCGTGTCTCTAACGCCTCTTTTACTTGACATTGTTGGTGCAAGTGTACATGGCTGTGGCTCTGTACCACTGGGCAGCTAGTTTCATTTATGTGGAGTATTTTTCTGGGAGTCTTTGAGTCTCCTTAAGTACAGGAACAATGGCAGAAACCAACTTTTGATGCAGTGCTGGAAAGACAGGTGAAATGGCGTTGCAAGCAGTTCCATTAGTAAGGCTCTTACTCTGTTGAGGAGGCGGGTGGCTGTGAATTTGCCAAAACACAATTGAGCAGAACAGATTTACTGGCACGTTTCTCCTTGTTGCCCATTTCTTTGTGGCAGGGTCTTAGAAAATAAATAAATGTAGAAGTTGAGGCCCAGATTTTACGGTGCGGTTTATCACTTTTTTGGCACAAGCCTGACGCAAAATCAAATTTGTTAAATATTGTAATACGCTCGAATGTACTCATGATAGGCCTGCTAAACATATGTGTGAAATCTTAAGATCTGGTCTGATGCCACTTCTTATGATGTCACTGCCTGTAATGCCACATGTGATGTCACGCGCTATGAATCTCACTTGCATACTGCCTAACTTAGTTAGTCCCCCCCCACTTCTTATTTTAGGACTTGTGCCCTGAATCTCGCCATGCCGAAAAAACAGAATGGGTCTTCGCGCGCGCGTGCGTGGGTGGGTGGGTGTGGGTGTGTGTGTGTATATCTAGATATATATATCTATATATACATATATAACCTTCGGGTGGAGTTCACGCAATATAAAGCTGCAACAAAAAAAAAAGACAGATCCAGTAAGTGGCAGCATTAGACATGTCTGTGAGAGTGCTAGGGTGTATGAGATGCATCCTGGTAACGTAACTATATGAGACATGTCTTAGATGTGGGATTGCATGAGGTACCTCGCTCTCTCCCGAGACAAAGAGAGGAACCCGGGCTCCCACCCACGCGTGATAGAAATCTAGGTCACTTCCCCACAGCGACATCGTGTTGCTTCTCTGCCCCCGCCCCTCATTGTCTTAATAAGCTGTGCCCTCACGTCACCTCCCTGCGAGGCTTCAGAACACAACACTCGTACCGTGCGTGCCCCCTCCTCATGAAAACACGTGTGCCTGGGCGTTTGAAATGAATGTGTGTGTGAGGCGCGCCCAAGTGCGGCAGGAATGTGCGAGATGTGGAAATGTATATGCTGGATTAGTCTGTGCATGCTGTAAATGTGCATGAGAAATGTGTGCGTGAGAGAGGTGTGAATTTGTGCGTATAAACGTGTATGAAGTGTGAATGAGCACACGTGTGAGAGTTTGTATTCTATTGCATTATACAGCTTTCCTACTCCTAACGAAACAATTCTGCAGCAGAACGTGAGATCTCGGGTTCACATCCACAATCTCTACGAATAGTCCCCAGATGAAGGCCTCATAAGCCGAAATGCATTGGGACCAAGTGAATGTTATCGATTTCACGTTTATGAATGTAATGATGATTGAATTACACTCAAGGAAATAAAAAAGAATCAAATGAACAGCAAGATGGTATAACTACTATTCATTATCACTTCAACCAGCTACAAACAAAACTGTGATATTTAACTGATTAAACCCCAGGAGGGGGGCTAAACACTGTGCCCTGGGGACGCTCCTCACAGTTGTGGGAGTGCATCCACGTTCATTAATCCATCACTCTTGTACAGAGAGTGATACCCAGGAGGCACGTTTAAATCTAGACTACATCAGGAGCTCACATTGAGGCTGTGCACCTTTCTATACTTTTCTTCTATGAAGTGTGAATGAGCACACGTGTGAGAGTTTGTATTCTATTGCATTATACAGCTTTCCTACTCCTAACGAAACAATTCTGAGAGTCCCAGAGACTCCTCAGTTTTCTCTGCATGGCTGTCTAAATATGTGTTTTTTATACGGGTGGTATAGGAAAAAGTGTAATACCTTTAGTGGGGTTCCCAGATTGTTTGAATAGTGCCGTAGTAAACATGTATTTGTGCTTAAGCATGGTATATAGCGAATGCATGTGGGAGAGATAGAGGTGCTTTTGGGTATACATACCGAGTCCTACCACTGTCCGAGGTTTCGTTAGCCACCCCCACCCTTCTCTCACTGTCCGTGGTTTCTTTCACACCCCCATCCTCCTACTTCATGTTGCCTGCCCCTCCCAAGACTCTCGCCCTGTTTTTTTTTTTTTTTTTTTTACACAGGCTACTGTGCAACATGGCTTAAAGGGAAAAAAGCGATATGACGCAGTCAATGCTGGCCACGTCATACTTTTTTTTACTTCTTTAAGCCCTGTTGGACTGCAGCTCGTTCTGCAGTGCAACATGTAAAAAAAACATCGAAAAAGTCAATAGATCTCGCAAAGGCGAAACCTATTGGCTTTGTCATTGCATGTTTTACTCTGTGCATCTATTGGAACAAGTTGATTCACTGTGAGTGGAACACTGATAATATAAATTCAGTTACATGCTTTAGGGGTGGGGGTCCAATCTCTTCAATCCATTCCTTATACAATTTGTGACATAACAACCTCACGCTTTATTTTCACACTATGGGGCCGATTCCGATCTGGGTCGGAAAACTCTCCGACCGAGCCGGATCCGGAGAGATTTCCGACCGAGCCAGACTCCTGCAGTCCGACCGAGTGAGTACGATGCGGCCGCATGCTGCCGGACTCGATTCGGTCGGACTCCCATTGAAGTCAATGGGAGCCGGTCGTACGACGCGTACATGGGCTCCCAGTGACTCAATGGGTACGTCGCGAACAAGTGCGCCCCCTACAGTGTGTATGCGTCGGTGCAACTCGCACAGTACATGCATGTTTAGGGGGGACCCTTGGGTCCCCCCTGTGCTCGACTCGTACGGCTACGGGTGCAGGGGGGTCCGGCACGGACCCCCCCAAGTCCGGATCCGGGAGCTTTTTCGAGCCAGACGCTCCGACTCGATCTGGCTGTCCGACGCGTCCATCGTACTGGCTCGGTCGTAAAACGTCTCCATTGCGCGCCACGAATCGAGTGCGAACGAGTCGGACGGAGCGGGTCGGACACGAAAACGAGTCGGTCGGCGATTTCGCGTTCACTCGCATCGTACTTGCTCGCTCGGACGACTGTACGAATCGGTCGGAAACAAAGCCTCCGACTCGGATCCGGTAAAGCCGAATCCGATTCAGAGCCCTACCGACCGAGATCGGAATCGACCCCTCTGTCTTACATTTTCGCACGCTTTTAAGTACAGAGCAAAATTAAAAAGCTGTCAAAATATTTTTTCCTATGATTACCATCTGCTACTGGCCCGACATTGCATATTCAGATTGTCCTATGCGGGACAGCACTCTCCACTCAGTCAGCTGCTCCGAACACTTTTCGATTTGTGACTCTGACACATACTTCAATCACCTGTTTGCTTCAACAAGGTAACTCTTACTGAAGGGTGCTTTTTCAAGCATAAATCCTTTGGAAATGTGTAGTGTTGTTTGGTATTACTCTTGTTTTGCAACTCTATATTAGTTCAGTATTTGAGGCTCATAAACTTTGTTAAATATTTTATTACTCTTCATTTCCTAACGCAGGTGGTATGGCAGCATATCGCTTTACACCACTTGGTTGTGGTGTTTTAGAGAGAATCTATTTAATATGCATTGCAATAACAAGCATTGGCAAAGCCAATAGGTCTTGCCTATGCAAGAGCTATTGGCTTTGCCAGTAGGTTTTTGCCGTGTTGCATACTAGCGTGGCTGCTGTTCAGCATGGCTAAAGGTTAGTGGGGTAAAGGAGAGTGGCGTGGAGTGTTGTAAAGTAGAGTAGAGTGGAGGGTTATGGAGTGACGTGGAGTGGTGTAGAGTGGTGTAGAGTTGAGTGGCGTGGAGTATCATGGAGTGGTGTGGAGTGTCATGGAGGAAGTAGAGTGGGATAGAATGTCGTGGAGTGACATAGAGGGTGTTGTGTAGAGTGGAGGAGAGTGTTGTAGAGTAGAGTGGTGTTGAGCAGAGAAGATTGTCGTAGAGTGGAATGGCACAGAGTGGCATAGAGTGGAGCGGCATAGAGTGGAGTAGTGACTTATAGAATAGGGTGGAGTCAGGTGACATGGAGTGGCATAGAGGGAGTTGCGTAGTGGGTCGTAGAGTGGAGTCGTGTTGTAGAGTGGAATTGAGTGTTATAGAGTGGAGTAAATTTTAATGGAATAGAGCGTAATAGAGTGGAGTATCATAGAGTGTATAGTGTCATAGAGTGGATTGTTGTAGAGTGGCCTAGAGTGAAGTGGCTTAAAGTAGAGTGGTGTAGAGTAGATTGGAGTAGAGTGCAGTGGAGTGGAGTGTATAGGTTTTGAGTAAAGTGGTGTAGAGTGCATTGACTTACAGTGAAATAGAGTGCAGTGGTGTAGATTTGAGTGGTGCAGAGAAGAGTGCAGGGGTGCAGAGTGCAATGACGTAGAATAGATTGTTTCAGAGTAGAGTGAAGTGGCGTAGTAAAGTTCAGTGGCAGAGAGTGCAGTCTTGCAGAGTAGAGTGTCATAGAGTGCAGTGGTGCAGAGTACAGTTGTGCAGAGTACAATAGAGTGGCATAGAGTTCAATGGTGTAGCGAGGCATAGCTTGCACTGGAGTAGCGTGCAGTGGCGTACAGTGCAATAGTGCAGAGTAGAGTGGCTCTGAGTTCAGTGACTGAGAGTGCATTCTTGCATAGTAGAGTGGCGAAGATTGCAGTGACGTGGAGTAAAGTGGGTCAGAGTAGAGTGGTGCAGAGTACAATATAGTGGCGTAGAGTGCAGTGACGCAGAGTGCATTGGTTTTGAGTGAAGTGGTTTAGAGTAGAGTGGCATAGAGTAGAGTGGTGCAGAGTAGAGTGGCACAGTGTAGAGTAGAGTGGCATAGAATGCAGTGCCGTAGCGTGGCACAGATTGGAATAGTGTGGCATAGAGTGTAGTGGCGTAGAGTAGATTGTTTCAGAGTGTTGGAATTAAATGAAAAGTCTGATCTGTGCTACCGTACATAATGATGCTTAAGTTAGCCTTTGCGGTGCCATTTCATATTTAGCCACCAATTCCAGCCCATGATCACAATTAATTGCTCCCTGGCTCTGCAAGTAGTAGCCATGCTGAATTTTCTGTGTCTCTCAAGGTTGGGCCTCGCTGTACTAATGAATACATAGTTTTGTACTTCTGCATACCTTTCTCATGAGATGGAACGCTGCTCCCACTGGCTCAGCTGCAGGCACAGACAGAATGACCTTGCCAGAGAGATAGTGTGTGCCCGGTCTCAGACTCTTAGCTCATCTTTGTGTGCCCCTTTGTTTCTTGCTGCCTTCTGTGGAAAGTTACTGGGTGGGTGTGTCTTGTGCTCATGCTGAAATGTATAATTGTTACCTCTATGCTTGTGAAAGCCAGTCCCCTCGACAGCCATCCCAGGGTGCTGGTCAGATTGGACTCCGCTGCAGTGTATTTTACCAATAAATGATTGTTTGTATTCTCTACTGTCTGACCGACTCTTCACTTGTTTGGAAGGCTATGAGGTGGTCGTAAGTGACCCGGGTGGCCCTAATCGGGTCACTTTCTTCAGTTGGCGCCCGAACAGGGACTCCTCCTTTGGGTGTCCCATCCTCGCCCGTAATCGGGTGTAAGGAGGACGGGGTAACGTCTGGTCGGATGGGCGGATCAGGGTACCCTGCACGATAGAGCTTTGCACTCGCAGCTGCCCGCCTGTCTGATCAGGCGGCTCCTCGTCTAGTGGTTACCCTGGCTGGGGTCCTGAGAAGGCGAAACCCTTGGATTTGATCATTTGGTCCGAAAAGTCGGCAGTGGAGAATAATCTTGTTTGACCTGTGTGCACCGGGTGAGTTCATCTTGAATTCTTGGTAAGTGCGGTGCCGTCTTGTTTGAACTTGGTGGGTCTGTGGACCCTTGAGATACAGAGTGTTTGCGAACGCTCTGCCAGGCCACTTGGAAATTTGGTCTACTCTTGAAAAGGTCCGGGGCTAGAGCCTATCTACATGTCTTGGTACAGTCTTCGGACTGTCTGGTGCAGTCTCCGGACTGCCTTGTCTTGGTACAGTCTGAGAACTGTCTTGTCTTGGTACAGTCTGAGGACTGTCTTGTCTTGGTTCAGTCTGAGGACTGTCTTGTCTTGGTGCAGTCTGAGGACTGTCTTGTCTTGGTGCAGTCTGAGGACTGACTTGTGGTTTTCTTTGCTTGACACGGTCTGAGGATCGTCTTTGGAACAAGCGCTTGAATGTGTTTTGTGAATATGGTGCACCATCAGTTTGTTTTTGGTACGGTCTGAGGACTGTCTTTTTAAAAAAAAAAAAAAAAAAAGGCACTTGCAATTGCTTTGCCAGGCAAAATAATGAATTTGGCTCCTTTTTGAAAATGCCTGGAATGAGTTCCTTGTTGTTCTGCAGATGCATGATTGGAAGAAGATCAGCCGGCGCAAATAATAGTAATAAAATATATGTTTGTTTTTTACATAGGAAGAGGAGGCAGTCTATGTTAGATTTCATTTTGAACATGGCTGAAGGAGGTTAACAGAGGCGAAAACGGATGGAAAGGAATGTGGGCATTGCTGGATGGAGGGAGGCTGCTTTGAGTCTCGGACATGGACTGCATTCTGGGAGTGGCACGTGGAGTTTCGGTGCGTGAGGAGTGAAGGCAATGAGTGGGGCTCGCTGGGATGTTTCAGTCTGATGATGCTCAATTAATTAATTCATTATTGATTTGAGTGTGTTGAATGTGGATTTGACCTCATCATAGAATGTGCATTTAATTTGAAAAATGTGTTGTGAACATTCAAGGTAGTGTATATTTGTGCTAAACAGACACGCATTTTAAAAGTGCAGTAGGAGAGATGAAATACACGCTCGTGATTCAGTAGCGTTGGAAGGGTTGCTGTTTAGCCTTGAGATAAGAATGGAATGTCTGTAGCTGTTCTCTGTTCGGTCTCTCCATGAAAGGGAGGCAGGCACAAGTTTTTTTTTCTTTCCCTCTTCTCGAGTTTCTGAAAAGGAAAAAAGGAGGGAGGGGGGATTGAGCAGCTTCTGTGAGAATGGCAGGAGAGACGTGCAGAGATGACAAGCGCAGATCGAGGAGTTTAAGTTTTATGTTTTGACTACCAGGCTTTGTAAAGTTTTAATCTGTCCTATGCATTTATTTCTCGTTATGGGAGGTTTTGCAATTATTAAAAATAGATCTAGCTATATGTTGAACACACCCTTACATTATATTTCAGGAGCACTTCCAGAGCCCTGATTGTCTCATTTTCCATAGAAAATAGGTTTCTCTCCCTTTATGGGGTACTTTGTGTACAATATGCTTTGTGCAAGCATGATTGAGCTGTTTGTTTCTCTTTCTGCTGTTTCTGCTTCTGCCATGTTGCTCAGGCTGTGTAGGCTATGGCACATTTTGCTTTCATGGCCAGCAGAGATGATAATGTCTGTTATTTATGCTGTTATTCCCACTGTGGTTTTCATCCCCCGATATTAGTGAGAACTGGGACACGGGTATGTGGATTTGTACGTGTGATCTGAAGTGGAAAAAGAAGGGAAGAGGGTAATAGCTAATTTGTGTGGAAGGTGTGTGGAATGTGATAAAATAATGAGCCTTTTTGGCCAACACATTGTCTTTAGGAATATGATGGCTATATTGTTTGGTTTCTAGGAGCAGTATTTCCAAACTGCTGCGCTGCAGATTTTGTGTGATCCCAACAAGGATAATTATTTTGCTGGGCCGCATTGTCATGACTTTGGGTTCCCTTATCCCGCCGTGAAAAGGGACGGGGTGAGATGACAGTTTGTCGCCAAAGGAAAATGTGAGTGGGTTTGACGCTGTTTTATTTTAACATGACTTGAAGGTGTTCCTAGATTATAGTGGGCAGGATTTGTCTATTGAAAGGGGAGTTGATTGTTTGCTCATAGATTAGTCTCTAATGCGTTTTCTGAAATAGCGATTTGATTGTAGACATTTGGAAGTATTTGGTCTACATTGCCTCTTTCTGTCACATATTTAACATAGCACAGTGTTATGAGTGTTTTGGTGGGTGTTTCAGATGCATTAGTTGTAGCACATGTTTTGCGCTCTCTTGCTCTGATTATTGGTCCTTTTTTACTGTGGATTTTCCATTTCAGTTAATGACTTATTGTGGTGAGCATGTGATGGGTTTGGCATCCTACTATTACTGCTCTCAGGCAGGTGAATGTCTGATGACGGGCCTTAATGTAAGTAATGAATAGTGTTTGTTCCCCCCCCTGAGTTTTGCGGATGTGCCATCCACTTTGTGGGTAACAGGCGATGTAGAGCTGGGATTCCTACAGATTTCACGAGCCTTGTTGTGTATGATACAGGATTTGGTTGAGAAAGGTGTTGGTGAAGAGACGACTGGTAAATAGTAATAGTCCCATTATTTTGATTGTGTTTACAATTTTGTGACTGATTGGTGTGAAGTTCATGAAAAAGTTGTTTTCCTACATCTTGCTGTTCTAGCCATTGCTATGGTTCTGCTAATGGTTCTTTCTGCTGTTCAATGTTTTTCTATCACTGATCTAAAATACATTCTTTGGCGGTACTATTTATTTCAATAATAGGTCTTTGTCCGGATTTCACATTGACTGGTAGGAGTCATAGGCTCCGCTGCGCTTCTTAGGACTATGCAGAAAGACAGAGGATCTATAAAAACGTTTAAAAAAGGTAGTTATTTGCTCATAGTTTCAGACACATACAAAGTTGTAGGGACACTACAGTTAAAGAGTGTTGGACATGGCATCCTTGGCGTGGTTTTCCCTGACTTTTTGTATCTACCTCCTATGTTTTTGATGCTGTGCTGGATTTAGTTTTTGCTGGCTTATATGCTTTGGGCATTTTCCCGCTGCTGGTCAGTGTCACAGTGCAAGTGCTCCCTGTGTAACATGATATTGTGCTTGGTTCTCCCTGATTTGCGTATTTTGTTTTGCCAGTAGATCTCTAGTGAAGTGCACTGGGTGTGCCAGGGCTGGTGGATCGGGTGCTACTGGTGGGCTTGCGGCGCTGATTGTGCCGCCCACATGAGTGGCCCGGAAAAGACATCTCGGGCCTGCCACCATAGTGCCTACGTGCAGATTGTTCATAGGGCACGCCTATGGTGGGCCCAGGGTACTTCCCCCTGGACGGGGTCCGGTGTGTGTGAGGGGTGGGATGTGTGCTGGTGTGGATGGCGTGTCCTGGTGGTGAAATGCTGCCATTTTCCTTTTTCACTATTGAAGGGCCGTCCTGCCGATAGGACAGAATGGGGAATTTTTGTAACATTTTACGAGTATATCTTTCATAGGGACAAGATAAAGAATAGGAATATGGTAGCCCTGAACTCAGAATTTGATAACACATCTTTTAGTAAGGTTGGTTTTTAAAGTCTGTGTTTGAAAACAGCACTTTTAGAAAGTGGCTATTTTCTTGTCCAACATTTCTGTGTGTTTCTGTCTTTTTATGGATTGACTGTCTTGTTTCATTGTGACAGAGAAAGAGGATGTGCATTTGGTGTGGTGTCCTTTTGTGGTGCTTTCACTGTGTTACTGTGAGTGTTGGTACAAATACTTTACACATTGCCTTTGGGATGACCCTGTCTGCTCGCGCCAAGCTAAAAAGGGGGTGAGCGGGGGTTATCTAAAGAGTGTTTCCCAATACCCTGACTCGACGGAAGGGCCTCTGTTTGAACAAAGGTACCTACCTCTGCCAACTGGAGATCCTCTTGTTATTGCATTTGGCTTTAAATGGCTAGGGAGTGTGCCTTCCAAAAGGGGTAGGTATTGTCGTCAGGGGGTCACCTGCTTAGGTCACCTACTGTCGAAGGGGGGTAGGAGATTAGCTCCTTGATGAACTAACACATTAAAGAAGTGCATGAAGAGCATGAGCCTTTATTTAAGCCTTTATTTTTTTTTAATGCTTGAAGCAGTCTTTTGAGCAACTGACACTTGGACAACTAGCAAAATGCGCTTTCACCGGCTTTTGTGCTTGGTATATATATATTGTTGCGTGCTTTCTTGTGTTGTAAGTACACAAGATGGCTTGTTGTGCGCTTTCTGTCTTTGATGCTACCGCAAGAGCCCTCCCGAGCTGTCTAGGGGGCGGTCATGATGGTGGCCGTCTCCATAAGACAATCGGTTGGACTCGATTTAGCTACTAATTTCACAGATATGGTATTCCATGCTGTGAACATGCCTTTGAATAAACAGAGACACAGCACCTCACCAGTGCACGTCTAACCGGCTATAAAACAGTACTGTTTGGCAAAAAATGTCATGATTAAAAGTGTGTCACCTTGAAGTCAGCCATGTTACTGCCCCTCTTTTCTGTAAATTGATGGAATTGGAATTGAAAAGGAGATGAAAGGACGGGTAGACTAGACTGATTTTCCCTTATCCGACCCTCAAGGGTAACAATATGTTGAGGGCTCTTGTTTAAATCCCAGGTGGCACCACCACAATTGCTCATGTTACCACCAACACTACATACAGTCGCAGAGACATCATGAGTCCCTTATCAGTTAGCCTGAGTAATTGAGCTGACAGCCCTTACTAGAGCTGGTGAATAGTAAGTGTAGTGCCCACCAAAAAGTAACTGATGATGTGAGAAGGGATAATGTAAAATGATCAAATTGAAAAGAAAAGAATGTTTGTAGCAGGCCATGCTGGGTGGGTACCGGAAGTCATGATGTTTGAATAGAAAGTATAGCATAATTGAAAGGACAAAGAATGGTGTATTGATAGGCCAGGGAAGGAAAAAGAATGTTGCCAGATGCATATGTATTTCCTGTGGTTATGAGGAGACATTGTCCAACTCGTGTACTGTATGGTGTGCATGACGCACAATACTAGGATGGGTTCCTGTATGCCCCCGGTAATTTCGCACCACACATTTTCCCGTTCTGACGTTCTTCAGATGAATAATATAAGAATAGACGGATAAAGTAATTCAAAGGCTGTCCTGATTGTTCTTTAAAAGTTTAGTAAATGGATTGAGGCTTATCCCACTATTTAGTGTTGAGAGGCAACAAAAGAAAAATTATTTAAAGTCTTATCCTTGCCAGTTAACTGAAAGTTTGCATTCTATCCACTAATAGGTCCGGGACGCCTTGCAGTCACAGGGGCCCGGACGTGATGCACAGTCTGGCTGCTTGTTATGGAACATCTATGCATACGACTGAGGTGAAGCTGCAGAGCAAAGAGGTGCTGGACGAGGCAGTACCACCGAAAAACAAAAGAAAGAGGGGCTATTCAGGAGCCCCAGCCTGTTGGTTCACCTGTGCTTGAGTCCCAGCCCATTGAGCCCAGCCTGTAGGCTCGCCTGTGTTTGAGCCTCTGCCCCCTGGTCCTCTTGAGTCTGACCCCCCTTTTTCCCTGACCCCTCTGTGCCTGGAGTGACAAGGTACAATATATGCCCGACGGAGGAACAGTGCACCAAGGGAAAGTTGGAATGGACTTCATGGACGAAGAATAGGGTGCAGGTACCCTGTCTAAGGTACCAGTGATAGAGTAGGGAAAGAGAGATTGGTGCATTGTTTGGACAGTCAACGAACGGGGCAAATGGACTGTGATTCTAAAGAAAGAAATACCTTGCCCTGCAACGAGGGATCTGGATCCGAGCTAGACGACCAGCTCCACCGCCGGTGCTCAACAGCGCCTACGGCAGATGAACAATAGGAGCCTGCCAGTGATGGCTCTCTGAAAGACACCGGAAAGAAGAGTTTTGCCCATCCTCTTGTTCCCTGGTTACCAATTCCATTGTATTGTGTAGGAGAGTAGGACCTGCCTCTTATGTTGCCCCCACTTTTTTTCTGATGTTTACACTGGTTTCTGGCTAAAGTCAGGCTAGGACCCTGCTAATCAGGGCCCCAGCCTCTCTGTTCTCTCTAAACGATTTGGAGTGCACTCTAGGTGCACTAGTGATTGGATACTGTGGTACCTTATGAGTCCCTAGTATATGGTACCCTAGGTACCAAGGGCATAGGTACTCCACAGGCCTACCAGGGGCTGCAGCATGCATTATGCCACCCCTGGGAAGCAGACTAAATCTGACACCACAGGCCTACTACTGCAGCCTGAGTGAGGAAGTGCTAGCACCCCTCACTGAGATATAGGTTCCCTATATCTCTCCTGCACACACATACAACCCTATCAGTCACCCCTAAGGCAGGCCCTATCAATCCTGAGGGCAGGGTGCTTGGCTTCTATGTGAGGGGTGCCTCTGCCTGAGCAGGGCCCCTCTGCAGCTCTCAGAGTCCATTCTCTGGTGCTGTTTGTGGATGCGGTTAAACCATATACTTTTAAGTGCATTATATCCTCGCGGTAAAATGCTAACTTTGGAATGGCTGCATCGAAACATGTCGTGTTTGGTGTCAAACACCTTGGAATACTACCCCCTGCCAGTCCTGGCGGCGGGGTAGCATTCCACCCTTCTAGAGGGATAGACATGTACCTACTGTGGAAACGCGGTAGAATCCGACAGAGCCCTGGCATCACAAAATGGATGCCACCAGTCACAGACACTGGGCTGGCCTCCTGCTGATGACCAACACTCGCAGTGGAGGGAGCCCAACAATAGATATCCTGTCCCAAGGGGTGTGACCACCTCCCAGACAGGGTTTAGTGTATTGGGGCTGGGTGGGTGCACTCTTAGAGTGCTTTGAAGACCTGCACTGGGGGAGCAGAAGGCTCCTCTGTGCATATGCCAGTTCAAACCGGCTCAGTGGCTACCTGTCCCTGCTCTGGCACGAAACTGGACAAAGGGAAGTGGGTGTAGCCACCCACTCCCCTGACCCTCCCATAGGTAGGGTCATAGAGCTAGTCCCTCCCCTCCTTTTAGTATAAGAGGGGGAACCTGTGCATTGCACCCTAGATTTCCCTGGACGACGCTCTACAAGAAGAATCCCGGACCTTCGACGTTCCACTACCTTTGGAAGACTGAAGAATCTCCCTTGGAGTCAAGGAGTGACTCCCCTGCTTGGCAGGTACCAAAAACTACAAACAACGATCGCAAACTACGCCGCTGCCGCCGGAGTCCGAAGTCCCTGCAGCCCAAGAAGTGGATTTCCTGACTTCTCAAAGGCCATCGTGAGTCCCCAGCGAAGCTTAGGCCAGTGAACCCCAAGAGTAACGAGGAACCGCGACCCCTGGGTACCGTGCACTATTGTCGAATGCAACCCCTCACAACGTTCCATGAACTTGTGCTTTGGACCACGTGTGGTCCCAGCCTCCAGCAGGAATCCCTCCTAAGATCAGATGCCTACCACATCCCGAGTGACCGTGGGCCCCTGTGAGAGAATCCTCCCGAGGCGTCTTCGCGATCCCTTGCCAGCCGGCTTGAGGGTCCCCAGAAGACTTTCCAAAGAAACCAAAGGGCTCCCCTGGTTGCTTCAGGCCTGCCCTGACTTACCCTTGCTGGGTGAGTTCCACAGACCTTGCTGGTCTGCGCCATCGTCTCTTCACACTTTCCCTGAGACTTGCTGTTACCAAGGCTTGTTGGCCCCGATCGAGTTGCCGACACCGCAGTAAGCCGCAGACATCGTAGGACACGCCGAATCCAGCTCCTGGTCATCGTCGACGCCTCCTGGACCTCGTGGCTGAAGAGTCAAGGCAAGCGTGAACGACCTGAACCCTGCGACGACGGTGGGCATTCCTCTTCCTTGCCCCGAGTCACTGCCAAGTGACTTTGAACACTGTCCCCTCTGCTTTCAGGTCATCCTTTCACCGAATCCAGGCTTGGATTCCACCGGACACTTCTTCAAACCATCACAAGCAGCAAGTCTTCTTTGATCGCCATTGAAAACGACGCCGCGACCCGACACCAAAGGACACCTGTGCACCCGGCTTCCCTGGGTGAGGTAACTCCAGCACTACGGTGCTCCTGTGGGTGTGGGCCCTCGAACTACTTACCCTGTAAGTGACTTGCTTGTAGGTTCACCAGAAGTATCCTAAAACTCTTACTTTCCCCGTGCGATTCTCGCACTGACTCGTACATGGTTCGCGTCTGTGTTAGACACACCGCGTCCGACTCCCTTGCAAATCCTATCTGTAGACCGTATCCTCCGACTCGTACTGAGTCCGATCGGTGTGTTCGCCTCGAACACTCAAGGGACCTTGAACATTGATATCTCAATCGCGTCTGAGCGCATAGACTCGTACAGGATTCGCATCGGTGCCAGGTCACCGCGTCCGTCCCCTGTGGGTCTCCTACAACTACCTGGGGTGGTTCTTGGGGGTCCCTCGATTCTAGATGCCCTAGACCTAGGTCTAGCAAACTAAGATTGTAATATTCAATTGTGCTAAACTTATCCAGATAATATTTGACTTGTACATATGTTCCTGTCCTCTAATCTCATAAAGAGATTAGTAGAGAGTGTTTATTAATAAATACATATATATTTGATATATATACCTGTGTGGTGTTTTTCATTTGGTGATTCAAGAGATTGTGTGGTAAAACAAGCTGCTTTACATTCCTTCAAGACTTAGCCTGAAGGCTGCTCTCCACAGCTACCACTAGGATAGCTTTCTATAAAGGTTGTCTTAAACCTATCTACCATAAGAGTCGAATTGTTCTGGTGCAAGGTGTCCACTTTAATTAGTGAACAGCATATACCAGGCCAACTTCTCACATTGGTGGCAGCGTGTGGGATTCCAGCTTGCCATTGTTTTACCAGAAAATCTCTATTTGAATTACTAACTGAAAACCACTATAGGTACTTAAGGTACATATAAAGTCAAGCTTAGTATCGATAAGTTCTACTGAACTTAGAGCTGTGTGCCAAGGGATAGCACACCCTTTCTACAGCTCAAGCTAGTATCAGTAGGCCACAAACTAGTGTAGGTAATACAACACTGCACAACACTAGAATGTCCTTAAAGGGTGGAACCAGTGGATCCACTCAGCCTCAGTATAAGGACATGGCTTTCTCTGATTTGAGAGCCATGTGTGTTGAAAGACACCTGAGACTAGGACAGAGTCCCTCAACCCTGCACCTGATAGATCTGCTGACAGCAGATGATCTTAGATTGGCTCTAGGAGCCATTGGGTCTGAATCAGTGGGTGGGTCAATTACAGTATCTGGGTCAGACGATGAAAATCCGAATGACCAGGACTCTGTGATTGAAGGGCCAGGCCTCAAGGGGTCTGAAAAGGACAGAGGAATTCTCCCTAAGAGAACTGACAGAGTGGATGAGAGGCATAGGTCCCCTTCCAGGGAATCTGAGCACTCTTATCACTCTGGCAGAGAATTTGTCCACCAGAGGAACTCATACTTTCCCATAAGAGAGACCTCCTCTGAAAGAATGTGCAAACTGCTGCAGTATGAGGAAGCAAGAGTTGCCCTCAGAACCAAGCAGTTGGCACTGGATAGAGAAGCCCTGGAGATCCAGAGAGCTTCTCGACGAGAGGGGTTAGAACCCCTTGGTGGCAGCAACAGTGTCCCTAGAGGCAGAAAATCTATTCCAGCCCATAGGAACCTGAGCAAGGTTGTTCCTCCCTACCAGAGTGGGGATGATATCCACAAGTGGATAACTGCCATGGAGAGGGCCTGTAGAGTACAGCAGGTCCCCCAGAAGCAGTGGGCAGCAATCTTGTGGCTCTCCTTTTCAGATAAAGGTAGAGACAAGCTCCTCACTGTTAGAGAAGAGGATGCTGATGATTATGAAGTCCTGAAGAGTGCACTAATAGATGGGTTTGGCTTAACCACTGAACAGTACAGGTTAAAGTTCAGAGACACCCAGAAGGCACAGACTCAGGACTGGACTGACTTTGTTGATTGTGCAACCAAGGCTCTGGAGGGTTGGCTGGTTGGCAGTAGGGTTACTGATTTTAAGGGATTGTATAATCTGATGATGAGAGAACAAATCCTTAATAATTGCCAGAACCAGTTGTTGCATCAGTACCTGGTGGACTCGGATCTGACCTCTCCCCAAGAATTGGGAAAGAAGGCAGACAAGTGGGTCAGAACCAGGGTGAGGCAGAAACCCCAGAACCAAGGGGGTGACACCAAGAAGCAAGATCCTAAGGGCTCTGAGAAGGGTGGGGATAAGTCAAAAGACCAGAAGTCTTCACAAGGGCCCCAAAAATCTGCATCTGGTGGGGAGTCACAATCGAACAAGGGAAGAGGCCAAAAGAAGCCCTGGTGCAAATTCTGTAAACAGAAAGGGCACTGGACTTCTGACTGTAACAAGTCCAAAGACCAAACCACCACCACTCCTACCCCTAAGGCAACTGTTCCCCCTAGTTCAGCTACTGGTGGAGGTGGTACACAGTCTAAGGGTTTAGTAGGGTTGACCCTGGGTTCTGAAGTGGACTCTGACCTAGTCAGAGTGCCCACTCAGGCAAAGCTGATTTGTGAGGGAGACCTTAATATGTCCTTCCTAGTGAGTCCCAGTAACCTGGGCAAATACAAACAGCAGCCTGTAATAAATGGCAAACAGGCTTTGGCATTTAGGGACACAGGTGCTAGTGTCACCATGGTGGCAGAGGATCTTGTGGACCCTGGACAGATCATCCTGGGCGAAATGTACCAGGTGACCAATGCAAGCAACGTCCAGACCAACCATAGTCTGGCAGTTGTGAATTTCTCCTGGGGAGGGGTAACTGGCCTCAAGAAGGTTGTAGTCAGTGCAGACCTCCCTGTCGAATGTCTATTGGGCAATGATCTAGAGACTTCAGCCTGGTCTGAAGTAGAGTTATGGACTCATGCTGAGATGTTGGGCATCCCTGCAGAGGTATTTGCTGTGACCAGGTCACAAGCAAGAATGCATGACACTGAACAAGCTCTGGATCCTGGAACAATGGACCAGATGCTTCCCAGAGGAGGAGCAGTAGGGTAAAGGCAGTGCCTTCCCTCTGTCTCAGATCACAGATTCACCCCCAGAGGGAGGTGAAGCAGATCCTGAAGAAGGAACTGCCCCAGAGGGACTTGAGCCTGATCAGGTTGAGTTCTTGGGGGCAGGGGCCCTTCTAGGGAAGATCTGAGGAAGGAGCAACAGTGCTGCCCCTCTCTTGAACCCCTCAGACAGCAGGCTGCTGCTGAGGCTGCTGGGAGTGCTAGTGGGTCCCATAAAGTTTATTGGGATGAGGGACTCCTATATTCTGAAGGTAGAGACCCAGCCCCTGGAGCCACCAGGAGGTTGGTAATACCTCAGAAGTTTAGGGGGTTCCTCTTGACCTTAGCACATGACATCCCTTTAGCAGGACACTTGGGCCAAAACAAGACCTGGGACAGGCTTGTTCCACATTTTCATTGGCCACATATGTCAGAGAACACTAAAGAGTTTTGTCGCTCCTGTGTCACATGCCAAGCCAGTGGTAAGGCAGGTGGCACAACAAAGGCCCCCCTGATACCACTACCTGTGGTGGGGGTACCCTTTGAAAGGGTAGGGATTGACATTGTTGGTCCCCTTGACCCTCAAACTGCATCTGGGCACAGGTTTATCCTGGTGGTAGTGGATCATGCCACCAGGTACCCAGAAGCAATTCCCCTGAGGACCACCACAGCCCCTGTGGTGGCAAGAGCCCTCATTGGAGTCTTCTCCAGAGTGGGTTTTCCAAAGGAGGTCATTTCTGACAGAGGTACCAACTTCATGTCAGGGTATCTAAAAGCAATGTGGAAGGAGTGTGGTGTAACTTACAAGTTCACCACCCCTATCACCCACAATGCAATGGTTTAGTTGAGCAGCTTCAACAAAACCTTGAAAGGAATGATTAAAGGACTCCCAGAGAAGCTTAGGCGGAAATGGGACCTTCTTCTTCCTTGCCTGCTGTTTGCCTACAGAGAGGTTCCACAGAAGGGGTTGGCTACAGCCCATTTGAGCTTCTGTTTGGGCATCCTGTGAGAGGTCCACTGTGTTTGGTAAAGAGGGCTGGGAGTTACCGCTCAAGCCCTCCAAACAAGATGTGATGGACTATGTACTTGGTCTCCGCTCCCGGATGGCAGAGTACATGAAAAGGCAACCAAAAACCTGGAGGCCAGCCAAGAATTACAAAAAGCTTGGCATGACCAAAAGGCTGTACTGACTGTATACCAGCCAGGACAGAAAGTGTGGGTGTTGGAGCCTGTGGCCCCAGCAGCCCTCCAGGACAAGTGGAGTGGCCCCCATACAATAGTTGAACAGAAGGGAGAAGTCACCTATCTGGTGAATCTTGGAACTCCCAGGAGCCCCCTGAGGGTGCTCCATGTCAACAGATTAAAGCCATATGTTGACAGGGCTGACATGGGCTTGCTCATGGCAACTGATGAGGACCAGGAGGAGGAGAGTGACCCTCTCCCCGACCTGCTCTCTCAGAACCCTGATGATGGGTCAGTAGATGGTGTTGCTTTGGCAAGCAGCCTCACTGACCATCAGCAAACTGAGTGCAGACAAGTTCTGCAACAGTTTAGACATATGTTTAGCCTGACCCCTAGTCAGACTTCCTGGTGCACCCACGAGGTGGACACTGGAGACAGTCTGCCTGTCAAGAATAAGATCTACAGGCAACCTGACCATGTCAGGGACTGTATCAGGACTGAAGTCCAGAAAATGTTGGAGCTAGGTGTAATTGAGCCTTCAGATAGCCCTTGGGCTAGTCCAGTAGTCATGGTACCCAAGCCTCATACCTAGGGTGGTAAGAAAGAAATGAGGTTTTGTGTAGACTACAGAGGCCTCAATGCAGTCACTAGGACTGATGCCTATCCCATACCAAGGGCAGATGAGCTGATTGATACTTTGGCCTCAGCCAAGTATCTGAGCACGTTTGACCTAACAGCTGGCTACTGGCAGGTCAGATTAGCTGATGAAGCAAAAGCCAAGACAGCATTTTCGACCCCTGGTGGGCACTACCGCTTTGTGGTGATGCCCTTTGGATTGAAAAATGCACCTGCCACTTTTCAGAGGTTGGTGAATAAAGATCTGACAGGGATGGAAACTTATTGCTCAGCTTATCTAGATGATATTGCTGTCTTTAGTTCCTCCTGGCAGGATCACCTGGTCCACCTCAGGAATGTTTTGGAGGCCCTGCAAAAGGCAGGCCTCACTATCAAGGCCACTAAGTGCCAGATAGGGCAGAGTCAGGTTGTGTACCTGGGCCACCTTGTAGGTGGGCGCCAGGTTCAGCCTTTACAGAGCAAGATCCAGACCATAATGGAATGGGTTGCTCCAACCACCCAGACACAGGTGAGAGCCTTCTTAGGCCTATCTGGGTACTATAGGAGGTTTGTCAAGGGATATGGATCTAGAGTGACCCCCTTGAATGATCTGACCTCAAAGAAAATGCCAAAAAGGTTCAGTGGACAGCTAGCTGTCAAAAGGCATTTGAAGACCTAAAGCAGGCCATGTGCACTGCCCCCATCTTACAGAGTCCAGACTACACCAAAAGTTCATTGTCCAAACAGATGCTTCTGAGCTGGGTGTGGGAGCTGTACTGTCTCAACTGAATGATGAAGGTCAAGACCAGCCAGTAGCTTTTATTAGCAGAAGGCTGACCCCTAGAGAGAAACGTTGGTCTGGTTTGCTGTGGTATGGGCCCTGAAGAAGCTGAGGCCATACTTGTTTGGTACTCACTTCATAGTTCAGACCGACCACAAGCCCCTCCTATGGCTTAAACAAATGAAAGGAGAAAACCCAAAACTTTTGAGGTGGTCCATTTCCCTACAGGGGATGGACTATACAGTGGAACATAGACCTGGGACCCAACATGCCAATGCAGATGGACTCTCAAGGTATTTCCACTTTGAACACAAAGACTCAACTGGTCAAGGTTAGTTTAGTGTCCCTGCGTTTGGGGGGGGGGGTTGTGTAGGAGAGTAGGATCTGCCTCTTATGTTGCCCTCACTTTTTTTCTGATGTTTACACTGGTTTCTGGCTATAGTCAGGCTGGGACCCTGCTAATCAGGGCCCCAGCCTCTCTGTTCTCTCTAAACGATTTGGAGTGCACTCTAGGTGCACTAGTGATTGGATACTGTGGTACCTTATGAGTCCCTAGTATATGGTACCCTAGGTACCAAGGGCATAGGTACTCCACAGGCCTACCAGGGGCTGCAGCATGCATTATGCCACCCCTGGGAAGCAGACTAAATCTGACACCACAGGCCTGCTACTGCAGCCTGAGTAAGGAAGTGCTAGCACCCCTCACTGAGATATAGGTTCCCTATATCTCTCCTGCACACACATATAACCCTATCAGTCACCCCTAAGGCAGGCCCTATCAATCCTGAGGGCAGGGTGCTTGGCTTCTATGTGAGGGGGTGCCTCTGCCTGAGCAAGGCCCCTCTGCAGCTCAGGCAGAGGCACCCACTCCCCTGACCCTCCCATAGGTAGGGTCATAGAGCTAGTCCCTCCCCTCCTTTTAGTATAAGAGGGGAACCTGTGCATTGCACCCTAGATTTCCCTGGACGACGCTCTACAAGAAGAATCCCGGACCTTCGACGTTCCACTACCTTTGGAAGACTGAAGAATCTCCCTTGGAGTCAAGGAGTGACTCCCCTGCTTGCAGGCACCAAAAACTACAAACAACGGTCGCAAACTATGCCGCTCCCGCCGGAGTCCGAAGTCCCTGCAGCCCAAGAAGTGGATTTCCTGACTTCTCAAAGGCCATCGTGAGTCCCCAGCGAAGCTGAGGCCAGTGGACCCCAAGAGTAACGAGGAACCGCGACCCCTGGGTACTGTGCACTATTGTCGAGTGCAACCCCTCACAACATTCCACGAACTTGTGCTTTGGACCACGTGTGGTCCCAGCCTCCAGCAGGATTCCCTCCTAAGATCAGAGGCCTACCACGTCCCGAGTGACCGTGGGCCCCTGTGAGAGAATCCTCCCGAGGCGTCTTCGCGATCCCTTGCCAGCCAGCTTGAGGGTCCCCAGAAGACTTTCCAAAGAAACCAAAGGGCTCCCCTGGTTGCTCTAGGCCTGCCCTGACTTACCCTCGCTGGGTGAGTTCCACAGACCTTGCTGGTCTGCGCCATCGCCTCTTCACACTTTCCCTGAGACTTGCTGTTACCAAGGCTTGTTGGCCCCAATCGAGTTGTCGACACTGCAGTAAGCCGCAGACATTGTGGGACACGCCGAATCCAGCTCCTGGTCGACGCCTCCTGGACCTCGTGGCTGAAGAGTCAAGGCAAGCGTGAACGACCTGAACCCTGCGACGACGGTGGGCATTCCTCTTCCTTGCCCCGAGTCACTGCCAAGTGACTTTGAACACTGTCCCCTCTGCTTTCAGGTCATCCTTTCACCGAATCCAGGCTTGGATTCCACCGGACACTTCTTCAAACCATCACAAGCAGCAAGTCTTCTTTGATCGCCATTGAAAACGACGCGCGACCCGACACCAAAGGACACCTGTGCACCCGGCTTCCCTGGGTGAGGTAACTCCAGCACTACGGTGCTCCTGTGGGTGTGGGCCCTCAAACTACTTACCCTGTAAGTGACTTGCTTGTAGGTTCACCAGAAGTATCCTAAAACTCTTACTTTCCCCGTGCGATTCTCGCACTGACTCGATCACATGGTTTGCGTCTGTGTTAGACACACCGCGTCCGACTCCCTTGCAAATCCTATCTGTAGACCGTATCCTCCGACTCGTACTGAGTCCGATCGGTGTGTTCGCCTCGAACACGCAAGGGACCTTGAACATTGATATCTCAATCGCGTCTGAGCGCATAGACTCGTACAGGATTCGCATCGGTGCCAGGTCACCGCGTCCGTCCCCTGTGGGTCTCCTACAACTACCTGGGGTGGTTCTTGGGGTCCCTCGATTCTAGATGCCCTAGACCTAGGTCTAGCAAACTAAGATTGTAATATTCAATTGTGCTAAACTTATCCAGATAATATTTGACTTGTACATATGTTCCTATCCTCTAATCTCATAAAGAGATTAGTAGAGAGTGTTTATTAATAAATACATATATATTTGATATATATACCTGTGTGGTGTCTTTTCATTTGGTGATTCAAGAGATTGTGTGGTAAAACAAGCTGCTTTACATTCCTTCAAGACTTAGCCTGAAGGCTGCTCTCACAGCTACCACTAGGATAGCTTTCTATAAAGGTTGTCTTAAACCTATCTACCATAAGAGTCGAATTGTTCTGGTGCAAGGTGTCCACTTTAATTAGTGACCAGCATATACCAGGCCAACTTCTCACATATTGCATTTCTCTCCCAATTACCATGTATCCTTTTGGTCGTTCCATTATTGAAGAAGAACAGCTCTTTGCAGCCCCGCTGATAATTCAATTATTTCGATTGATGCACATTCAATTCCTTTTTTTCTGTTCCAGATATGACATTTATTGATTTTTCGCACTGCAAATGAATATGTACATTAAGAAGATGTCTGTAACGGTGGTTGATATGACAGCTAGTTTTGTATCCAGGGGGCGGGGGAGATTAAGGTGGGTGAGAGCACATATGACTTCACTTACAGACTGAACATGACAACAAGCCCGTCTTAGATCCTGCATCATAATGTTCACTTCGCCTGTGGATCACAAGTTCATACTTGGCCTCCGAGGGGATGGTTTGAAAATATTGCCTCTCTTTTCTTTTTCCCACTGTATTTGTTGCCCCATCTACGTATCGCACATTTCATCAGCTACAATGTAAAAGTATGTTACACGAAAAATAGGCCCTTGTATGCACTGTCTCCCAGCTTGTTGTGTCTGCTGCGTAAGTACATTGACTCCTAAGCAAAGGACATCCATGCAATACAAATTCTAAGATCATGCTTCAGAAAGAGATCGAAGGGTTGATGAGCGTTGATGTAGATATTTTTTTAGGTCAACATGTCTCTTATAGTTTCCCTGCTTAAAAACGAGCATTTGAACATTTCTGAGTATTAATATATTGATCATGTGACTGGGGATGTTTCCCCTCCCTAGTATGAAATGACTTAGCGAAGGCTAAAAGGACGGTCTGTTGGAATTAAATGAAAAGTCTGATCTGTGCTACCATACATAATGATGCTTAAGTTAGCTTTTGCGGCACCATTTCATATTTAGCCACCAATTCCAGCCCGTGATCACAATTAATTAGTCCCTGGCTCTGCAAGTAGTAGCCGTGCTGAATTTTCTGTGTCTCTCAAGGTTGGGCCTCGCTGTACTAATGAATACATAGTTTTGTACTTCTGCATACCTTTCCCATGAGATGGAAGCCTGCTCCCACTGGCTCAGCTGCAGGCACAGACAGAATGACCTTGCCAGAGAGATAGTGTGTGCCCGGTCTCAGACTCTAAGCTCATCTCTGTGTGCCCCTTTGTTTCTTGCTGCCTTCTGTGGAAAATTACTGGGTGGGTGTGTCTTGTGCTCATGCTGAAATGTATAATTATTACCTCTATGCTTGTGAAAGCCAGTCCCCTCGACAGCCATCCCAGGGTGCTGGTCAGATTGGACTCCGCTGCAGTGTATTTTACCTATAAATGATTGTTTGTATTCTCTACTGTCTGACCGACTCTTCACTTGTTTGGAAGGCTATGAGGTGGTCGTAAGTGACCCGGGTGGCCCTAATCGGGTCACTTCCTTCAAGAGTAGAGTGAAGTAGGGTAAAGTGGAGTGGTGCAGGGTAGAGTGCAGTAGCATAGAGTAGTGGCGTAAAACGAAGTGGCATAGAGTGGTGCAGAGTAGAGTAGAGTGGCGCAGAGTGAAGTAGAGTGGCGTAGAGTGCAGTGGCGTAAGTAGATTGTTTCAGAGTAGAGTGAAGTGACATAGAGTGTAGTGATGCAGGGTAGAGTGGATTGGTGCAGGTTACAGTGCAGTGGCATAGAGCAGTGGCGCAGAGTGCACTGACCAAGAGTGCAGTGGCATAGAGTGGAGTGTTGCAGAGTAGAGTGGCATAGAATGGATTGGCGTAGACTCTTGCACAACATTTCTTAACCTTTTGCCTTCTGTGGACCCCTTTTGAGTCACTACTTCAAGCCAAGGACCCGGCCTAACAAATTTCTACAATTGGAACCTCAAAACAATACACACAATACAGAAGTAAGTATACACCAAAAGAATACACAAATTATGATATATTTTAGTTCAGAAACAAAAAAATACAAAAATCAAAATGTTACGTTTTAAAGCTTTTTAAAAACGTAGATTTATTTCTAAAACAAAATGTGATATCCTAGGCTCTAGCAAATCACTTTGTGTTTTGTGCTTTTATTGCATGCTCATGTTTTATCTGCACATATCAGCTGAGACCAAGAATCGTTCATTCCAGCTTTTGTTTGATGTACTTACCTTGCTCTCACAAATCAAGGTATAATACTAACTTAATTTTTAGGTTCAAATTTCAAATTCCTTCACATTTACAGAGCGTTTTAAAATGTTCAATTTTACTTTTTTATGTGTATATACTTTGACAATGAGGTCATAATGTTTTATTTTCTAACCTGTTGTGGACTTCCTTGATTAGGTGTTGTGGAAAACCAGGGGTCTGCAGGCCCCTGGTCAAAAACCGCTATCCTAGGGCAGAACACAACATTCCAGGCGTGCTCAATACACCTGAGGATAATTAGCCAGTGAACTTACAATGCTCTTTCCTCCCCAACCCCATGTACATCTGCTGTGTGCTAGTGGCTCTTGGTAAACTCTTTTCATTGTGCTAAATCGATTCCTTTGTTTAATACTTGCTTGTCTGATCTTATTAATGTCATTTTACAATGCTTATTTCCTCACTTTCCAATTATGTTAATCACGAAGAGTGTGAGCTGTCTCACATTTTTTATTTTTATACCATTGATAAAGTGTCTGTGACACAAAATACACTTTAGTTCTTGAATTCTGAATATATTTGTGCAGCTGTGTTCTATTGAAAGTGCCATATCCTAATTGAATGTCACCATAGAATCAATTCATGCCTTTATGATTCAAAACACTTCTTGAAATTTTTCTTGGACTTCCAAAACCTGCATAATTTTTGATGATTACCATTTTGTGTCTGCCCTCTTGTACTCTTTCAAGTCTGCATGCATGTTTAATATTCAAGTTAACTAAAACACGTTGGAGTGCCCAAATGGCAATTCTCAATAGTGCCCCAAGTTTTCGCAGCAATAAACGTTAATCTAAAATGGGGTCTCATATTTTTGTGTGTTTAGTACGTGCTTCATTGTTACATGAATGGGGTCTTGGGGGGCAGCAGACCATGGGGAGGTCTGTCCCCGGGAGAGATTGGGGATTGGAGCAGTCCAGTGAATGCGGCGGTTTGGGCTCTTTTGGGCTATGAGGTAGCCCAAGGGTATAAAACCCGGCATTTTGTATACCAGCCACCATTTTATTTTGGTGACACAGTGGCTGGTAGCGTTTTTCCCAATTGCCCAATCCTAATTTCGAGCTTTCAGGGTTTGGTTATATTGAGGTTGGTTTTACTCTGGACAGGCTTTAGATTGGAACAGGTGTCCAGGGGGAATGGAATTTTGTATGGTTGTCACTTTGAAGGAGGTGTAAGAGCAGTTGGCCATGAAGTTGGTGTGGTTAAGAAAGTTTGTGGTTGTTGATAGCGGCAATCCAGGCTGAAAGGGAACGCTCATGCCTGGATGAGGTAGGAAGTTTAAGGTTCCTTAGGAAGTTAAGTTAGTTAGAGGTTAATAGTTGCAGTAAAACTGTATAGGGGGGGGTTAAAGGTCTCAATTGCTGAAGATCAGCCCAGGAGAAGGTAGAGACTTGCAGGTTTAGGTTTTAGTGGGGGTTGGGGGAGGGGATGGGACATTTAGTGGTGGGGGATAGTTTAACATAAACAACATGTTTGTATCGTGAGGTTTTAGTTTTGTAAGGCGAAAGGACCAGGGTTTATATGTGATGTGCACCTGTTTCAATAAAAGCCGCCCTTTTCACACAAATCTGGTGTTAGTGGTCTGTGCTGCTCCCCTCTTCCCCAAACACAGAATTCTGAAAGAGTTTACGATTTTTGAATTGTTGCAGTAAAGGTTGTTCCATTCAAATTTTGACTTACTTGCAATGAAATATTCAGAAAATAAAGTACCCCTTGAAAATGATCCAGTTTCTACAACATGTTTTCTCTAACATTCTCAGCCGGGTCAGTAGGGTGTATCGTGAAAAGAAGTTAAAGGTAGAGTTGGCAATTGTGACAAATTTTGCACATTTCTCTCCTTTCCAATGTAAGTAAATCTGTGATGTTGAGCAAACTCCTAAATGTAGCTTTTGTTTATTTTGTTTTTCAACGAGGCAGTGCTCAAGGTAACAGTGCCCTTCGAAGCGGTGGTTGCAATGTAAGACTGGAATAATTGTTTACAGAACCTGCATTGAGACAACTTAGTATAGAGACCAGTAACAGCAGAATAAAATAAAATATCGTATATGTATTGAAAAAAGCATAAACTATAGCATAATATAAATACATTAAAGATACACAACAAAAATATACAAACTAGAGCCAAGACGACATTATTAGGGAACGTTTTTACACATTTCTTAATGCATTAGACTTGGATGGATTTAATAGTTGAGCTTTTTGCTTAGATTTGAAGAGCAGAAGTGAAGAGGCAAATCTTTTTCATGAATCCACCTGATTTTTCTTTTTAATCTATATGTATCTCATATGTCCCATTTCCTAAAATTGTAAACTTCTAGAAACAGGCTCACCCACACCAGAACTATTTTAAGCCATGGGCAAAGCGGCCAATTGGCTAGGATCCCACCTTTCAAAAGGTCCCCTGTACACTGAACGTGACAGACCCCATGTAGGAACCCTGTGGAAAAAAACACTTGCCTTTACATCATTTATTTCCTCTTCTTTGTGTCATGCTGGAAAAGCTGGCTGACTGGCACCCTGCCTACAGGGAGAGTTGCAAGGGTTAATTAAATCAGGTTGGACCGGGCATGCGCATTTTTAAGCGAGCGTGCCCCGCAGCCAATCATAACCACAGGGGCCTTTTCCTTCTGCACAATGAACGGTCTGCACTCTGTGCGCGCACTGCCTCAGGCCTAGAAATGCTCACGCTGCTACTGTTATCCTTCCTCAGAAATACTTAACTGGGCAAACAAATGCATCCAAATGAACATGTGAATGCAACAAAACTACATTCAGAGCAGAACTGTTTATTTCTGCCACTTCCCTTTGGTCAGATTTTACTCCCTTTTTTAAGGACACCAGGGTCCGTAGTACAAATAGGCTGCACTGTCCCTGTTTGCACCTTCAAATTGGTGTGCCGGGTGCACACAGGGGCAGTGTGCCCTTTTACCATCAATGCAGTGCCGCCAGGGCAGACGCAAACTTGTGCTTACAAAGGGCAGGGCATGAATGAAATAAGGAGCGGCTGCTTAAAGCATCCACTCCATCTTTCACTGTGCAGGCGGCACCTTATGGGCTGGAGCAGTGAGTGAGTGCATCCACATGAAGGTGGGTCTTTGGGGGGTTAATGGGACTCCTTTGCCCCTTGAGAGGGCTGGCTTCAGGGCCGCGCTTGCATTTCACCACCTTTTTGTAGCAGACACTTAATTACCTTCAGAAGGTCTCTTTGCCTCTGCAAACATATCCATGATACAGTGCGGGCGTAGCGGCAAAGTGTTTCCCTCATTTGCTTGGAGCCACACCCCAAAGCAAATGAGTGAACGCCCTTCTTAAGATAGGGCCAGCGCTATCTGTATTACATAAGCGGCTGCACAAGCATCTGTTGCCGTTTCCGAAATAATACAGTGCCCTGGGGCACAAAAAACAGGTGCACACCCCAGTGGCGGCTGGCAGGGAACAGGGCAGGGGGGAAGGACAGACAAAAAAAACCCACTTCTTTTTGCCGGCTGCCTTCTCTCCTTCGCTTCGGTCCCGTCCCACGCTGCCTTCTCCTCAGCTTCGGCGGAAGCAGGAAGCACACATGCTCCCTCCCCTAAGCCAATCATAACGCTGCAATGCAGCTTGTGATTGGGCTGAGCGCCATGGGGAATGGGAGCCTAGACACGTTCCTCACCAGGCTGTGAAATGCAGCCTGGTGGGGAACATGCAAATTGCGCATGACTGTTTGGCCGGCCCAAGAGGGCCGGTCAAACAGTCATGCATACTTAAGGAGTGCAAACCACTCCTCCCCCTGTGACCCCAGCCCCGCCCTGCCCAACCTAGCCCCGTAGTGAAAAATAAAATGATAATAGCCGGATTCTTATCATTTTATTTTTCCTTTCTCCGACTCTCAGAGCAGTGGGGCGATGGTCCTCCGCCTTAGCGGAGGAGCTACTCCTGGCAAACACCCTTTGCAGCATCAGGGTACTGTATGTAATATTGTCTTAAGCAGTTCTGTCTACTACGAAGATCATATTTTCCAAAGGCTATTTTTGTATGACTAGTACAATGCAAAAAATTAGAATTTTCAAAGATGCTTAAAGCTAAAAAAAAAACTGTTCAAGCATATTTCAAAGGATTAATGATGTAATCAAAAATCTTTCAAGTTAGTTTTTCATATGTAAGTCCTGAAGGGAAGGCACTAGCAAACACACTCTTGCTGGCTTCTAAACCTGAGCAACGCTTGACTATGTGCTGGCGCAATATACTGCAATGCACTAAGTGCTTCGTAACCTTGATAGTGATGTGAAGCACTACATAAATGCTGCAATTCAATAAAATACATGCACACAAATACAACCTCTTTAGTACGTGTAAAAATTACCTCTCGTCTCAATGCTGAGACACGCTGTTTGCTAATCAGTTATAAAACAAGCTAATTTATTTTAAAAATCATGAAGAAACCATGTTTAGTGGAGCTGCCCGATTGCACAAAGATTACACCACGATGCATGGCGGAAAAAGAGAGTATTCCGAATGTAAAGATACAATTGAAGTGATGTAAAAAATGATTTCGGTTGTGTGCTGGTGGTTTCAACTCGGGTATATGAACACTTTTTGAAGGAAATATTTTATAGAACAGTGCACTTGCATTTTTCTTACCTTTTCTCATGTTTGACATAATGAGGTTTACTGTTAATGGTGAGGTACAAAATATATAACGGTTAGGTTTATATCTATTTCTGTTTGAATTTCTTTGAATTTCTGGTTTATTTTAACTATTTAAATTGTTTTCTTTAAATGAAAGGAAATAAGACAGGCATTGCCTCTACACAGGGCCTCCGTACTAAGGGGGCCATTAGGATGGCGGACGGACGAAGTATTTGGGACCGCCCGCCTACAAGGGGGCGGTCCCACAGGGAAAATTAGAATGCGACCGCCACAATAGCGGTCCCATTGCCCATGTTTGGTATTGTGGCGGGTGCTGCACTCTGCAGCACCGGCTGCAAGACAAAACAGACACCCCACATCAAACCACTGTAAATCAATCAATCAGGGAATTGTAAAGCGAGCTACTAACCCGTGAGGGTCTCAAGGTGCTGGGGGGGTGCAGCTCCGAGTCAGCTGATGAGCCAGGTCTTGAGGCTCTTCCTGAAGGTGTGTAGCGTGGGGGAGCATTTGATGTTGAGCGGGAGCTAGTTCCAGGCCTTTGCCACGACATAGGAGAAGGCTCTTCCACCCACTCTGGTTCTGCGGATGCGCAGGATTTCTGCTAGGGCGAGGTCGGCGGAGCGGAGGTTTCTCTTGGGTACGTGGAAGGAGACTCTTTCATTGAGGTATTTGGGTCCGGTGTTGTGGAGGGATTTGTAGGCGTGGGTGAGTAGCTTGAAGGTTACTCTCTTCTCGACGGGGAGCCAGTGGAGGTCTTGCAGGTGTCGGGTGATGTGATCATATCCGAAGACGAGCCTGGCCGCGGTGTTCTGAATGGTCTGGAGTTTGCCCAGCAGGGTTTTGTTGATTGCAGCATAGAGGGCATTTCCGTAGTCCAGTCTGCTTGTTATGAGTGCATGGGTGACAGTCTTTTTGGATTCAGGGGGAATCCATTTTAAGGTCTTGCGAAGGATGCGGATGGTGTTGAAGCAGGTGGAGGTGACGGAGTTGATCTGGCGGGTCATGGTGAGGGCGGAGTCAAGTATGATGCAGAGGTTTTGGGCATGGTCCGTTGGGGTGGGGGGGGGTGTTGCCGAGGGTGGTGGGCCACCAGGTGTTGTCCCAAGCTGAGGGGCTGGGTCCGAGGACGAGGAGTTCAGTCTTCTCCGAGTTGAGCTTCAGACAGCTGCGGCTCATCCAGAATGCGACATCCTTCATTCCTTCCTGGACTTCACTGTAACATAATGATCTACACTTCAGCTGTTTAGAGGTGCCCCGTTAGCCCATGCCCCCACCCAGTTGTTCACAGTTACCTCCAATCCCCTTATCACTCAAAACCCCCCCAACAGCTCTGCAGCAGGATAATAGTACGCGTGCACCCCATTAGCAGGCGACCCCTCCTTTGGTGTCCAGCAGTAAGATATAGGTCACCCTCTGCTGGTCGTTGATCCGCGACCCGCTCACAACACGCAATAACTGTGAAGTTGGGTCCGCCACCCAATCTCCTCTGAAATGCAGTAGCAGCAAATGTCACTGGAGTTGTTCCGTATTCTACTATTCATGTTGCCGTTGCTTGTGCTGTAACCGTAAAGATGATAAACGCAGCAAAAACAGATCAAAACACACAGGGGAGGGATATGTCCTAGTGGCCAGAATGCTTATTATTATCGTTGTTGCTATTAACGTTATTTACAGAAACCGACTGTTTACTTCTGACATTGCGTGCTGCTCACTCTTGTGACTTATGGTACTCCAGCAATCGAATTGTGTTCTATAGATGCACCATCGTAATTTTCCTGAAGACTGGACATTCATACCTAAACTCCTGTTTCCATAGAATCCTATTGAGTTATATGCTCTATCTCCAATGACAATGCATTGTATCCTCCTTCGCAAAACTGTAATGCAGATACTGTTATTGTAGCATTGCGAATCATTGTTGATTGTGCCAATAGATTGTATAATGGAAATACAATAAAGAGATTTAAACAAAAAACCCAGACACCCCATATATATCCCTGCGCTACATGTCAGGCACCATGCGGTGCCTACCACATGGTGTAGGGACATGTAAGGGGGGGGCCCTAGGTGCCCCCCAGGGCCTATGTCCCTGGCCCAAGGGTTTAGGGGGGCCCGCTACGGGCCCCCAAATCCGTTTCCGCCTGCTGTTTTGCTGCGGGTTGACTGCCACAGAACGACCTGCAGAAAGGGATATTGTAATCCCTACGGCGGTGCCTGACAGGCACCGCCGCCATTCTGAGACTACTAGGGAGGTCTGACAGGTGGTCGGATAAAGACGCCTGTCGGGACCGTGGCAGTTGGTGTTTCCGACCGCCACCCGTCCAGAAACCATCGTAATATGGCGGACGGAGATCCCTGTTACGATGGCCGAGGGACTGCCACCGACAGCCTGTCTGTGGCGGTCCCCCGGTCATCGTAATGAGACCCTTAAGTCCCCAGGCTATGGCTATTGGAGTGGCAACTCAGTTTCCCTGGAGTTATCAACACGATTGTTATTAATATCTTGTGATGGGGGAGTGGGAGTTGGTCTTAGTTACTGGTAAATTATGAGGTGGACCCTGGAGGTCCCATCTAAAATAAGGAAAAAACTACAGAATTTGAAATACTGTACCCGGTTTTGCAAGGTTTCCTGATTACTCCATAGAGGTTTATCAGGAGACTCTGGCGAAAAACCTTGTAATTCCAACAAAACTTGCAACTCTCGGTATCTGTCCCGTCTGAATTACCAGTAAACTCATAATGAGAACCTTAATGATCAAACTATTTGTATTCTGCGGATAGGGGCATTTTTTAATTGTTAGGTTTTGACATAGTGGTCCTTACAAATACTTTGCACAGATGGCTTGCAGCATTTGAATGAAAAGTGTTCAGATCACAACTCGTAAAAGGAGAAGACATAAAAGGGGAAAGGTAACTGTGAATCAGTATAAATGCATCATTGTGATTATAGATTGCTGCTATGAACATTTAGTGCTGGATTGAGTAAATCTCGATCCGGCGACTTAGGATCTTTCCTAGGTGTAGCTTTGTGAAATGTTTGAATTCAAGAAGGTTTTCCAAGTTATGCCTGGAAACCAATGACAATTGAAGATTTGAAGGCATACTCCTGAAAAACGTTTGTGAATTTCATATTCTCATGAGCAAATATTATATACTTTATTTATATCTGAAACATGGCTCAGGGAGGGACTCATGTGGCCCTGACATAGCTATTGCTATCCCTTCAGATTATTGGATTTTTAGATGTTAAAGGACTAATAATTTAGGAGTAGGTCTTGCTGTGATATTTGCACCTCTCTCCAGTTGCTTATTCTGGATAGTCCACCTTTCGAGCTTACTGAAACATTACTTGTCCAAGCAAAATTATCTCCATCTCTGGCATGCTCATTTATTTGCTTACATTTTCTAATGTCATGATTTGGCCATCTTAGTCGAAGCCTTGGACCCATTAGCTCTCACTCAATTAGTTTCACCTCCAACACATGAAGCGGGACTTACTTTGAACTTAATTTTTAATTCAAGCTAATTAATGGCCATTAACACCCCTGTTGCTTTTCCATGGACAGATCATTTTGGAATTCCTTTTTTCTATTTATATTAACTCTACGGCCAAAGTGGGACTGATCTCAAACAGGCTCTGCAAGCAATCTCGGCCTTTGTCTAAAATCAATTCTAATACGCTTAAAGAGCTTTGCAAAGCTTTCCTGCCCTGTTTACATGCAGTTTAGATGTGAATACTAATGTAATGAATTAAAGGTTTACAAAAAACTCTGTAGAAAGGCTAACATGGCTTATGTGTCTATGTCTCCTCCCTTTGTCATATGGCTAAGAATTCTTCCAGTGACAATTTTAAAGTTTTAAATAGTAGTTTCTTTCTCCTGTCAGCAAATCATCTATCCCTACCTCTAAGGAACTGTGTGAGTGTATCTTCAGTTATTTTGAGTAGAAAATGTAAAGAAATATATGGCTCTTTTATCAATGAAGACTTTGCTTCCAGGAGTGGCACTGAGCTGCCTCTTACTTCTCACCAGCCTCAAACTGTATTATCGTATTTCCGCCCCCTAAAACTGGATACCATGCTTGGGCATATAGGTGCAGTTAAATCTGGCTCATCTAATGGCCCATGCCTTGCACATGTACTTCACAGGGCCTTGGACAGTTTTGCCCTAAAACTTCTGTATTTGTCCAGTGCATATCTGTCTTTGGCAGTTGTATCTAGATCAGGAGAAGAGGCACATATTGTTCCTGTACTGAAAAAGCTGATGGCAGATTCTTCAGTCTTGAGTAATTATCACTCTATTTTGCTGCTTCCTTTTCCCTGTAAGATCTTAGAAAAGGAAGTCAATCTCTAGCTTCCTGCTTTTTATTTAGAAGCGAATACCATCCTGGACAGAGATTTTATTCTCTTGGCAATTACAATAAAGTGTTTGATTGGTTTCCCCCTTTTTGAACGACCAATATCATTCAGTGGTTTTATATCCTTTTTGTGCCCGGCCTAGACCCTGAATATGTCTCTTCGGCAAGAATCATGCTTTTTAACATCTATCTTACGCCTCCAGCCCCCCAATCTTATTTGGGGATTTCAGCTTTTCAATAATGTCTTGTGCAGATGACACTCAAATTGTTGTCTCCTTTGCAAAAAAATTTGCCTCTGCCTCAGATATTCATGCTTCTCTATCAGCGATGGCCTTACGGATGAGAAAGAACTCCTTACAATTAAATGGGCTCCTCTTCGGTCACTGGCATAACGAAAGTTGAGGGGCCCGCTGCAAACTACATGGAGGGGCCACCTCCAGACTCACTCAGGAGCTCTCGGGCCAGGGTACTGTGCTGAGGGGGTCCCCTGGAGCTCGGCCTCCCCCGCACTGCAGGGGCCTTTGCTACACCACTGTCTTCGGTGGTGAATCTATCATTTGGATTACCTCTTGGTGGCCATATGATTTGTGGGAAGTTCCTGTTCCCAAAGAGTCTGAAATAAATCTAGGAGAGGTCATGGATGTCTCTCTGTCCTTTGTGAACATGCTATTACATCTTTCTGCTTCTACTACCTAAGCATGCTTTGTAAAACCCTCCCTCTTCGCATGCATCTTTGTCGAGCTTCAGTTCAAGCAGTTATCCTATCACACATAGGCTACTGCAGGTGTCTTTATCTCGGTCTGCTAATGAAACCTCTACAGCATCTTCAGCTCCTTCAGATTCTTTCAGTTAGACGCCTACTCAGTCTTTCCCAGTCTAACTCAATTTCCTTAAACCTCTGAGACTTACACTGGCTGCCTATAAAACAACGTATGTGCTTTAAGACTTTATGCCTTACTATAACCAGGATCTTGTTGTGATGCAATCTAAAGTCAACCACTATATTCTTCAGCCGGTACTATGCTCAGCAGACGCCCACTGACTGGCTGTTCGCTGAATTTCTCACACTTGTATGGGTGGGTGGTAGAGCTTTCTCACATCTAGCCCTGAAATTATGGAATTCTCTCCCCTTTATTTCTAGTGAGAGACTTGAAAAAATGGCTTTTTGCTTAAACTTCTTTTCTCCAGCTCAGCGCCAGCTTTCTAAAAACTTATCATCATCAGCATGTGGAAATCTTCCCAGCACTTTCTAACTTTTTGTTAAAAAATTCTCCATTCGCCTTAGCGGAGGAGCCGCCTGGTCAGGAATACATTTTGACATCTATTCAGAGTGATAAGGGGCCAGACGGGAGTTTGTTAATGCCCATAAACACATTTGTTTTTATGCTCAAAGCCAAATGACATGGAGCGCTAAATTCTCTCCCGCAGCAGGATTACTCACATGGAAATCTTTGTGCAAATTAATCTTTTACAACTGCAAAACCACTGCTTGTGAATTGGAAAAGTGGCAATGTACTCGTAAAAGGGTTTTTGCAAGTGGTAGCCAAACTTCAACAAAGATTTTTTTGTAAATCACACCCTTACAATTCAGATTCTTCTTGTTGCTCGAGTGACGTCCTGTTTCAATGGAACATATTAAGTTGGTTTTTCAGTCAGTTTAGTAACATTGTTTGTTAGTGTTTAAGACCAAAAATTCAGTCCAATGCACTACACAACACCTTGCTTATTCCACTAGTAAATCTCAGACCGCTTCATCAAAGACTCAGCAGTTCAAAGAAGCCCAATGACCTAACAAGGCATTAGAAATCAACCCTAGATTAATGTGATATGCATTTTAGTTCAGCAGTAAAGTCCCAGCGCCACTTAGACATTACTTAGAGGCTCTCTCTCCTGGCATGTAGTGCCACGCAGGGACATTTTCACAATGAGATAATGGTCAGGGTTCCTTGCTCCCCATTCAGAGATGAGTAGCATGAGGTAATGTCCCAATTGCTTAACGGTAATCTTCATAACTCCAGATCTTGCCTTCCTTGTCACAGTTCTTGGTTCCTGCTCCCTCTTGACTCTGCTTCCCAGCACCTTTTCGTTGGTATCAGCATGACATTTAGCAGTCTGGGGAGGATGTACCTTGGATGGGTAGATCGGAGTTTAAAAAAATAAAACAAATTCTATTGAAACAAGTGAAGTCCTAACAAGTGAGTCACCTTACGTTTTAGGACTGTGATGGGGAAGGCTTAAGAGGTGTTAATGGTACAGGGCTTTTCACAAAGATGCAGGCTTTTGTGGAAATCCTTACACGTAATATTGAAACAAAATCATGTACATTGCTTTAGCAGCTCACAGTTTTGAAATGGAGCAGCAGATAGCCCAGGAGCCTAGGTAGGGGAGCACCTCTCTTCTCAAGTCTGAGGAGAGCCATTACCGGGCTCCTGGGGAAGGGAAGTCTAGGCAAGATGAGTAAAAGATAAGAATGTAAATGCGAGGGGCTGATGGCGGTCAGTGGGACAAGGCCAAGGCACGATGATCAGCTGCAGACTGTTCTTTAAGTGGGGCAAGTCCCTCAGTGTGTCATTTCCGGTAATTATTATTATTATGAGCTTATAAAGCGCACTTATACCCAAGGGTGTCCTGGCGCTGCACACTGACTCCCTGGAGCACGAGGGGCCTATTCCCTAAATAACCAAGTCTTCAGCCCCTTTCTAAAAGAGAGGAGCTCCTCGGCATTCCTGATATGCGCCGCCAGGCTGTTCCAGGCTTTCGCTGCACAGTATGAAAAGCTATTTCCTCCCCAACTGCCCTTTTTTATTCGGGGCACCGCAACTAGTCTGCCTTCGGAAGAGCGCAACGCTCTCCCTGGCACATACCAATTGAAGCACCGACTCAAGAACTCTGGTCCACTGCCCTTCAATGCTTTGAAAACAGAGCACAAAGCCTTAAATTGAGCTCGTCTTGATACCGGCAGCCAGTGCAGTTGCCGGAGTCCCTCTCGAACGGAGGCAAACCTTGGGATGCCTGTTAGCAGTCTCGCCGCCGCGTTTTGTACCAACTGTAATCTGTACAGATGTTTTTTTCTCAGATTCAGGTACAGACTGTTACAGTAGTCCAAGCGAGACAGAATAAGGGCTGAGACTGCTAACCTAAAACCATCGGCTGGAGAGAAAATTAAATTTTTCTCAGTATCCTAAGGATATGGAAGCATGTTGAAACTACTCCACTAACCTGATCCCCAAAATCAAGTTTCTGGTCCATGATCACGCCCAAATTCCTTGCCGTGCACGTGGGGACTGGTGGCTTCCCCAAAGCATCAGGCCACATATCCGGAGTCCAGATGTTAGGATTGTTCCCGAATATCATGACCTCGGTCTTCCCTGCGTTCAATTTAAGGCAATTCGAGGCCATCCAACCCGCAATATCTTTCAGGCAATCACGGCACCTCGCGGCCATATCCACTTATATAATTAAAAACGGTCACTGAAATCTGCCTATCGGGCTCTATATTCATGTCCTATATTTTGCAGGCAAAAACGCAAATTTATTACTGAACACTGAATGTAAAAAAAGTTAAGGCAATTTTTGTCAAGGACTTAGGGCCTAATTTATATGGTGGCCTAAAGAGAACTCTGTCGCAGCAGCGACGGAGTTCCTTCCCCGTAAACATAGTGGTCCGCCACAATCTATATTTGGGCGTACCTTCAATTTGGCCATGGCAGAGACTACTCCATCTATGCCATGGCCAAACTTCTCTGATGCCCCTGAGGAGTAAGGGCCATCATAGAAATGGCTACATGTCAGGTAGCCCAATTTAAATGGGAGGACATGTAGCCATTGTTTACTGTTTTTCACCGCCAGGCAAAACCTGGTGGTGAGGGACCGTAATATCGTAACAAGAGAAGACTTCCATGGTGAGCTGAGCATTACTTTTTTTCTTTATAAAAAGACAATCCCGTTTTGGGATTTTCTGTTTGTAAAGAAAAAAATAATAATCTGTGCTACAGGGCTGCATCCTACTGATGCAGCCCCGTAGCATAGAGTAAAATGCATTGACAGAAACCATTGTCAAAGTGGTTCCTGGGGAAAACAGCCTTTTCCATGACGGCTCAACCACGCGCTGCAGTTACAATGCGGCCATTACAACGAATGCGTCTTTACAACGCATGTAGTTACAACGACATGCCTTAGGGAAAACGCTTTCCCTACTGTTGCGCAGACTGGAGATGGAATAGTAAATTATGCCGCTTAAAAGACCAGTGCTTTCCCTAAGGCATGTAATTGTAATGATAAGCGTGGTAAAGGAATGCATGATAAAGACGCATTTGTTGTAAAGACTGCAGAGTAACAGCATGCGTGATAAAGGCATGAGTTGTTCCAACATACAACCGGTTCCTGGCAATGATTTTATAAATGACAGGCTGTTTCGTGGTCATTTATAAATTAGGTGGGTTGCCCCTCCGTCTTGGGGACAGAGTAATTTACTCCGCTCCCATGTTGGAACTGCGGTCCGTCCGCCCTGATATAAATCAGGGCTGTTGTTCCTGTTTACTTTTCACATGTTTTACTTAATCTTGTATTTCTGAAGACTGTTTGCTATTTCCAGGATGTTGTTTTTCTGTATTTAGTTTTGCCAACATATTACTCTTGTAAAGTGCATACTTTGCACTGAGTCGCCTCCCATTGTTTATAACAGCCATGATTGAGAGCTCTGGAGCGGAGGCTGAAAGTCATGCAAGTTTCTCACGGTGCCTGTCAGTAGGTCAGAAAGATTTTCAGAATACATTCTCATCCAATTCTTGGCATATATACAGCTTGCTCAGAGCAATAGTCATGTATTCCAGTTGCAATTGTTATTCTGTGCAAATGAGTGTGAAGGAGATACCCAGTTGTCAAAATTTTAACTCAGCGAAAGTAAAAGAAAATGTAGTGCTTACAGGTGAGTGAATGCGTTGTATGATTAGGGGTGGTGAAGTGAAGAAGATGTGTGGAAGTGCATTTTGCAGAGAGAAAAAAGAAGGCGCAGAAGAGGAAAGAGGTGAGGTGAAAGATAAGCAGATGAAGGCGATGTGGACAGAAGTGACTGACACTCTGAAGACCACTACCCTGTCACTGGGCTGAGTAATGTTTAATTCACAGTCTCACAATTTCAGAATTTTGAATATGAATTATTTATAATAATTGTTGTTACTCATTTATCTAAGACAGCCAATAATCATTGACACTGTCAATAGTCTTTTTAGATGTACGTCAGCTGTTGTGCTATTTATCTGGGTGCAATAACAGAAAGCTCAGAGCAGCATCAAAATACCGGCACACTATGGAAAACACAAAAGTTTAGTTTACGTGTTTAAGCTACACCCTTAATTAGATAGGACATTACACTTTTGGAGAACCCCCCATTCTTCATCCCACTGAAAGTCCTGACTTCTGATGACTGCTGATACACAAGAGAGTGTACAGCTAGCCCCAGTCAGGGAATACAGTAAGTCTGAACCACAGTTCACATTTTCTCTGGTTGATGCTCCACCGTGTGCAATGTCCTGCAAATCCCAGGTATCAAAAGCTGCTGAACAGCTCTGGAGTTGTATGCTCCAGAACAGATCAGGCCGGTGGCTGCTGACAGCTACTGGTGCCTGTGCAAGAACATTATGTATGCAAGTGTGTGCACCATGTTTCTAAGCATGAGGACCCACTCACGAGGAACGCAGCCACCCACAATGTGAAATGCCTAATCTTATGAACCTGTCTTCATCTTACTGCCTAGTGTCTCTGAACCCATGGTCAGGACTTAGCACTGGTTGCCGACCAGTGGTGGATGCTGGGCTCTATGGTGTGACACTGGTGCAGGGACTTCTGGTTCCAAACAGCCTACCTATGCTCAGGGCGCTCAGCAATCAGTGTCCCAGTGCTCACTTCCTCACAGTGTATCGGAAGCAGTTCAGGAAATGAGGGGGATCTTGCCAGATTCCGGTTCTGGCAGCTATTTCTGAGCTGGATCTAGGATCCAACCGACCAAATGAAATATGCTGAATTTGATATGGTGACATTTTCAGACACTGGGACACAATTCAGCAGTGCCCGCATGTTGTCTGCTTTTTGTTCGGAGCAGCAACGTGCAGGCGGCGGGGGAGTTTTCTTATGTTCTCTTCTACCTGAGCCTAAAACAAAGGCCTGATTCAAGGGGCCATCAGCCCTTCTTTTGTTGAAGTATCATTCTAGCTGACACCCATCTGGAGCCTATCACCTAGACACTAATGCAATGGCAGAAAAGAAAGGCACACAGTTTATTACTTTACAAATAGTTTAGAGAAACTATGATTTGGCAGCAGGTTTCTGACTTTGTTCAGTCCCACTAGGTAAGAGATGTGCATGCACTGTAAAAGTGCTAGTTGTATCTGTGTGTATGAGTGTATTAAAGAGAAGCACCATCTCCCTTTTTGGGATGTGCTACTCACCATATATTAACAGAAAATTGTAACTGCTCGTTACCACAAACCTACAGATGCTCATGTTAACTAAACTGGACTTCATGTCACCCACACCACACTAAACTAAGCATCATCTACAGGCAAGCACTCAGAATAAGATGCATCTGCTGCAATGGGATATTTGCAAAGAACATCTGCAGGAGTTTGATAGGAGCTTTTTAGATGATTTCAACTACAAGGCTATCCTCTGCATATCATACAGCAACAAACTGACAAGTCTTTGCATTTACCCAGGGAAGCAATTAATTAGAATACCAACAGCAGAAACAAAAGTGACAGAATCCTAATTGTGGTTGACTGTCATCCATCAGTTCCTTACCACGAAAACATAATGCAAAGAAAATCCCCCTTATTATCCACCGGTGAAAAATTACAAAAGGGTTCTTTAAAACTGTCATTCATTGCTTATCGCCAAGCTCCTAATTTACGAGCTCTTATTGGGAGAGCTGAGCGCAAGGAAGTTGTAACACATGAAGGGGTTCATTGCTGTGATTCTAAAAGATGCAATAGTTGTAGCTAATCAAGTGAACCTTGTGGACCATTTGCTATCAGATTTGAACATTTTCCCTGTGGAAAATGCCTTAAAGGAAGAACTACTGGACTCCAGGGAAAATATCTGGATGTAACTTTCAAAATCATTGCATCCAAATGGACTGAACATCACTGACAGCACCACCTGATTGATTACTACATATCTCAAGAGATCTCAGGACTGCATTGATTCCACATTCCAAATGGAATCTTCATTCATGATGCTTTTGAAAATGCAGTAATGTCAGCTATGTAGACACTGAGCAAACAATCTTGTACTACCCGAGGAAGGTGGAAGCTAAAACAATGTAGTGGAAATATATTTTTGCTTTTTGTGAGTCCATCTATTTTGAGTCACTTATGTTTTGGATATTACATTTCTTAGTGACTCATTGTATCCTTTTAGATCCAGATTGTTGCCCGGGTTCGCTGTTGTTTTCTTGTAATTCTTCATCTTTGTGTGTGCATGAGTAATTGATACCTAATAATTTATTTTGTATGTAATTATTTTATAGCTCTACTCATCCTGATGTAGGATGTCAGAGCACTTTACATCACCCACAAAGAGACAATAATCATACAAGTGTGCATATCAATGTACTGGAAATGTTACAAAAGACAATGAGGGATATAAAGTGTAGGAGTCACACATCATCCATACTTGTAGACATTATATGTTAAAAGTGGATGATCTAGGTTAACTCAAAGGTAGGATTTAAAACATAAGATAGTGATTGGGTTTGTTTATACTAACAGGACTAACAGCAAACAAGAGGAAGTACTCAATTTGTCATGAATGACAGTAGCAGCACCCAATGGTCGTAATGTGGGGTAATCAACAGATAAATGATGCGACAAGCAAAGGCTGAGGGCAGCGGCGGACAGTGCAGGTAAGTGGCGCGGGTGGGGGAGATGTCGACCAACAACGGAATAGGGAAAATAAAATAAATAAATAAATCCTATTCTGTCTGTCGACATCCCCCCTGCCTCACCCCATCCCACTGCGCTCACCTGCACCGACCGCCGCCGGCTGAGGGGGCTCTTACTGTGTATTGGATATTGATGGAATAAGCACAGAGAAACAGCCAAAGCTATCTCAAGCCAGACCTTAAAATGATTACAATGCAAAAGCAGTAAGCTTGCTTCTGATTTAAGCAATCCCTTAAGTAATCCTTTCAAAATGTTTTATTAACTAACACATCATGGGTAAATCTCTTTGGTATCTGTGAGTGAAAACATGCATCATATAGCTTCTACATAGTGGAAGAATTTTTTTTTGATAAAGTGATTAAGTCATAGCTTCTACCTCTGGATTACAAGAAACAACTTGTGTAATAACAAGGATCATATTTTGTGGGAAGATCTCAGATAAAAAGTAATTGCTTTTTTTCTCCACCCTGGCATGCCTACAACCCCGACTCACGTTTTGACATAGGGATCAGAATATCCGTTAACATCCATGGCAGCCAGGTGGGCACAGCGCAGAATACCCACAACTAGGCCACCCCGTGCAGAGCTGTATGTAAGTGATAGCAGGATGCGACCCCGCTCCTCCAGCTCCCATTCCTCTGCCTTTTCCAGCTGTAAGGAGAAAAGACAGTGTCAGTACTGCCACTTCCTCAGCTGACCAATCAGGTCCGAATAGTGTGGCTCAGATGAGTAACTGGGTTGAGACAGTAAATCACTTTGCCTGGGCCTTTATCCACTACCAAGCCAGGTACTACATCATAGTTAGAACCCATACTCTGCATATTAGTTACTGTAACAGTTGGGATTAAAGTTTAGCACGGTAAGGTATGTGCGTAATATAATATTAGCGTAACAGTAGGCCGTATGGTCATGCTTTTTTTGCGATTAGAGGGCACAATATGCATATCAGTATTGATTGAGCGGTTGCCATCAGCTTATACTTTTGTAAGCATTCACCAGTCACCTTTTGCTTGTTAAAGTGGCACCTTAAGTGCGGCAGGTATACCCAGATGTGGGTCCTGTGCTCACTGTACCAAAGAGTCTCCTTTTCTCTTCTTGAAGTCCGCAGGAAGCTGAAGACCTGGCTTTTGAATTAACCAACCTACCATAGGCAGGGCTAGGCACACACACCTTCTCAGCGCCAGGATACTCTCGCTGGTGATAGTGCAAATACACATAATATAACAGAACATCCAAGCTGTACCTTCCTGATGAGGCCCAAAAAGGTTCAACCAGATTTGGATTGCTAGTGTTCCTGTTTAGGGGTCACGTGTCAAGGCAGTTTGGGCCGAATTGTTCCTATTAGAGCAGGGCCAAGACTGATTTAAATTGTGGTTGGTTATCTTCTAGAATAGCACAGCAGGCACAAAATGGCAGAATAGAATGCAAACGAGAGGCTGAGGCTTTTGCAAGATTTCACTCATCACATTTTGATGTTTTAAGGGGAAGGGGCCTGTCTGAGTTCCAGCAGAGTAAGTGACAAAGCTAGTTATGGTAAGAGGCCAGTTTGAGGTCACACTCAGTAGCATAACCAGGGTTACACAGTGAGAGGGAGAGGACCTACAGAGCCTGCAGCAGTGCCATGATTAGATGAAAAGGGAAGGAGGGACAGGCTTCAGGTCACACAAAGAATCAGTGGCAGAGTCAGGGTTAGAAAGTACCAGGGATGGGAAGAGACTCGGCACAGTTCACAAAGGGAGGTCACAGCAGAGCCACGGGTAGATGAACAGATGTGGAAGGGTATTGCTTATTGCTTACACCCACACATACAATTATACTCTACCTCTCCACACCCCACTCGGCCCTTCCTAGAGATAGACCTGGGGTAATAAAGGGAGGGTGGGCCCACATGGAAGGGAATAAACACATTTGTAATCTGTATCTCACCTCTTTCAAGTAGCAGGATATCCCTCTCAGGGCGGCTGTCATGGAGGACGGAGACGCCAGCTGCAAGATGAGAGAATGCGGAAGGGTTAAAAAGGAGAGGCAGAAAAGAAACAGGACGCAATAGAGGAGAGGGAAAGATTTGAGCAAATATTATTGAACTGAGGGAGATACTGTAAAATAATAGCAGAGAAGATGGTATATAGAAGCAGGAGCGAAATACAGGCAACATGGGAAATAAAGGAGGAGGGAAGGGGAGAGGGCAGGAAAAGAAGAACTTTACCCAAAAGCCTGAGGCCAGTGCTATCAAAGGTCTGAGTGGGAATACCTAGTCCTGATTCCCCATATACCCCTTCAACCCACCACCAGACACTACCTACCTCTCTGTCTCACTTTTTAATGTTCCTTTTAATTCTTGCTTTCTTTCTCACTGTTTTACTGACTTTCTGTTCCTCCTTCTTTCCCACTTTTGTGTTTTTCTCTCTCTTGCTCTGTGTTACATTGTGATGAGTAAAAATCCCAAAAATGAGTGCTGTTGGGCTAATCTACAACCACTTGCTCAAATAAAGCCATAATTTAGAGAAAAACATCAATGATATGTAGATAGACAGCTAGTTAGATATAAATAATCCTATATGGTTAGATGGACAAAAGATTTTTTTTTTTTTTATACAGATAGAGATTCATACATTGAGATGCACACACACAGATATATAAATGTTCTGTAGATAGATAGATAGATAGATAGATAGATAGATGGATATATAGATAGACAGATAAATGTGTGGGAAAGCAGGTAGATGACCAAGGACAAATAGAGAGGCAGACAATAGATATTCTATTTTCCAACTATATTGTCCCTGTAACCTTTGTTTTTTCCAGTGAATTTCTATGTTTGGTAATGCTATTTCCTAACTGTAACATCCCTGTAACCTTTGTTTTTTTAGTGAATTTCACAGTTACAAAAATATAAATTGTACTACAATTCTACCCAAAATTTTAATTTACTAATATACATTTTCACAAGTTTATAAATACATTTTATTCACACATTCATTCTTATTTGATATTTTAAAACTAAAAATTAAAAAATGAAGGTAAGGTAACTTAGTTAGTCTTTATAAAAATGCAGTGCACCACATTTTTCTTTTTCATTTATTTTATAGATCCGCAGATGTGTTCCCAACCAAAAGCACACATTTAGTACAAAAACACATTTAATACAAACATCTGCTATTACAATTTCTATAAGTGTATCACTGCCTGTGTGTGGATGTGTGAGTGACTGTGTGGGTGTGGCTATAAGGGTGTGTGAGTGGGTGTTTGAGTGGATGTGTAGGTGTGGGAGTGGCTGTGTGGGTGTGTGAGTAGGTGGGTGAATGGCTGTGTGGGTGTGTGAAGGGTTTTGTGGGTCTGTGAGTGGGTGTGCGGGTGGCTGAGTGGGTGTGTGAGTAGTTGTGTGCGTGGGTATGTGAGAGGGTGTGTTACTGGCTGTGCGGGTCTGTGTGGGTGGGTGATTGGCTGGAGGGGTGTGTGAGTGGCTGTGTGGGCCTGTGAGCAGGTGTGTGAGTGGTTTTGGGGGTCTTTGAGTGGGTGTGTGAGTGGCTGTATGGGTGTGTGAGTGGTTGTGTGGGTGTGTATGGAGGTCTGTGAGTGGCTGTGAGTAGTTTTGTGGGTATATGAGTGGGTGTGTGAATGGGTGTATCAGTGGTTGTATGGGTGTGTGAGTGGCTGTGTGAGTGGTTGTGTGGAAGTGGACGTGTGTGTGTGAGAGTGAGTGTGTGAGTGGCTGTGTTGGTCTGTGAGTGGGTGTGTGAGTGGATTTGTGGCTCTGAGTGGGTGTGTGAGTGGCTGTATGGGTGGATAATTGGGTGTGTGAGTGGTTATGTGGTTGTGTGTGAATGGGTGTGTTAGTGGCTATGTATGTCTGTGAGGGGGTGTGTGAGTGGTTTTGTGGGTCTGTGAGTGGGTGTGTGATTGGCTGTATGGGTGTGTGAGTGGTTGTGTGGGTGTGTAAGTGGGTGCATGTGTGTGAGTGGCTGTGTGGGTTTGTGAGTGGGTGTGTGAGTGGTTTTGAGGGTCTGTGAGTGGGTGTCTGAGTGGCTGTATCACCTTGTGAGTGGGTATGTGAGTGTGTAAGTGGGTGTGTGAGTGGGTGTGTGCATCTGAGTGGATATGTGAGTGGTTTTGTGGGGCTTTGAGTAGGTGTGTGAGTGTTTTCTGTGGCTGTGTAAGTAGGTGTGTGAATGTGTGAGTGGCTGGGTGTGTGAGTGGCTGTGTGTGTGGGTGTGTGAGTGGCTGTGTGAGTGGGTGTGTGAGTGGGTGAGTGGCTGTGTGGGTCTGTGAGTGGTGTGCCAGTGGTTTTGTTGGTCTGTGGGTGTGTGAGTGGCTGTATGGGGGTGTGAGTGGCTTTATGGGTGTGTGAGTGGGTATGTGAGTGTATAAGTGGGTGTGTGAGTGGGTGTGTGCATCTGAGTGGATTTGTGAGTGGTTTTGTGGGGCTTTGAGTAGGTGTGTGAGTGTTTTCTGTGGCTGTGTAAGTGGGTGTGTGAATGTGTGACTGGCTGGGTGTGTGAGTGGCTGTGTGTGTGAGTGGCTGTGTGTGTGGGTGTGTAAGTGGTTGGGTGAGTGGGTGAGTGGCTGTGTGGGTCTGTGAGTGGTGTGCCAGTGGTTTTGTGGGTTTGTGAGTGGCTGTATGGAGGTATGAGTGGCTGTAGGGGTGTGTGAGTGGGTAGGTTAATGTGTGCGGGAGTGTGTGAGTAGGTGTGTGGATTTGTGAGTTAGTGTATGTGTTTTTTTATTGGGGTCTGGATCCATTGAACCACAGGGCCGCACAGACAGGGTCGTGATAAGCAGTGCAGTGGATTCGCTGACCATTGCACGCTCCCAAAAATATTTTTGGACAGTTTCTTGCCCATGAGGAACAAAGTCCGGATGCAGAAAATGGCATCTGCACCTTTCCTCTCAGGTTGCGGCCAGCCTATCACGGCATTGCTGTGTGGATCCGCATATCCGCATCTCAATACATAAATATCTTTACTTTAATAACTCCGAAACTACTGAACAGACTTACACCAAATTACAAAAAGTACTCTTTCTGGGCCAAGGTCTAGCTTTCTTTAAAATTTAGTGTAATTCCGTTCAGTGGTTAGGGCTGTAGTCATTTTGTTTAAAGCAGCCTTGCAGGAACTCATTACCTTTGACAAGAACTGCATTACACCTTGGTTGAGTGCTGTAAGATCCTTGTGAAACAACCTAAATCTAATGAGCATATTGGAAGACCCTTCCACGCTTTACCGAAACTCAGCCAGACGAATAAAGAGGCTCTTCTGGGACTATGTTCTAGAAACGGTGTGGTGTCATACGAGGTCTGATGGGCTGGTAGACAAATTCTTGAGTCACAAGCCCAATCCATACCTTCAAACATTCCTTGATAGGGTTACATCAGCTAAGGCTAAATCCTTGTACATACACTTTCGAATTGACACACTGCCACTGAGGTCCTTTACTGTAAAGTGGGAACATCTTGGACAAGGACTCGAGAATTGCCCTCTCTGCCCGAACACTGCTTAATTTGAGGTTCACTTTCTATTGTTCTTTCGAAAGTGCAAAGCCCCTTGGCCAAGTGGATCCTCCCCCTCTATCAAAATCTGTGAGTCAATCAATGCGAAGTAGCCGTACGCATAATGAACACTGATACGACAGAAGTCATTGTGTTTGCCCTTACCAGATATTTAAAGTGGGCCTGGTCCTTTCGTGCCGATGTATTAAAGGCTGGGCCCTGAGGCGAGAGGTCAAATGCCAAGGGTCATGAGTCAATGTTTACAATTGATTAGCAGCTATTTTCTGGTAAACTCAAATGTGTGCTCTGTCCTACGGTTAATTTAATGTTTTATGCCAAGCATTTTGCACTTTTGCTTGTCTAGCTATATTTTTGCCCAAGGCTCAGGAGCTAACATTTACATTTGATTAGCAGTTACGTCCTGGTAAACCTGAATGTGTACTCTGTCCTGTGGATATAATATGTTTTATGTCAAGAATTGTGCACTTTCATATGTCTAGCTATTTTCTAGGTGATGACTTTGTACCTTGTATTTTATATCTATTTTTATAAGAAGTCGTATTTATTTGATTATTTTAACTGATGTATCTGTATGCATGTTTGACATTGCTGTACTGTACTATTATGGCTGTTTGGCCGAAATAAAGCAATATGATGATGATGACTAGCAAACTAGTTTTTAAAATTTGGTAAAAATTCATCAAACGGCTCCAAAGTTATTAGCAAAACAAAAAAAGCTCTTCCTATGGAAACTAGGACCTAACTATAACTACCTACTGGCGACTGCCAGTAGGTAAAATGAATCGCAAAAGGACTAGAATTTACCAGTTCAGGGAGCTAAATATAACTTGTGCCAGGCCTTGTGCCAAACTCCCCCTAGGGAAGTGGTCAAGCACAGTAGGACAAGGCCTTTGGTTGTGTGCACTGGGTTGACCGCAGCTGCGCACTGCTGTTTTTGTTATTATTTTCAGTACCCCTGCACTCCAGCAGTATCCCAATAGCAAGGGAGTTCTGCGGCTCAACACGGAGGTCTGCGTTGTGTCCCGTGGTAGTACTGCCAAATAAAACGGCTAATTAAAAAAAATTACTTAAGGAGACCCTATGGATCCCGCACATGGGTCTGATTGTCCGGGTCTGCTCACCCTGCTCTATTATGTGGCATTGTTTCTATAAATTCACAACTTGGGGACCAAGTACACGGGTCCTGTAATGGTGGCCACAACATTTTGGTAAGTATTGCAGCCAACTAATCAGATTGGTTCGGTCCTGTGGAACCAGGGCTGTTCCCATTGGACCGAAATGGCAGATGGGAGATAAAGCAGCCTGGACCAATAAGAAGTTGCTATTTTCTTAATTTTTGGTAACCCAGGACCAATGGTTCATATATACCTAACTTTTTCATGCCCAACCAATCCCCTCTTTAAATGCTAATTTTTTTAAAACAGCTGAATGGATTTACACTAAATCACAAAAGGCACGCTTTCTGATTAAAGTTCTAACTTTTTGTCAAATATGGTATAATTCCGTTCCGCTGTTTTTTCTGTATTGAAGAGCAAAGTTTACTATGGGAATTGCATGGAAAATTGTGATTTGGAACCCCCCTTTTTTCTTGGTCTGGCTTTATGGATCAGCATGAAGCTTTCCATCAAGGTACTGTTTCCAGTCCTATACATGTCTGATAATGTAATGCATTCTGGGTGTTCTATTCTTTTTTTACTTCCATTGAACTAATTAAACTGACACACCTGAGATCAGTGATTTGTGGGTGAAAAGTCCAGGATTGGAGACAGAGTCCATAATGACCTAGAGTGAGGTGGTTACCCTAGACTTGGAATCATATTTGTAGTCGTCTGACAGAAACTGGGTTTGTTTCCAATTTGCTAGAGGTGGTGAGGGAGATTGTTCTACACCCTTGATGCAAGATTTCGGAAGGAGCAGCCTTTGGACCCTGTTCTATGGCATCTTGAGGCTTCAAAGATCTGTCCCGGGGTACCATAAAAGGCTGTGTCTGCCCATTTAGGCTCTGCCATGGCAGAGAGCCCAGGGAAAAGGGCTGTCACACCAAAGATCTTGCACTCACCCTTCTTGTTACAGACTGCAGGCCAAGGGCACGTGATTCCTACAATGTAGTTAAAGTATCATCATCTGTGCCAGCAGCCTGAGCATATTATTTGACTGCTTCAGCACTGTTATGTTCTCTACCTGGGTTTGTTTCGCACACATATAACATTTGACTGTTCTCATAGCCCTTTCAAAGACTGGGTGTCCTTTCTATGTGGTTCCAGCAGTGCTTAATTTGTAGAAACATTAAGTGGCATGGCCCAAGATATTTCTCAGGAGACCACTGAAGTTAGAACCATCCCCTGTCCTTGACAGCTCTACTAAATGCCTGTACCGAACCTATCTAGCAACAATCACGCTCTCACAAATGTGACAAATTTGACTATATGAGGTCACCCAAAGCTGTGACAATGGCTTTGACATGCTACTATTCTTTTTTTTAATATATATTGAATTGTTAAAAACTATGTTCATGTGCTCTGTATAAAAATAGACAGGCATCTCTGCCATGTGGTGGACTGTTATAAATATGAGCTGGTGTTAAGAAATAAGTGCTGATGCCAACCACTGATAAAACACCAACCCAAATTAAGCACTGGGTTCTGGGAATTCTCATTGACCAGGTCAAGGTGGTCTGATGTCATGGTGTTTGGCCAGTGAAGATCAGTCTGACAATGCACTCTTAAGTGTTGGTTCATGTTCGGTTGGTGGGGTCAAGATGTGAACGGGCCTATTCACAAAGGCTTTTTGAAGTGTTCAAAAACATACACCCGTAGTTCTCTTTTAAGTAATCTTACATACATTTTTTAATCAGCCCTGAAAAGGCCAACTCCTAATAGTAAAATTTCACAAAGGGCACATACCTTCCTGTTTCTACTACCTGAATATGAATATTCCAGAAATATTCATGTTTTATTCCCATTTTAGATGTTTTGGGAAGAATTCAGAAAGGCATGTGAGAGTATGTAAAGAGTATATTTTTACATACTCCAAAAAGCGCTTTGTAAATAGGCCCCATAGTGCGTTGCCTGAGCTTGCCATTGAGCTTTGTGATGCATTTTTCAGTGCTTAATTTGTGACAGTGGTGGGTACTGACACACATTTTTAGGAACTGGGACTTATTTCATATTATCAGACTTGGACAAAAGCAAAAGAGCAAATAGTAGAAAAGGGAGAGAGAAAGATAGGAAAATAGTGAGAAAGGGAATAATAATCAGGGATGAAAAAGAACCTGCAAGAGAGACATAAAGAAACAGGGAGAGTAGGGTGGTGGAAGAAAGTGGCATGAAGTGGAATTAAGGCCAGGCAGCTTTGGTATTAGTGCTGATGAAGGGTTGTCAAAATGAAAGGTAGGAAGTGTCGGGCTATTTTGTTTGGAAACAGTCCCTTATCAAAAGTATGTTTTTGACTAGTGCATTATGTAACCCCAATCAATGAAGGGTGTGAGTAGAGATTTGTGAAGTTGGGATGGTATCAATTTGACAGTTGTACTGCTTGTTAGACCTGGAATCCTTGGCATGGTTTTCCCCCTAACTTTTTGCCATAAGGTCTCCTGTTTTTGCGGACTTCGTTTTTGCTGGCTTTCAATCAATCAATCAATCACAAGATTTGTAAAGCGCACTACTTACCCGCGAGGGTCTCAAGTCGCTGAGGGAGAGGAGGGGGGGTGTTGCCGCTACAGGTCGAATAGCCAGGCCAGGTCTTGAGTCGTCTCCTGAAGGTCAGCAGGTCTTGGGTCTGTCGTAGGTTGAGGGGAAGGGTGTTCCAGATCTTGGCGGCGCGGTGAGAGAAGGATCTGCCTCCGGTGGTGGTTCTCCGGATGCGCGGGACGGTGGCCAGGGAGAGGTCGGCAGAGCGGAGCTGACGGTTGGGAACGTAGAAGGAGAGTCGACTGTTGAGGTAGGCTGGGCCGGTTTTGTGGAGTGCCTTGTGTGTGTGGATCAGGAGTTTGAAGGAGATTCTCTTGTCGACGGGGAGCCAGTGCAGGTTTTTCAGGTGGGGGGTGATGTGGCTGTGGCGTGGAATGTCAAGGATCAGGCGTGCAGAGGCGTTTTGGATTCTTTGCAGTCGTTTGATGAGCTTGGTTGGGGCTCCTGCGTAGAGGGCGTTTCCGTAGTCGAGTCTGCTGCTGACGAGGGCCTGGGTGACTGTTCTTCTCGTGTCTGCCGGGATCCACCTGTAGATCTTGCGGAGCATGCGGAGGGTGTTGAAGCAGGAGGAGGAGACTGCGTTGACTTGCTTGGTCATGGTGAGCGTTGAGTCGAGGATGACTCCCAGGTTGCGTGCGTGGTCGGTTGGTGTCGGGGGTGCCCCTAGTGACGAGGGCCACCAGGAGTCGTCCCAGGCTGATGTGTTGGAGCCGAGGATGAGGATCTCCGTCTTGTCTGTGTTCAGCTTAAGTCGGCTGCACTTCATCCAGTCGGCGACGGCTTTCATTCCTTCGTGGAGGTTGGATTTGGCGGTGAGGGGGTCCTTGGTGAGGGAGAGGATCAGTTGAGTGTCTTTCGGAGATTATGTTGAGGTCGTGCTGTCGGGCGATGCGTGCGAGTGGAGCCATGTAGATGTTGCTGGCTTTAGGACTCTGCGCACATTACTACTGTTAACCAGTGTCAAAGTGCTTGTGCTCTCTCCTTAAAACATGTTAGACTCAGTGCTTAATTTGTAAAATATGAAGTCCAGGTGCTCAAATGTTTGTCGAAGGCCACACCCACTTTCCCTGGATCCACCCATTTCCTCCACTGGCTTCACTCACTTACTCTATTGGCTCCTCCCAGGTCCTCAACTGGCACGGTCAAAAGTCAGATGTAATATCCGATCTGAATTTTAGCAAGGGGGCCTTCCTCCAAGTAAGGTTCCCCTGCCCTGTGAAAAATGTGAGAACGATTAAATCAAAAGTGCATTTGATGCACAATTTTGGAATAAATTAGCTAAAATGACTAATGCATTGAAAAGGGACACGTGAAATATTCCAGTGCTCTATGTGCCGATTTGGGGCAAGGGCAATACTGAGGTATGCCATTTTTAACAGAGTCTAATTGTGTGTCATGAGTTCAAAGATACAACTTTTACAAATCTTATGTCACAAAATAAACCAAAATGTTCTGAAAACACTCTAAACAGATAAATTGAATAAAATCATGCAATACACTTGAATGAGCCACTTTGTCACTTCCAGTGGCTGAAGGTGGTTTGGTTCGTAAATAGTAGAGTATTCCGTTAAAGCGATTAATTTTAGAGAAACAATTAAAAAAAGTTGATTACCAATTTGGCTTGTTACTATAACTTACTCCCCTGGAGCAATATATGTAAATTTTTTAGAAATTCAGAATAGTAAAAAAACATGGACCTTAACTGGTGTTTCCAAATGTAGGGGTCGATTACGATGTCGGGCGGATCGCCACCGCCCGCATGGCGGTGGCGATCCGCCCGCCATAATCGCCCGTCCGTCAACAAATTCCCCCGCCATATTACCATGGCTGAGGGAGCCCGGCAGACGGTAAGACCGTCCGCATGTTTTCCGCCCGGCCGAACAGTCGACCGGGCGGAAAGGGTTTAATATGGTGGCGGTGTCTGCAAGACACCGCCATCCATATTATGATGCCGGCGGAGATGAGCCTTTCCATGGTGGCGTCGCCGCCATGGAAAGGCTCGCGGTCTTTGCTGTTGGGGGCCCGTTGCGGGCCCCAGGGTGTTGGGGGTGGGGGCTGCACATGGGGGTACCTATGGTACCCCCTGCATTTGCATGCACAAGGTGGCAGGCACCGCGCGGTGCCTGTCACGTTGTGCATGCAGATGCACAACATGCATTTCCAGCACTGTGGCGGGCGGTGTTGTGGGCACCGCCCCCCCCAAAGCGGGAAATGGGGGATGCCACCCCGGCGGTGGCATCCTAATCACATGTGCGGGACCGCCGCACACATAGCGGGCGGTCCCATTTACCGGGGCGATGGCGGGCGGACAAAGTCCGCCCGCCATCATAATCGGCCCCGTAGTTCTGTATCACACAGACAAGACAGAGATTACAAAAGATGCATATGTCCAAAATATTACTTTTTAATTAAAGATTTGTATCTTAACATAAAGCACACAATAATGTCATCTCCCAAAAAAAGTCCTAGAAGAAACTAGTCCGAAAGAAGAGGTAGTGGCTGGGTAGTTTGAATTTGACCATATCTCAAGTCATGCCTATTTGTGCAAAATGACCGCTGTACCATACAAAATATAAATATATAAAAAACAAAATAACTAAAAATAAAATATAGATAAATACAAATAAATACATGTTCTAAAGTGAAAAAAGAAAAAGAAAATTAAGTCTTATAAATACAAAATAAATAAAATAGATAAAAATAGAACAATAAATATAACATCCAAACAAGGAAGACACAAATATAACAAAATAATAAATAAATTGACACTGTCAATAAAGCATTATAAATGCAAATAAATAACATATATAAACTAGAACAATAATCAGAAATCCAAACACGGTAAAGCCTAACTTTTTAACTTATATAAAAACATTGCAATGGCACGTTTTGTCAGTTGGACTGGGCTAGCATCTATTTTTCCAGAAAAGGCCACAAACTGTCTAAATTGCTTGTGCATTCCAAGTCTTCCTCTTCCCTAGCTTTACTCCTAGGGTCATCAGCCGCTCTTCGTCCATTTGCAAGCCATGACTGAACTTAGGGGATGGGGTTGAATCTCTTAAAAGGTGGGCCAACAAGATTTAAAAACATTAAAGAGGATGTTGTTTCAGTCAGCAATGATGCTCTTGTAGATGTGCATATAAGATTCATTGAGAAAAGCCCCGCTCACATTCTGCAGTACTGATGGCAATAGTGTGTAAGGCTATCAAAAGCTCCTTGAACTGCCTTTTAAATTCTCTCCCTCCAGATTGGTATGGTTTCTCGACTGGCAATGTTGAATCTTTTACACAGAAACTCAATATCACTTTCACAATAAAGGGTAGGTAGTTCATCAGGCCACTACTTTTGTATAAAACTTTAATTTCACTAATCAGGATATCATACTCAGCCTTTTTGTCAGTAGAATTAGTACCTCCTGTAGACAATGAACGATGTCTTAAATTTTCTGCAAGTCTGCGAAAATATTGTCCCAGTTCAATTATTTTGTCAGTGGTCTTTCCTTTGTGCAGCATCACACCTTGGAATATATTTTCTTGTATGGCCTTTTCACACTGTGCGAAATGGTTCTCATGCCTGTCTACCATGGCATCAAACACTGCTATTTGCCGACAAATAGCTCTATGAGCATCAATGATTGTAGAGTCATGTTTCTGTAACTCAAGTAATAACTCTAATAATTCCTGAGGAGCATCATACACGAGGCCAAGATTAGCAACAAACTGGATAGACGATAACCGTCTTCCTAGGCCTGTGTACATATTCGTGTTGAACTGTCACGGGAACCATCATCAGCTGCACTAGTAAAGTGCTTGTAGAGAGCAGGATAAGCATTCCAAGCAGCCTCTACTGTGCTGAAGCTTTATGCAACCCAACGAGCATCTAACACTCTACCTATTCTGCAAAGCTGAATGTCAAGAGCTTCTGAACATTCTTTTAGCTCCAAACGGTTTTTAACAGATGTGGCAAATAGAGAATACAGCTTATCAAGTACGTTTTTGAAATGATTTGTAGCACCAATATGTTTCATGACATCATGAACTGCAAGTTCCAGACGATGTGCTGAGCAGTGCCAGGCTACAATACCGAGAGAGATTGTTTCTTGCAACCTCTTTATAACACCTCTGTGGTGGCCAAACATCACTGAAGCTCCATCACAGGCAACTGAAACCAGGCATTTGGAGAGAAAGTCCTCACTTATGTTAACTTTTTTTAGTGCAGATAGTAGACTGTTTACTATGCCGTCAGCTGACAAATCACTCAGCTCAATGAGGTCAACAAAAATATTAGCTGGGGAGTCCATGCCAGGTAGCTGCATTCACATGTACACAATTAAAGAACTTTTCCTATTTAAAGCAGTGGCTTTATCTAGTAAAAGACTTACTTTTGGGGAAAGTTCAATAATTTTGGCAAATATCTTCCTCTTCATTTCTGAGGATATGTGGCATTGTACATTTGAGCAAGCTACATTGGAGTGCAAAATTCACCCCCTATCCAGTCAATTCAGCTGGTGGCAGTCTATCGCTGTTCAAAACCATACGCTGGCCTGTTCCGTTTTGCTTCCTTAAAAGCTACACTGAATATTCTGGCTGTTGCTGACATTTGTACAGATTGAGCTTTTGCAATTACTTGCAATAAAGGATCTTTTTTAGCGTTTTCAAAGTTTTTTAAAGTTGCAACATGAGCCACGGTTTGTGCATGTTCTGCAATCTTTTTCCTCAATAATTTCTGCAGTTGGTCTATATTGGTACCATTTGCCTTCACAGTAGACTCAGTCCATCCTTTGGACAATTTCATTCCCCTGGATTTCTCAGCACCAAGATCATGGACTTGGCGACACAGAGAACAGCCAAGGTTGGGGCCTTTAACAATTAACCACGGATGCTTGCTTTGGAAATACATTTTTTGGTTATGTTTCCAACCTTTAGGAAGAATGCCTTTCCTAAAAACTGTAACTGAATGTGGTTTAAGTGATAATGTGACAAACTGTTTGCTGTTGCTTGGTGTTTCCTCTGTCTCTGTATCAATCTCCAAAGAATGATGCTGCTCATCTCTAAGAGGACTATCTTGTGTCTTTCCTTCTGTAGGGGTGATAACACTGCTGCTAGTAGTGGTGTCACTCTCATCTAGTGCCTTCTCTCGCAATTCATTATCTTCCTAGTTCCCTTCACCCATTGTAAGTACATGGTCTTTTCTAGAAGTTTGCTAGCAGGCTCCTCATCATCTTTGGGCTTAAATTTTGTGAAGTAGCTTGAAATCTTCTTCTGTCCAGTGTGTGACATTCTAGGGAAGCAAAGTGAAAGAAAACTGGCTAGACATGTGTAAAGTGTGATGTCAATTCATCTAACAGGCACAGTTCTGAACAAGCATTACATTTATTTGCACTGGTTTGCACTAAAGACATTTCTGCATCTGCACATCTATTACCACGACTGATTACAAGTACAACCCAAATGGATCCTACTTAGCCCACCCAAATTCAGGCCTTTTCCAATTCATACCCCTGCCCTTCATCGCTCACTTGAAAGACACACAAAGGGGCCGATTCCGATCTCGGCCGGTAGTGCTCCGAATCGGATTCGGATTCACCGGATCCGATTCGGAGCCCTGTTTCCCGACCGAATCGTACGCGGTTCCGGCCGAGCGAGTACGATGCAAGCACCCGCGAAATCGCCGACCGACTCGAACGCGGCTTCAACACGCTCCGACCGACTCGCATGGACACGTCTCGCACCGCGCTATGGAGACGTTTCCCGGCCGGGTAAGTACGATGCGCGCCGCGAGCAGTCCGACCGACTCGCGCCGTCCGGCTCGAAAAGCTGTCGGAGCCGGACTTTGGGGGTCCGCGTCGGACCCCCTGTACGCGTAGGCGCGCGAGTCGCACACAGGGGGACCCATGGGTCCCCCTACCTGTGCATGTACGCCGCGATGCGCATGGACGCGTACACGCTGTAGGGGCGCCCTTGTCCGCCTTGCACCCATTGAGTCAATGGGAGCCCGCGTACGCGTTGTACAACAGGCTCCAATTGACTTCAATGGGAGTCCGACCGAATCGAGTCCGATGGCATGCGTGCGCATCGTACTCGTTCGGTCGGACTGCTAGGGTCCGATTCGGTCGGAATTCTCTCCGGGTCCGGCTCGGTCGGAGAGATTTCCGGCCGGAATCGGCCCCTTTGTCTTTATAGTTTGGCTCACTTTTAAGCTTTGGCTTCCAGTATTACTACAAAAGCAGAGTGCGGTGGGAGTGTGCAGAGTTAGTTACACACTGCGATTCACAACAATTATTTATTAATTGACACTCAAGGCCAGACAGCAGCCCTGGCAAGTTTTATTAGACCAGCCCCCATACAGTGCATAGCGAGTGCAGCGAGCCTAACAACTGCTAGAGGGGTTTGGGTGTGATTCTCTCCTCAGAAAAATTTGTAAAAATAAAGACCAAAATGGTGCACAACACAATTTTCATTACATATTTAACTGTATTGACTTTCAAAGCATAGTAAATTATAAATGATGACCTGACATAAGCACCCAGGCCAGAAAGCATGGAAATGTCACAGATAAGCACCCATGCTATAAACCGTGGAAATGTCGCACATAGGCATCCAGGCCATAAACCGTGGAAATGTTGCACATAAGGAGCCAGGCCAGAAAGCATGGAAATGTCATACATAGGCGCCCTTGCCATAATCAGTGGAAATGTGACATATAAGCATCCAGGGCCAGTCCATAAACCGTGGAAATGTCACACATACGCCTCCAGGCCATAAACCGTGGAAATGTCGCACATAAGGCCTCAAGCCAGAAAGCATGGAAATGTCACACATAAGTACCCAGACCAGGAAGCATTGAAATGTCACACAAAGGCACCCAGGCCAGAAAGCATGCAAATGTCTAAAAAAGGCAGTCAGGCCAGGGGCGCTGGAACAATTTTCAGAGTGTTGGCGCTTCCCTCAATGTTACATCACTGAAGTCAGAGGATTGTGAAAAATTCAAGCATCACACCTAAGAACAAGAACAACCCATCCATGGCCACAAGGCATGTCCACAATGCAAGGATTACAATGGAAGGACCGCGAGCCACAATTTATTTAACAAGTACTTTATATAAAACATCTTGGTCTGTGATGTTTGTTGAGTTGGCTGAATAAAGTCGACATTCAAACACAGACACACACACAAGGACAACTGTACGTATGCACGCACATGCGCACACACAGGCATACTAAATTTGTGGATAGTAGAGGACGCACGCAGAGTGCAAAAACATAACAATACAAAGGTGTTGCACATACTCAGTGGCAAAGACCAAGGGCAGAAATTAAAATGAACCAGAGCAACTGAGACTTACATAGAACCAAAATATGTGCCCTTCACATACAAACGGATCACTGACATAATATCGACGACAACAATATCGGCCTACCAGAATATCGTGTCAAGAATATCGACATCCTATCTCTACAAAGGTAAGTACAAAAATATCGAAACCAAAATATCGTTGTTTATAATATCGTTGTTAAAAATATCGTTTTTTTAAATGTCTTAAAAATAATATAAAATAAATTAAATAATAAATATAATTAATAAAAACATAGTTAGAATTATTTAAAAATGTTAATAATTATAAATAATAAATATAATATAAAAATAAATTAAACATACATATATAATTTTTTAAATATATATATTTACTTAATAATATTGATAAATAATTATTTTATTAAATTATAAAACGTTAGAAACATAATAAAAATTATAAATACATATATATAAACCTGTAATATAAATATAAAAATAAATTATATAATAAAATAAAATATTAAAATAAATATTTATCTTTAAAACAACATTTTACACTACATTAACTGAAACAGTAGGGAAAATGTTGGATAGCCTAGGGATAAAATTACTATTCCCACTCCAGGGAGTGCAACAGTAGGGAAAGTGTTGGATAGCGGAGAGGAATAATTTACTATTCCCACTGTAGCAAGTGCAACAGTAGGGAAAGTGTTGGATAGCGGAGGGGAATAATTTACTATTCCCACTCCACAGAGTGCAACAGTAGTGAAAGTGTTGGATAGCGGAGAGGAATAATTTACTATTCCCACTCCAGGGAGTGCAACAGTAGGGAAAGTGTTTGATAGCGGAGGGGAATAATTTACTATTCCCACTTCAGCAAATGCAACAGTAGGGAAAGTATTGGATAGCGGAGGGGAATAATTTACTATTCCCACTCCACGAAGTGCAACAGTAGGGAAAGTGTTGGATAGCGTAGGGGATAAAATTACTATTCCCACTCCAGCGAGTGCAACAGTTGGGAAAGTGTTGGATAGCGGAGGGGAATAATTTACTATTCCTACTCCAGAGAATGCAACAGTAGAGAAAGTGTTGGATAGCAGAGGGGAATAATTTACTATTCCCACTCCAGCAAGTGCAACAGTAGGGAAAGTGTTGGATAGCGGAGGCAAATAATTTACTATTCCCACTCCAGCAACTGCAACAGTAGGGAAAGTGTTGGATAGCGGAGGGGAATAATTTACTATTCCCACTCCACGGACTGCAACAGTAGGGAAAGTGTTGCATAGCGTAGGGGTTAAAATTACTATTCCCACTCCAACGAATGCAACAGTAGGGAAAGTGTTGGATAGTGGAGGAGATAAAATTACTATTCCCACTCCAGCAAGTGCAACAGTAAGGAAAGTGTTGGATAGCGGAGGGGAATAATTTACTATTCCAACTCCAACGAGTGCAACAGTAGGGAAAGTATTGGATAGCGGAGTGGATAAAATTACTATTCCCACTCCAACAATTGCAACAGTAGGAAAAGTGTTGGATAGCAGAGGGGAATAATTTACTAATCCCACTCCAGCAAGTGCAACAGTAGGGAAAGTGTTTGATAGCGGAGGGGAATAATTTACTATTCCCACTCCACAGAGTGCAACAGTAGGGAAAGTGTTGGATAGCGGAGGGGAATAATTTACTATTCCCACTCAAGCAAAATAATAAACATTAATTAACAAATACTTAAATAATAAAAAATAATTTACCTCCAACCAAATACCCCTATAAATGACACCACCACTATTGTATAACATGATACACTTAACATAATTGCTTAACAATTAATTAATTAACTAATAACAATGAACAATAAAATTAAAAACAATCAGTATTAAATTAATTCATACTATCAAGACTATAAAATAACAATAAATAAATATTATATGAAAAAATTAAAAATTATATCATTTTTTAATTACTTCCCACACTACTGCCCTCTAAATACACAACTCTCTCATAACAAATTGACACAATTTACATATTTACCAATTAATAATTAATAATTAATAACCAATTAATAATTAATAAATAACAAATTATGTAACACAATTAATAATATAAAATATTAGATACACAAATATTAATAAATAAAAATTATTAATTAATTAATTATAATTAAATTACTTCCCACCCTACTCCCCTATAAACCCACAACCCGCTCTTAAAAAAATAACACAATTAAGATATTTACCAATTCATTATTAATAATTAATATCCAATTAATAACGAATTAATAAGAAATTAATTAACACAATTAACAATATAAATTATTAAATACAAAAATATTAATTTATTAATATGATTAATTAATTAATTTTAATTAAATTACTTCCCACCCTATTCCCCTATAAACCCACAACCTGCTACGGAACTAAAACGCAACATTTAATTTCTTAAAAAATTATTAATTACTAAAAATGTATTAATAAATATATTATAATTAAATTACTTCCCACCCTATTCCCCTATAAACCCACAACCCGCTACGGAACTAAAATACGCAAAAATTACTTAACATAAAATTAATTACTTCTAAAAATTTCAAACAAAAAAAATAAGCTATACTTTTAACACATATACTAAAATACAAACCACTAAAATAAATTTCGATAATATTAACAACGATATTTTGACTAACGATATTATTAACTTCGATATTAACAAAAACGATATTTCTTACCTGCATGTCGATATTCCGGTCGACAATATTCTTGCAGGTCGATATTCTGTCACATCGAAATTTAAACATCGATATTATAGCATATCGATATTTGAACATCGATATTATGACTGCATACCACATACAAACACACAAAAACCTAAATCATTCCATACTAACCGTTACCCATCCTCCACCCTCACTGTCCCAAACACACACACACTCAATGTTAAAGGCAGAGAAAACAAATTAAACATTAACAAATGTAGAATGTGCCAACACACGTGTGGAGTACAATAGCAAAACACTGTGCTTTGCTGACAAGAGAGTGCAGTCAGTGTATCCCGCCTTTTGCTAGATATTGCTAAAACTGGCTCAACACTTGTTCCCTGAATTCTCTCTAATACCATCTATCTACATGATCGTGGTGGGTGGGTGGATGTAGGTTGTAAGAGTGTTGATTGGGTAAAAATGGAAGAAGTGATTTAAATGGAACACCATAGTTCAATCTCTGACAATGTAAAGGTCCCATGCTGTTGAAGATGAGACAGTGCCCAGACATCTACTCCATCCCCACACATTACTCCACCAGTTCAGTTCCCTTTCACCACAACAAAATCAAGACATCATCTTTGTGAGTGTGTTGGTTGGCTAAAGATAGCCTTTTTGTAACGATAGTGTTGCTGGCACTCCATTTATATGTCAAAATATTATCTGACTTTTAATAGATTCCTTTAATTCTTCTGACAAGAGGGAAACAAGTTAGCAGCAGTCAGTTGCTGTTAAAAAAATAATTGATTGCTGCACTGGTCCTCTGCCTTCCTGCCAGCCTACGTAGATGCTTACATCGGGCAATAACTGGGCCAGTGATGAAGGTGGCTGACACTGTAGCACTTAAATGTGCTTGTGGACACTTTCTAATGAGTGCTGTTAGAGTTGCCGCACATCTTCTTACCTATGCTGTGCAATGCAACCACATGACTTGAATTGCAAGAAGGGACATCTAACTATAAATTTGTCTTTGTTAAATTGACATGTCTCATATAAACCTGAGGCACTGCTGACAATGTGTGTTTGTGAGAAAGAGATCAAGAGAGAGAGCGAGAGAGACAAGGACTTGTTTTCAGTTGCCCTTCTATTGCTCTTCTTCATCCTTACATGGGCTTCATAGAGGACATGGCCCAAATGCTGCCTGCATTAGATAGTCATGCTTATTTGTTATCCTCTCATGTTGAGTGTGGCCCAAAACTTCACATCAAAGATGTTCCACACCTGCAACATTGTGAGTGCTAGTGTGTGCCCTCACCTGTTTCTCTACATACACAGCAGTGCTCACTGATCTCCTATGCAAGCTTCAGCACTAATGGTGGCATGCAAAGAAGGGGCAAGTGCTAATAACTGATTACCTGTTTGTGCATACTACTATGGCCTGTGCTTCGAATGCGCAGCTATACCATACGATATGATTTCTGCCCCTGAGGCACAAAGCACCGTTTTTCTTTTATACTCTAAACTTAACTGCATGACTGTAATCAGGTGATGCTTTCCACAAACTACATGAAACCAGTGCTAAATTTGAGGCAGTGGTTTCCGATGCTCAGCAATGGCACTTAGGGGCCTATTACGATGGCGGTCGGGAAACCTCCCTGACCGCCATGGTAGCGGGAAAAGACCGCCCGCATGTACCGCAACATCACCGCCGGTCGAATTATGATGACCCGCTGTTGAAATCCGTCCGCGGCGGTCGGATCGTGGGCATTAACATTGCGGCGGTTGCTGCTGCCCGCAGCACCGACGCGATGCCGAAAGGAGCATGTCCTGCATTTCCCTGCACTGCGTGGCAGGCACTGCACAGTGCCTGCCACCTGGTACAGGGAAATGTAGGGGGGGACCATGGGTACCCCCCCAGTGCACCCACACCCCCCAAAACATTGGGGGACCGCAACGGGCCCCCGGAAGTCAATCACCGCATGCCTTTCAATGGCGGTCTGACCGCTGAGGAAAGGCTGGCTACCGCCGGCATCATAATCCTGCCGGTGGAGCCTGCTCTGCACCGCCACCATTATCCCAGTCCTGCTCCGTCCGCCAGGCAAGAGTGCGGATGGCAATCGGCGGTAAAGCGGCGGTCGGAATTTCCCACCGCCGCGGTCACCACCACCATCCTAATGTGACCGGCGGTTTTCCTGGTTGCGATGGCGGGCGGATGTCCAACACAGGTACGGCGGGCGCCACCGCCGGCCCGGCGGTGGACATCCGACCACCATCGTAATAGACCCCTAAATTCTCAACACCGACACGAATGACAGCCCACCACATGGCCAAGCTGTCTGTCTAATTTTAAGATGAGCACAGCGACAGGGTTTAATATGTCAATATGCATTGAAAATGAAGAATACCTGTCACCCACGCCATCCTTATTGCTTTGGATGGCCAGCAATAGTCGAAATTTTCACGCTTGTAGGAGTAAGATGGTAAGTTTTTGTGTTGGAACTATCATTGGCAGAGCTGACAGCCCCTGGTGCAGGCTGCAGTGGCCTCCTGAGATGGGCATTGGCACTTACATTTTTTCAAATTAAGCACTGCATGAAACATATTTTCCTGAAATATAAAAGAGGATCCCATTTGGCATTCTTATGGCATAGCGCATCATTGACCTGAAATCTTTAATCTGGGTGCTTTAGTGCACAAAGAAAGTTTCTTTAAACAAGTGTTCTTTCCTGTAGCTTTAGGTGACCTGTGGTTAGTTTGAGTGGAACTATCTAAGCATCCAACCAGCTACAATAATCCTGTATCTCTTACATTGGTTTCATTTCATCATATTAGACTGCCAAAAAAAGACAAGGGTGGTAACACAATGGTGGTATATTCTATGATGCCATGCCCACATTTTTCTGTTCTCCAGATACAAGCTATTAAGAGAACAAATAATAAATATCACATATTGCAGGCTCACGTTCAACACCTTGGCTGATGATTGTGAATGATACCCTAATGCAGAAATCAGCAAACGTTTTAGGGTTTTATATATATATATATATTACACAACATTGGTTTTGGATTGAGCATTCATCCCCAACACCTCAGGGATTTGTTAGGATGCTTTTTATCGCTTGCCCATAACTATTAGACTGTTGTCTGATGGTTGCGGCTTTACCAATGGCAGGCACGACCAAGTTTTGTAACCTTCCGCTTACCTGCATGTTGTTGTGTTCCTGTACTTAGTATGTATATAGTTTGTTAAATGGTTGTGGGTTTCTTCTCATGCGCTGTTTATGCAGGGTGTAGTTTGTGTGACATTTTACTACAAACCCTGTAAGTAATATTAGTGTCTGTGTGCATGGTACTGGCTTGCTGTCCAAGTGTGTCTGACATCTAACTCTTGAGGTGAAAATTGTTGTCAGCTGTGGTGGGTCCTTCCGATAATAGTCTCAACTGGGAGAGAGCAGGTCCCCACCCCCTTTAAAATGGGGTTTTAGACTGAGGAACCAGAGAATGGGACTAAATGTAGTATACATAGTGTACATTATTGCTCTCTTTTCCTATATATATATATATAGATAGATATTTATATATATACACACATATATAAAATATGTGTAGTGTAAAATCTCATCTCACATTATGTTTCTTTGTAATCAGATTTTAACCAGACCTCCTGCAGGACCTCACGTTTGGAATGCTGCTGCAGACATAAAAATGTTCTGTACAAAGTGGCACTGCATCTTGCAGTTAGATTCATGATACTGCAACAACCTAACATAAAATCTCCTTGAAATTATCTATTCAGTACATATATAGACACAATCCCGCCCCTTTCATTCGATCCCATGCGGGCCAGTAGTGTGTGACAAATGTGAGGAAACAGAAATAAAAATTAAATCCATATTCTTTAATATACTTTTATAAATTAGGTATTGATTGGCTGAGGGAAGCACTGTATATGAATAATATGTGTAATATTAGATGTGTTTTTCTCTCGAGTCACTTGTTAACTTATGCAGCATTGACTCACTGGGGTTGGAAATTGAAAGTTAGTTACTGACTACATTCATGCCTTGCTGCACAAAATGCACATTGACAACTCTTGAGCGCCCCCAGGACCCACAGCACCGCAAACAAAGTATCTGAAGAAGGTAACCACACTCTGCTAACTCTGCACAGAGGGGGGCTCCGGGGCCTCAGGTCATCCAGCAAACACAGACAAACGTGGAAAGAGCACCGGCAGCGGGAAAACATCACTATAGCTGAAGGTGCAGAAGCAAGGCTGGCGATGTTTGAATGGCAATGGAACTCAATTTAAAGTTGAACTAACTCAGGATGCAGCCAAACATCACCTAAGTGAAAGAGGCCATGCAGCAAACAGATAGAGGGGCCCAACTGGTCCGTGCCCCACAACAGGAACCACCACTGCATGCACAACACAAACAACCTGGGCCAAAAGGGGTTAAGGGCAAGGCCCTGCCCTTCCAGCCTCCTGACCCGGGGGCAAGAGCATTGCATACGGTGCCCCACCCGGCGCCAGTGGCATGATTGCTCGGGTCTCTGACTCGGTTCATAAGTCTGTTTTTCAACCCAACGGTGACCGTCACCACGCGTCAGAAATAGCAGCGTTGTTTTTTTTTGTTACTTACTAGGTTACTGCTGGTGGCACTGCCTTTATTAAGAGATCTGCTGCTGCTTCAGATAAAAGTGCCCGCCTCGACGTCGTGCTGAACTGGTGGTGACTCGTGCGGTGCGTGTGTGCCGGGGTGTGGAATTTTGAAAAAAGGTTACGCACGCTGCCGCAGCCCCTACCCCCATAGAACCAAATACAGCCCAATGAGTGGCCCGCCCACCGGCAACACTGAACTGAAGGCAAATTCGCATGGATGTGGATTTATTATCAGGCTCGCTCTCTCAGCAGCACAGCAACACTCTTCTTCACCGAAGGACTTGGGAGACTGTAACAAGGTGTGAACAACACTGCAGTAAGTCAGTCAATTATATTTACTTTGACATATGACGTGCAGTGCAGTTGCGTCGTTGATAAGAGTTGGCAGTGGCAGTGTAGACCCGGCCCTGATAAATAAGTGACGGTGCAAAGCACCGGAAACCACCAGCACAAATTAAACACTGGTTAGACTGTCTTATACCCAATTGGCACATTTAGTTTACTTGTAAGTCCCTAGTGCCTAGGGCCTGCAAATTAAATGCTACTAGTGGGCCTGCAGCACTAATGGTGCTACCCACTTAAGTCGCCCTTTAAACATGTCTCAGGCCTGCCATTGGAGCCTGTGTGTGCAGTTTTAAACTGCCATTTCGACCTGGCAAAGTAAACCTTTTGCCAGGTCCAAACCTTCATTTTTAATACATATAAGTCACCCCTAAGATAGACCCTAGACAGCCCAGAGGGCAGGGTGCAATCTATTTAAAACATAGGACATATACTTTTAAGTTTTACATGTCCTGGTAGTGAAAACTCTTACATTCGTTTTTCACTACTGCAAGGCCTACCTCTTCCATAGGATAACATTGGAATTACCTTAATACAATTTATAAGTGTAATTTTCAAATGGGAACAGGCAACCCCTACATGTTTGGTGTCTCTGGAATCACATTTTAAAATCCTAACTAATGGCGAAGTCAGATTTTAAATTGCAATTCTGAAAATGCCACTTTTAGAAAGTTGGCATTTTTTGCCTGAGCGATTTGGTGCCTGCAGCCTGTCTCTGGGTCACATGACTGGGTGTGGGTGACAGTTGGGCTTTGTGTATTCCTCCGAGACAGCCACACAGAATGAGGAGCTTAGGTGTGACTGGACGGGCAATCATTGACAGAATGGGTAGGAGGAGCAGGGCACAGCCTCACTTACACTTGAATAGGCTGTGTCCTGCCTCCACACAGAGGGCTGCATATTCCCTGTAGTTAGTCTAGAGCCAAGGCCAGGAAGGCGGGGCATTTATGCATTTCAAAAGCATGCCTCTAGAAGCTTCTCCTCACTTCAAAGGCACAACTATGTATAAATAATGGACCTCGGACACCACCATTTCAGTACACTTCTGGACCTGTAGATACTCTGCCAGGCAGGACTGCTGTGCTGCTGAAATGACTGCCATTCAGCTGGACTGCTGCTATGAAGGAACTTCTGCCCTGCTGTGCTGACTTTCTGCCTGCTGCCCTCTTGCCTGAGGAAAAAGAACTGGACCTGCAACTTAATTTTGAACCCAGGACCCCAGAGTGACTCCAAGTCTGCATGAGCCACCGCCAGCCCGTCTCTTCACACTGCAGCATTAACCGCTCGTAGGAGGCCGCCAGTGCACAGCACGAGCCCGCCCATCCGCAACACCTAGCCTGTTCTTTACACTACGCCGACAGCCTCCAGCAACGCTCTCCATGCTCCTTGTGGTCTTCTTCAACGCAAACAGGAATTTTGGCACAAAACTTGAGAAGGTAAACTTCAGCTGGACTAATCTGGGACTGTATATGACCTCCGCTTCATTGCGGTCGGCTTGCTTTTGACTTTGACCCGGTCCAATGTGACCAGATAGCCACTTAATGCTTTTAGGTGCTGTTTTACACTTTATTCTTTAATAAAATCATAACTCCAGTTCTACTGATTGGTTTTTTGTCATTTTGGTCTTGTTTATTTATTAAATTCAGCTCTATTTTCCTAACCTGGTGTAGATCCTTTTTGTGTGGTGTTTTCACTGTTTTACTGTTTGAAATGTTGCACAAATACTTTACATATTGCCTTTGAGTTAAGCCTGACTGCTCTGTGCGAAGCTACCAGGGGGTTGAGCATAGGTTAGCACAGGTTAATTTGGGATTTGCATGTGCCTTACCCTGACAAGAATTGTGGTTGCTGTTTGACCAAGGCTAGCATGCCAGTCAACCAGTAACCCAATTTCTCACACTGCTATAGTGCAGTGTGAGCAAGAGAGTGCAAGTGGAATGTCTAGAATGTTATTTTGAATGTGTTCTACAGCTATAACCCTTAGAGTCAGTCAATATATGTCTGAAAATATTCTAGTGTTCTCAGGTGGAGAGCTCCTGCTTGGGTGAAGGCAGCAGGAAAATGTGGAGGTCACACGTACAAATTCTGGTAAGGTAAACTCAGCATCCATACTTCGGTTGTCTGGTATTTGAGGAAATAGTAACACATTTTTACCTTCACACTTCTCATACTTTATGTCTATGCTTTCAGCAAATCTCTGACTCTTTTGAAATCCTCAAATAATTCCAAGACTACTCCTGGAAAATTCTGATATTGCAGTTTTCTCTGGGTATCTTACGCACAATATTTACCTATGTAGAATCTACACAAGGTGAACATTTCCTATGAGGTTTTAGGACGAATGTGCATTCCCACATTTACAGTTATTTATTCTTTTATTTCCCAATAGGAAAAATGTTTTCCTTTCCCTTAACCCCCATTAGATTTGCGAGTGCTCCCAATCCAAAAACACAGTCACTGTTGCCCATAACAAATTTAGATTCGCAAGCACTTCCTAGGTGGGATACTTGATTGCAATTGTTGGTGAACATACTCACACTTGTAAGTATTCATCAACCTTTATGGTGAGACCTGCCCAGTGCACTCACCAACCCATCCCAGTAGCTGAATAATGGAATTTCTGTATTTTCAAGTTACATTTTCAAAGTAAAAAATTCAACCTGCCACAATTCTGTGAATAAGGATTGGGAATTTCCGGGCATCAAATGAAAATGTTGAAACCCAAATTGAACTTGGGTATGGAAAATCATTTGCCAGTTGCGGTGTCAGAACCTCCAACTGCCCCTCTATTCTGCATTAATTTCCAAACCCCCTTAGTCTATTTACAACGTGCCACCCTTTCCCAAATAAACATTGTGATTCTGAAGATAGTCAAGGCAATCTCTCCTGTGCTCCATTTGTTCCGATTAGCCCTCAAACCATAAGCCTGCTAACCTCTCCTCCAGAATCCTATTTTGCCTACTCTCTTCGACCTCTTCCTTTCTTTTGTTTTTGATCCTCATTCCTTCAAATCAGCTGTAGCTCATACCATGGCTTAAAATAATGACAACTTTCCCGCATTTTTTCCAAATCACTTGATTGACCAGTAATCACCTCTCCCCAAAATAACTGTTTTTCCTCTATCTTAATTCTCAATCTGTCTACAGAATTTTATTGTCACGCTACAATTTTGGCCACAATCGACTCACTAGTGGCCACAGAATTCAGTTGTTTCTCTTTTCTTCTTCTCCGTATTCTGGCATTTCTCGCACTCACTCACATACCACTATCCAGGGCCATCCGTCAAAGTTCAGCCTTTCTTCTCCCCGTGAATCCTTACAACTGGTTACTCAAGGGATGCAGGTACTCAAGAATACCGCATCCAGATCCACTATTAATTTCTCATTCTCAACCAGAGTTTCACGCAGAGATTTCAGTAATATTGGTGAAACTTTTTGTGAGGTGGCATCAAAATTAAAATTACACTCAAAATGGAGGGTCTAGAAGAGTATGAGAGACAAAAGGAGCAGAGAATACCATGCAATTGGTGTTTTAAACCAGTTATCATAGGGGTGGACGTTACAGGTAGGAATCTGAGGTGCTCTAATGAGGCCCTATGTCCACAAGCAGGACAAATAAATCCTTTTCCTACCTTCTCTTCCTATCCATAGTCTTGAATTTCAGAAGGATTCACAGTCATTTGACACTCAACTGTTCTCCATCTTCTTTCCTGTAACTGCTTTAAAACTGAGATTATCTACTTTGCAGCAGCTTGTACCTTACAAAACCAACCACCTTTCCCTCGGATATTCTTGGTTAATTCCTGATTGCCGGGAACCTTGACTTACTCTTTGATTCACACATCCAGCTGGAGGAATTCGTCCCAACCATCGCTACAGCAGCCAGATACCAGGTTCTGAACATCAGAAACATTTGTCCTCACCTTCCATTGTACACAGCCAAATATCTTATTAACTTCCTGGAAATTAATAAACTCACTTACTGTAGTAGCCTTCTATTTGGTTCAGATTCTTCGCTTTCTTGTTCTTGAATAAAGTTATCAATTTCGCTATTTGAATCCCTTTTAATCTCCTCAGATACACTCCTAGTACGGCTAGCGGCTATCATCAAAAAATGCAGTATCCTATACGGGCAGTGCATAAGCAAGAACAGTGGTGTATGTATATGTCTATGTGTTTATGTCTGCATTTGTCTAGACTCCACTGCCTCTATCAGGCCTGCCTGTGCTATGTCTACTGGGGAGAAAACTGCTTTAGATTTGTAGCACTCTTGGGGATTGTGGAGAAGTGGAGAATTGTATATGTCTATGTGTTTATGTCTGCATTTGTCTAGACTCCACTGCCTCTATCAGGCCTGCCTGTGCTATGTCTACTGGGGAGAAAACTGCTTTAGATTTGTAGCACTCTTGGAGATTGTGGAGAAGTGTGGCTCAATGGTTAGAGCGGCAGACCCTGATGCAGAGATCTGGCCCGGGACCAGGGTTCAATTCCCGCCTCGGCGGGTCTTGGGCTCAATTTCCTCGGACCTGATAATTCTCGCCTCAGTGCCTATTCTAATCATGGGTCCCACTCTGCAACTCTGGGCAATAGCTTGCTTAATCTCCACAACGGCCCCAACAGCGCTGGGATGCCTGGCTTCACCCTGGGGGTGCCCAGGAGTGGACATTTCACAGGGAAAAGCCAGGAAGGGTTCCACAGCGGTATGCGTACAGCGCCTGGACACCCCTTTGGGGGTATGGGTGCGCTTTACAAGTACAAATTTCATTTAATTCATTTCATTGGGATTCTAGGTCTGCATGCTAGAATGTTGTTGGCAGACTCACAGGGGCTTGCCGTTCTAAGCAGATATTGAAGTGCTTCTTCTGTCCGGATTTGAGTCGTCGTAGTGGAACCCGGGTTTCGCCGATGAACTCATTGTGGCTCAGTTTATCCTCATCACAAACAGATATTCTAGAAGTACAAAACAGGGGTTAGTTACACTCCTACTAGGAACAGTAGCCCTACTGAGACCTGGCACACATCTGTCAAAGACCTGCAGCCGAACCCACAGAGACCTTGCACACACCTCAAACAGAGTCCTAGTACACGTATTCAAGAAAAATATTTAGTAGTCACATTGGCAATTTACACATACTTCTCAGAGACCTAGAACAAACCTTTCAAAAACATGTCTTGTACTCCACAGACATCTAAACATATCTCCCTTGTAGACCTGGTAAACACCTATCAGCGACCTATTGCAAACCTCACAAAGACCTATACAGATATCTACATGAGGCCTAGTGCACGTTACTCAGACACAGAGATTCAGGGGAGATATCTTAAACCTAGCATACACCAAATTTAGAGCTAGAACAATCCTTTCAGAAACCTAGAACAATCCTTTCAGAAACCTATAACATACCTTTCAAAGACAAGCGACATGGCAATATGGAACAGATAAACGTAGAAGCATAGAGAGGCCGATCTAGAACAGACTGACTTAAAATTTACACTTAAAAGCTAGACAATACCTTTCAGAGAACAGAAACAGACCTCAGCGATCAAGATTAAGTCAAAAGACTCAATGAACTTTTCAGGGATCTTGAACACACCTCTTAGAGATAGAAAACAGATCCCGCAAACAAATGTAGGCATTGCTTTCATGCTTAGAATAGGCTTCTCAGAAACACACAAAATACCCCCTACAAAATTAGAACAGGCTTCTTAAAGATCTATAGAATATGTCTCAAATCTAGAACACGTACTTTAGAAATCTGAAACAGCTGTCCCATGTGGATGTGGAATAAACTTCTAAGATTTAGAACCAACTTCGCAGAGACCTACAACTGACCAATCCGATCTAGAAGCGACCTCTCAGAGATCTAGAGCAGACATCTGAGAACCAGACCAGTAAGTCTCATCAAAAGTAACATGATATCATTGTAGGCCTGGTCCTTACCTGAGGATTTTTCGTGCCATATCCTCTTCAGTGATCCCACAGTATGTCAGATTCTCGTTCCAGGTTGGATTGAGCGTATTCCTCACAGTTTTCGTCTTTAACTTGTTGGCCTGCAAGTCAAAAACAAGACAAGGTCAGGCGTGCATCAGCTTAGGCCTGGCCAGATCACATGAAAGACAGCCTGTACAATTCAGAAAAGGTGAAAGGTATCTAGCACACTAGGCATCATTCTTTATACAGACTGTGGGGGGGTCTTACAATTCGCACAGAAACCTAGTACAGTCCGCTGGGGTTTACAAGCTCTATGGACATCTAGGACAGGTTCAGAATGCAGGATATTGCAAACAAGTTGACATCTGCATATTTCAGGTTCTTACAGTCACTATACAGACCCTATGACAAACTGTAGACTGAAAACAAGAGATGGCCAAACTAGTCATAGGAGTGCGACTGAATGGCAGATTACTAGATTATCTGCTAATTACGTAAACTAGTTGCATTACTATTGATTCTACATAAATGTATCTCATGGATGGTATAAAAATCTTGCGCGAATGCGGCCTTCGTGGACCTACTTCATACACGACTGGTGTATGAAGTTTGGTTGTGTTGAGGCTGGTAGGTTTCTGTCACAAACTCTGGGCTCCTCTTGATTTGTATGGAAGGCGATGAGAGAGGCCAGACTCTCAATGCTGCTGCAGAAACAGCTTATTCCATTCTGCTATCTGCACTCCCAGCCCTTTGTGAAGTGAGGTGTGGTAGCATGGAAAATCAGCTGTCACTGAAGCAAGCTGTGGGACAGATTGTTTAAATCAAACCCTGTGTGCCCTGCAGACATGTAGGACACCAGGCGTAGCAGCACTGCATCCCTGCTGCGTTTATGGAGACACGTTCTTCTTTTTTAAGCAACAGTGCTTGTATTAAATTAAAGTGCTGTACCCAGAACGTCCTCGGAGCCATGCCTGCTCAACATGAGCGTCAGGTGAACATGGCCGCATTAAGCCAGACCTGGAAGCTCTCTGTTGGCTCCCTTGTGCATTCAGAGTCAAGTTTAAAACTTTATGTCCCTGGGTGTGAGTGTGCCTTGGAGGTTGTCACTATTTATCGCACCCAATAAAGAAGACAGTTTCGGACTTATCGACTTATCTTGTGTGATAAATTGTACATTTCACATTATTTTGTAATGGGACGCTAAACGCACCAAAAAGGGGTTTTTATGATGGCCATGCTACTTTTATTCATTTTACTTGTCATTTTGATTGTCTTTTTACTTGGAAACATTCCCTTATCAATGTTTTTAGAAATGTTTTTAGTGGATTTCCTCTTTTTTATATTCGAACTTGAAGATTTGTCTTCTATGCACTTGCACTTTTCGGGGTCGATTGTGGCACATCCAATGTTCCTTTCTAGGAACTCAGTCTCCCAATGTTGTACTGTATGCACTGCACTTTTATGGTCGTAAATGACCGAAATAAAGTTCGAAATGGAATGGAACATTTCACAAGTTGTTGCAAACACTGGAGAATAACATGCACATTTTGCTTAATACACCAACATCTGCATGTCTCTGCTTTGTTTGATGCTTCCGCCTTGGTTTCCAGACACATTGTGACATCATTCACTGGATGCCCCTTTTATCATGTCTGTTAATCACCGGGTGCCATAAAGTATGGGGTGGTGCAGGGGTTAGAATTTTACGGCCATTTGTAATAAGGCCTATAGATTGTGTGCACATTTACTGATGCAAACGTCCTAGGCTGCAGCGTAGCAGTAGGCCAGGTCTTTGAGATAAACCAATGCCTGGCCTCTGGCTACACTGCAGTCAGAAACCTGTGTACAGCCACATGGGAGTGACCAAAGACTACCCAGTGTATACTCATCCTAATCATCTGCCTGGACTCTAAGTAATTTATCCAGAGATTTTCCATTATCATGTTTTTATTTCACTGTTCAGCTGTCTGAAGTGTCCTAAGTGGCATGCAGCGCGATACAAAACTCAGAAATAAAAAATAAATACCAGCATATGTTCATGTCTTTCAGTGTTTCCCAAACTATAATTTCTGCTCAGAGAGTCTGTGAAAGTCTTTTTAATCATTCTTGACTTGTTCTTCGTTATTGCTGAAAGAACTGCAAAATACTTAATTACTTTTCAAGGCCTGTGGCACTCCTTCTTAATGGAACCCCAGTTATATTTTCCATTTGCTTTACCTTGATCAAATTCTTGTCCTATTGAATTGGTTGCATTGTTTGGACAGTACATATTGTATTCACTGGCCACCTATTTACTCTGTCGCCTTATCTCTTCTGATGAGAAGCCAGAATTAATCCTTCTAATCAAACAAGCGAACGCCTGGGTATACCTTAGTCCTTTTCACATACAAATTCGGCACCTCACATCAAAGACTGGGGCCAAATTTTACACTTACTATCAAACTAGCACAGACTGGGGCGGTCTTACAGCCACAATTACACTCTAGAATATGTTGGAGGGTCTTACTGTCAGTATACCAATACAAAACAAACTGGACCGTCTTAGAGGCAGTATTGCAATGTAGAACAGATTTACGTAATCTAGAGAAGACTGCAAGGTCTTACTACCAGGACCCCATAATTGAAAAGTGTAATGCAAAGTGTTCTGGTCAGTATCAAAATGTGGTACAGACTTGGGAGTCAGACTCTCAGTTTTGCCATTGAGCTAGACTGGAGGGTCTTGCAGTCTTCGCTATATCTTTATTGTATATGATTATTTAAAACCTTTACAAGTGTGCAAGAAAAGACAATCCATGTTATAAAATAGACAGATCTTAAGTGATAAAAACGAGTTTTAAATAAATACGTAAAATGCCAAACTGATTTTCAAGTGCCTTCAGGTACTAGCGGCATTATAATTACATTTAAGGAGTCTAAGAGGAAGCCGAACTATACCCATTATTAGTCGACCAAAAATAAACAGTCCATATTATAAAATAGACAGAAGATAATAAAAACAGGTTATAAATAAGTACATAAAATACCAAATCGATTTTCAAGAGCCTTCAAATGCTAGCAACAGTATGTTTACATCTAACAGTCCTAAGAAGGAGCGAGGGCGCGAATGTAGCAGCTAGTTGTTCATCAGGCTTGACTTCCTGGAGGCCACCTAAGGACCTAGACCTTTTATATGCAAGATGAATAACTTTTGTCAGACAAATGTTTAGGGCTGTGTTTTCTGGGATTAGCGCTGCTATGATGCTCTGCCGACAGGTTCGGACTCCCAATTTATTCCACTCGGTCCTAAGACTTGATTTACACAAGTCCATCATCACTGGGCAGATGCACAGTATGTGCTCCAAGGATTCATCGGACTTGCCACAGCCCCTGCATTTGGTTTCTGCAGTTAAACAACGCCAGCGGGCTAAATGTTTAAAAAAAGGCCACTCACCCAGTTTGAGAGCCATGTATCTTAGCTTCAAGTGCAACGAGTATGTACAGACAAGATATGAGGTTGGGGAGGCCGACTGGTATGAAGAAAATAACTGTCCATTCGCTGCTTGCGTTTGGCTAAGGATGCTCTGTCCGCGCAGTAGGACCAAAGATGGATACGTTCTTAATGCTTAATTTAAAGCTATTTGACTTGGATTTAAATCCCACAGTTCATTCGCGGACAGTAGCTGCTCACAATCATTTAAAAACAGACGGTGTGGCCGGGTTGGCCCACTGGAGCAAATGTTGGCCCATAACAGGGTCTCCAGAGAGCCGACTCTGACCCTTCTCAGCTTGTGGCATAGGTTGAGGAAAGCGCCGGCACCTACAGCTTGATGGTTGAGGAGGCCAAGTTCCAGTCTGATCTAAATGGCAGACAAGGTTTTTGGCAGCCGCAGCACACGCTTATAAATCTTCGTTGCATGTTGGTTCAGTGCTCTGCTTAGCTTGCCCAAAAGGATTTCAGAGCCATAAGATAAGGTAGGGGAAATCTTAGCTCACATAACTTTCAGCATTGGGGCTAGGCTTGGGCCTAACAGTGTTTTTGAGAGTTTGGATAAGCTGACTTGGAGAGCCGTGGATTTTGCTGCGATTTCCCTCCGGTGCTTAATAAAAGAGCCCTTTGCATCGATATGAATCCCCAGGTACTTGTATGTTTGTTCTACTGTAATCTGATGGTTTTTATAAGTCCAGCCACCCCTTTGGTACCTTTTTCTGCTGAATGTGACCACTAATGTCTTCTTCAAGTTAACCTCTAAATTATTAGTGGTTGTGTATATATACAGTTGATTAAGCAACCGTTGCAACCCTACACTCGTAAGACTGAAGATGGCAAGGTCATCGGCGTATAAGAGGTTGCAAATCGGGGCTTTGCCGATCTTTGGTGGATGACAATTTACTGTGTCCAGTACCTGAGGGAGATCAGCTATGAACAGATTAAAAAGCAGGGGAGCTAGCACACATCCCTGCTTGACTTCTCGTGACGTGGTGATTTTCCTAGACAGGTGTGAGCCTTTCCCCCAGCTTAACTTGAATCCAGGTGTTGGTGTGCAACTGGTGTTATGTGCCCATGTAGCAACGCTGCACATTTTCTTACATTGTCCTCTTTCCGCACAATAACATTTTGCTGTGACCTTTTGCACATATTTGCGTGTGTGACAATGTTGGTTTAGTTTCTCTGAAACTGCTTTGCTTATGCATTTTGCTTCACGCACCATTATCATGACTCCTCGAACACAGAGTACAAGGACTTTACCACGCTGTACAAATGTCGTTCTGTCTTCATCCACAGGGCGAGAGGGTTATCTACATATCCATAACAATGATAATCTGCATATACATCGCAAGGATGCTTTTTATTATAAATAAATAACATTTCCGGGGATTAGCCAGACTTTTGTTGACATCGAGAGGTCCCTGCATGCTGAGGCTTAGCCAAGCAGTTGCCTAACACCTCTGTTAGAGGTGTCCAGTTCGTGACCAAGACGGGGTCCTACAACCTATACCACCAGGTAGTGGGGTTGGATCATCCTGTGGGGGGATTCTTGGCTATACACTCACATACACTCTAGACGCACATAGAGTAGGGTTTGCATAGTAGGAGTACGCCTGATTACTACCTTGTTTTATATGCCTGCATATATACACTGTTTTAGCACTGTCTACTGATTATCGCGGCATATGTATTCTATACAAGAATAACGGTTCAATAAAACTATTGAAAACATCCCATTGTGTATTCTCTGTATACTTCTGCGAACAAGAGTGCACAAGTGACTAAGCGAAATGATTTTAGATCTGTTACCATGATTCCTGAGGGGTCAGGGTTGTCATGTTCAGTGGTTGCCAGAAACCATTCGCTCCCTGTTTAGGATTAGGGGGGCTTATGGTGGCACTGTGAGCTAGCTGGTATCTAGACCAACATATACTACCGGGGAGCATGGAATCAGTCTAGGCAGCTCACCCAAAGTTTATGTTGTCCACAAACGTGCAGATCCTACAGATTAGTGGGAACTTCATGACACTGGATTATTGGATCCATAACTTTGAGGTAAATTCCCCATTTTATTAACTTGTCCCAAAGCGCCTCCCTCGGCACACGATCGATGGCTGCCTTGAAAGCCACAAAGCAACAATGTAATAATTAAAACAAGGTTTTTGCCTTGTCGATCAAGATTGATAGGGCTAGAAGGCTTTGTTTTGGGCGAACATGTTGGTGAACTGGCTGTTGGAACTTATCAAGTAGTTGAGTACAGAGGTTTAACCAGTCGGCTATCGGAGGGCTGGTGGTGGACTTTGCTTGAGTGGTAAGCTGCACACACTCTTCCATTATGGTACTGCTGTTTCATTTTAGATGCTTTAGGTTATCAGAGTGGACGCCATTATATGTTGCTCTTGATGGTTTATGATATGATGGGTTACGAGCGATGGTGGTTATCTGAGGGGGGTGGTCACTCTCTGTACAGGCCATGATACTGTAGTTTTCTATGTTTGAGAAAATGTTTGTGTTACAGATGGTGTAGTCTAAATAACAGCGCATATTACCATCTGTCCTGGTCCAGTTTGGTGGAATATCTTGTGGCAACCTGCCGTTCAACACAGTGTATTCAACACTTTGGAGCTGTAAAACCAGGAATTCACCTAATGTACTGCACGGTTGAGTCCTTGGTGTTATCTGATCCGTGATGCCCTGTGGCCTAATAAAAAACTTTCCAGGTCCTCAGGGTCCCCTTAGAAGAGATTAGTGTTAAAATCCCCAATGATCAGGCAATCAGCTTGGGGGAAATCTCCGGCCAGGTCACAAAGAATTCAAATGAACTGGTTAAGCCGTGTCCGTTTTCTTCTTGCAATAGGGTTAATGTATACATTAAGAATCAAGAGAGGGCACTGCTGTCTCCACGTTTTGATGTTGATTCCTAGAAGCCAACTCTCTTGAAATAATATTGGTTCGATGTTACTTTCTGGATTACATAAAATGTACATGGATAGGCCCCCTTTTGGGCATCCGAATTTATGATCTCTAACCGCCGGCTTCCAATATTCGATGAATCCGGGAGTGGCCCAGGTTTCCTATAGGGCCAGGAAATCATGGCATGCTAGAAAGGTAAGTAAATCTGGGGAATGCATTTTCTGTTGGAGGCCACTGATGTTCCAAGAGCACAGGGCCGGAAAAGACTGCGTCAGACGTGTAGTCGAAGATTGAGTTTTCAATTGTGTACCACTAATGTCCTGTTTGCACAGAGCTTGTAAGGGTGACGTCAGGCAACGGGAAGATGGGTTGTCGGTTCAGGTTAAGCGACTACCAGACAGAGCTGCAGGCAGCCATTTCCAGGCGGACTCAGTATGAAAGGTTGCAGTCGTGGTCCTGGATCTGCCTTTGGTGACCACACAGCCTTGGCCATTCTTTAGAATTGAGTACGGTTTGTTTGAACACAACTCAGATGTAAATTGGTGTTTTGTCAACACGGTAGGGTAACCAGACTGAGTACGGGCAGATTGGATGCCCCATGCATTGGACATTTCTGAGCTGGATCAAAGAGTTTGTACCCAGGTGGGTGAATTAAACATAACCAAAGTGAGGGTTTGAGGGTTGAGAACCTCTGAGGAGGGGGAATTTGATGTACTCAATGTCTCTTGATTCCAGAGCACCAAGCCCTGGAGTTGCTTTCAAAAGTCTTAAGATATTGCTCCTATTTAGAATGTCATGACGAATGTTCGAGTGATACTCCAGAATGAATAATAACTTGATGTTAGCGGAGTGGGGGAGTCTGTCCTGTTGCTGATCACATGTCCTGATTGAATCCTGGTCTGCCAGAGGTGACCTTGATATAATTTCTGGGCTGTGCGTCTTTTTGCCTCAAGACTGGTGGAAGTCGGGTTGGTTTTCACTTACTGGCCTTGTTATATTACTGATTATTACTCTTAATGGATCATCAACGGCCTGGGTGAAGCCTCTGTGAGACCATAAGGGGGGGCTGTTGTTGTTCCGGCGGGATTGTTTGGGCTGCCTGCAACCCATTTGGGCTTGCGGTACTGTTGTGGGTCCTTGTTTCTTCACTTATGGCCTTGTCATGGTGCCTAGATGGATGTGTCTTAACACTTTCAAAGCAAGTGTGTGGCTTTGTTGAAACGGCCATTGGCCCTCCGACTGCAGGACCCACAGGTGTAAGTTGCTGCACGTAGGAAGGACCGCTCTGTTCATGTTACTGGCCTTGTGCGTCAGAAGTTCTTGTGAAGTGTGGATGTTGTTGTGAGGCATTCTGCTTGCTACTGCTTTGACCCAGTTCTGTGTGTTTTGTTGAAAACAGTGGGTCAGTTTGCAAGAGCCTGAAACTGTGTTATAGCAGGATTTTTTTCGTTGCTTGTGCAGCCTTTTCTTTTCCCACTTACTAAGTGGGCGGGGTAATTGTGACTCGGCAGTAGAGAATCATTTAGCAGCCGAGGACTGCCTGAGGTCCTGAATTGTGTCGCTTGGCTGCTCAAAGGAAATCCTATCATGAGGGATCCGTTGCGAGGTAACCGGACCTTGGCGTATGGGTAGATAGGCTGGTCCTTGAGAGTGGTACTGGAGACCACGTTATCGGTTGTCACAGGACTTGCTGTGTGCCGCTGATCCAAAGACTCAAGACCTGTGTTGTTTTTTCTGTCCAGCACCGATGGCATGTGGTTAAGGGGCACCTGTGTGAGAGGCACGCTTTTACCTGAAGCTCCAGACAGGACCTTAACTTCGTCCAGGACAATGTTAAGAAACATCGGAAGGGATGACAAACTATCTATAATTGAAGAACAGCAGCAAACGGACTGGACCAAATTCCAGGGTGATTGTGCTCTTACAATTAGCTTGTTTTAAGTTATCCAGCTAACTGTTGATGACTGCTGTAAATACTGCTAAAGAGTTCAAGAGGTACACTTGTATGTCCAGTTTGTCCGAGGGATAATTTAGAGCCGAAACAGTAGACTGGAGTGTTTGCAGCAGTTATAGCCACATTGCAGACTGGGAGCTTTGTTGGTGCTAAATTCAATTTCCTGATTAAGAGGCCGTTCAGGGTGATTGAGGAAGAAGGATAACTCCAAAAGGGATTGATCGTTAGGTTCCATGCCTCCAGATTGTTGTGTGGGGTCATTGGTGGCTTCCGTGTTAAGTTGTTTTGTGGGTGAGAGTGGTTTTATATTCTCCTTTGGGGACCTAGCCCATTGGGTGGCTAGCAGACTGGACGTGTCGATAACACTAAGGGTTGATAATGCTACTGGCACACGTTTCCTTCGTTGGAACGGACTGTGATGACTTAGCTGGGTTCACGTGGAGACTAGTTTGAAGACCTTGTGAGGTCTGTGTGAAAGACTGCGTTACTTGATGCGGGATGTCTTTAAAGGCTAATTGTGCGTCTACAATTGAGAGTTGTGTGAATTGAGAATGGATGGTTACCGGGGAGTGCCCTGGGGAGCGGCTGTCTGCTAGAATGTTGTTTAGGTAGTGTTAGACATGGCTCTAGGTCTAGTGCCTTATATTGGTCTTGTTGGACATTTGTTTCTGCCGCCACCGCACTGTCACTGAGTTCATCCTGGGTTGGCATGAGACTAATATTCGGGGGTGAATTAACTGTTGCCTCAACCTTTAACAATGGTGGGCTCTCCTTCGGCTGTTCCAACCTGTAAGAGGGAGAGTTGCTACCCACTGCACCGGTTGTTTTTTTTAAAAAGTCCATAAGAGTAGAGGCATGAGGGTGAAAAGAGCCTGCTGGACCGGTGGTGTTAATTTGCGAGGTTGAGAGATTGTCCCAAGTTGTGGTTGCGGAGGTGCAGTCAGAGGTCGTCGATGGGCCTGATCCCTGCGCTGAAGATTTAGCAGAATGTGGTGAAAGTGGGTGCTGTAAGGTTATATCTTGGGCTAGATTAGGTGGCTTTGCTGAATTGTCTGTAGGTCCTACTTTGCCCGACTTGGGCTTTTTGCGTCTTGTAGTTACCAAGGGAGCCCTCCTTGTTCTGTCTGATCGCATTTCTCTTGTTTTGTTCTAAACAGCGCTGCCACACCTCTCCTCAGCATATGGTTCCTGCTTGGCTGCCCAGGGGGATGGGCAAGAGCACGCTAATCGTTGTGCTCTTGGATGAGGGTCACTATTACTTATAGAGATTCTGGGGGCGTACCTTATAATCCTGATGCCACCTTCCTGCGTGCACTGGTCCCGGTTGCAGAGGTCCTGAACCCGCCAAGAGCACACACCATTGGCACCAATATGTGTACCCGGGCCCAGGTCTGACTGAAGGTACTGTAAAAAGCCAGGCTGGGTGCTGGGGGAATGGAGACTGCAGAGCTGAACAATTGAAATTTCACTTATTTACCCCCCTGGGGTGGCGAGCAGACTGTCTAGCTCTCCAGGGAAGGAAGGAGGAGGACGGGTCGGGAGCGGCCCTCACAGGGAGCCTAATTCCGCCTGCTTCCGCCTACACAGGAGAGACCGCGCCTCTAGCCTCGCTGGCCTCTCTACTATGCCCGCCTCCAATGCCCAGCCCAACTCCTGCCAGCTGGATCCGCTCTCTGTTCTCCACAGCAGGGGCCCACAGCAAAGAGACAGGAATGGAGTCGGAAGCACGCGGCAGCTGAACCGGCCGCCGAGCCCCAGTGGTGGGTCTGGACCCTGGGACCCACCTGGAGCCTGGGGCCCAAGCTTGTCTGCTATCCCGCCCCTTCAGTCACTGGCTGCGGGGAAGTGGGAACAAACTTGCCTGGGGTACTTGCACCGGGAGCCGGGGACTGCTCCTTGGTGAACTTTAGCGTGTGACATTACTGGTGCGCGACGGAAGCAGAAGGAGAGGTCTTGCAGTCAGTAACAGAACTGCAGGGAGTAATGCTCGGTATGAGTGCCTGATACATTCTTTCCCACTCCGATCACTTCCATCTCCACATCAGTAGAATCTATAACTGAGTAGGCTAACATGCCTGCAGCAGAGATGTGAATGTAACCTGCTGGTCACTGGTTCTATCACAGTAAGACATCTGTCAGCATCAGGCACGTAACATGTTTGAGCAGCAATAAACTCATGGGTTAATGAACCCAAATCAGAGATCCCTGTGGACCATGCAGGGCTCAGGGACTAATCCTGATAAATTAGGCACCTTAGACCATTGCACCGAGAATTACTAAAAACTGCTTTTGATGCACCTGTTTCGGACACCTCAGTGTGATAATGCCCTGAGAATCATGATGCTTGAGGGATATCTAATGTTGAGCACTCTAAATCATGTGGGGTAAGAAGATATGACATAATACAGGCTGGCTGGATACTGATCCGGAGGGCCACAGTTTGTGCATGACAGTTGCATTTCTCTTCTTCTCCATAGAATCTTTCTTTTGTCCTACTCATTGCAGCAGATGCTTTGTCCCAAGCCGCCCCTCTTATCCCGCCCACTCTATTGCGCTCTCTCCCTTTATTTCTTTATTTGGTAATTTGTTAGGAAGCTCATGCCTCCACAAACGCAGCAGCAATTTATTTTCAAGTGCTTACAGCCAGGATAAGTGCATATGAGCTGGCAAACCCTATGCACTAACAATACAAACAGAGCAGGCCCAGGAGGAAGAACTTCATAGGACACAATTACGCTACATGAAGAGGGATTGCAAGCAAACCATTAAAATATATTAAAAACAGCAGAAGCCGCGTGTGTAGTCCTGGAAACGTTATTAGGATTGGGCTCAGGTCATGATAGTGATGTTTGCTTAGTTCACATCTTGATATTAGTAAGGCCTCTTGGGGCTGTAGGTCATTTTGACAGCTCTTGCAAGTCCTGATGGTGCACTGCGGCACTGCTCTGGATAATTTTGATTGCTTGTTGCTTCGCAGCACTGGGTAGTGTTGGTTGTGTGTTGCTACACAGTTCTGGGTGATCTAGGTTATGCTTCACTGCATTGCCTATTGAATCAAGCAAAATGGGATGTGGAGTGTGAAGTTGTAGTTATTGCCTGGTGTGATATGTGTAATGTTATCTTATGTTACAGTTTCTTGTAGAGCACATGGCTACCCAGAGACGGGATTCTCAGCACTGACACGGATCGTGAGATAAATAATGCGTTCATTATACAAAGAGGTGAGCCTTCAGTTGCTTTCTAAAGCTGAGCAAGTTGCCGTAGGCTCTTAGATGAATAGGGAGGAAGTTCCAGAGCTTGGACACTAAATAGGCAAATGACCGTTCTCCACTTCTTGCCTTTTGATTCTAGGAATAGCCAAAAGGAAGCTATTGTTCAATCTAAGCTCTCTTGCATTGTTATATTGGGTAATGAGATGACTGAGGATGTGTGGGCTATGAGCATGTTTTACCTTATGTGCAATGCAAAGAGCTTTAAATTCTATTCTTTTTCTCACTGGCAGTCAGTGAAGGCTAGCCGGAGCTGGGCATGCAGACTGTGTTTTTGGAAAGCTCAGCAGTACTTGGGCTGAGGCATTTTGAATAACCTGCAGCTTCCTGGTGACATAGGCAGGACTGCCTACATAAAGCGAGTTGCCATAATCTAAACAAGAAAGTATAAGGCCTTGTACCACTGTTTTGCAGGTTTCCGCAGGGAGCCACTTGAGCATCTTTCTAAGAGCTCTTAGGAGACCGAAGCATGTACCTGCCACTTTCTTGGTAATTGTAGTGTTGTAGGTGTGATTTGTGTGTGTGTGTGTTCTTTGGGTATGTAATGTGCGCTATATGTACCCCTAGAAGGCTTGTCTTTTTGGAGAGTAGTGGCTCCTGAGTGTGGCAGAAGTCCTTGAGGACATTGTTGGGTTCATGTGTAGGACGTACCTCAAGTTTCAATCATCACAGCACTACTTTTCAAGACCTACTCCAACGTAAAACTGGACCTCATCAAGTCCTTCCATATAATCTGCTACAACAATGCAGACATCAGTCACTTCATTCTGAAGTTGGAAGCCATGAGGTACATAGACATCTCAGGACTAGACCACTTAGTTGCAGAAATCAACCAATACATTCTGTGTAATCACATTAAACTGAACTCTTCACAAACACTGTTCCTAACCTGAATCGTATGGAAAGACTACCATTCTACATCCATCTGGCCCCATGAAGTAGGCCTTCCACTAGGAACATCACCAAGAGAAAGAATGGGCCACTGCCTTCCCCTGATCCCCTAGATGGATAAAGTCTCAAGGATTACTTTCTATAACATGCATTACAAATGAAGGGCAGGAGGGCAAGATGGCGTCCGACGGTTCGGACGAGTGAGAAGCGAGCTCCCGGTCTCCCCCCCCCCCCCTCCTGGTCCGTGGTGTAAAAACCGAACGGCAAAGCCACGGAGATATCAGAATAAGGATAGGGGAATAACTCAAACTTACTGGCGGCGTCCGAGAAGGCGTCTGTGATGGTGATGCATAAGGCTGTGTTCCCAGTGGCGGCGGCTCCATAGAAGGGCTCGATAGCGTTGTAGTAAATGGACTGATTCAGAGGCGGCGAACCTGGTGGTGGCGAGAGGCGGAGTCTTCCAGGCTCAGGTGAAGCAGGATGCCTCCCAAGTTGGCAAGAGGAGGGAAGACACGCGTAATGGTGGATGCGGCGTCTGTGAATAGAGCTGCTGCTACCAGGCGCGGTATGCAGCGTATGACTTTGGATGGAGCACAGTGCAGTATGGACAATTTGTTTCAAGGAGATGAGCAGGGAATGGATAACAAAAAAGTTCCCCAGATATTTCTGGGTAAAAAGAAAGTCACTGCCCCACATGTTTCTAAAGTGAGTGCTGGGAATACGCCAGAAGTAGTACTAGGAAACTTGGGCAGTGTCCTTGCGGATAATACATTTCAGGGGCAGTTGTTATCAAGAGCAATTCAGAAGCTGCACAGGAAAGAGGGGACGATGCTAGGGAGATGGGGGCCGCAGCAGAACATAATTCGGCCCTGGTGGGTACAAATGAGAGGGTGGATAAAGAAAAGGCTGCGGAAAGTGTTGCCGTCATGGGATCTATGGCAGATGGAGCCTCGGACATGGTGGAGCATGGAGGAGCCTATGGGGGCGCTGCTAAAGAGACTGACTCAGGAGAGAAATTTTTTTCAATGTCGGATCCCTCAGACACGTCAGAGGAAGAAGGCATGTTAGGCATTAAATCGAGATCTTATGAGGGTTCAATATTGAGTACTGGCAGCGACCAGAACAGCGTCAACCTGGATTATGAAAAAGCTGATGTACTGACTGTGCGCAAAAAAAAAAAGGTGCAATTAAGGAAAAGGGACAGCAAATAGATGAAAGGGATAGTGCCTTATGGGACTTTTCTTCTTCATTAGAGCTGTCACTTGAAGGAGAAAGAGCTGCCGGCTATACATCGGGAGAGGCACTAGGAAAACAGGACGAAGAAATTTCGCTGGGATCAATCTATCAAAGTATTTTAGATCATAGGATTGAGACTCGCACAGAGAATTTAAAAACACACACCACCTGCCGGAAACTGCAGAATACTGTTCGGAGGATCGCTAAAGCCTGTAATGAATTCACGGAAAGAATTAATGAAGCAGAGGCGCGGATCTCGACGCTCGAGGATGAGATGGTGGCCCAAAAGGCAACGACGGAAGCTATGAGCTCACATAAGGAGGATTTGCAACTAAAGCTTGTCGATTTAGAGAACCGATTACGGCGTAATAACTTGAGAATATTAGGGATTCCTGAAGGAATCGAGGGCCAGGATATTCGTAAATTCGTGGTGGAATTGTTTTCAGAGGCCTTCCCTGAGCTTTCAATATGGAACTGGGCTAGTGAAGTACAAAGGGCACATAGGTTTCCATTTAAACAACAGACAGCCAAAGCGGGACAGCCTGCCCTTAGGCCAAGGGCGATTTTGATCTGTCTGAATAACTTCCTAGCACGCCAGGCTGTATATGACCTGGCAAGGCCAGATCGGAAGAGGGCAGGGAAGGGCACACAGTTTTTTGTCAGGCCTGATTTTTGCCACCACACGGTGGAAAGTAGGTGGCAATTACGCCAATTAATCTCTCCATTTCAAGGCAAGGGGGTGCAAGCCTTTCTGTTGAATCCGGCCACGCTGAAAATAATATGCAAGGGAGAAACGCGGTTTTTTACATCAGAGGGGCAAGCTAAGGAATACCTTCTGTCTATTTAAGTTTAAATGTTAGTAGGGTACTTATAGGTGGGACCAGCCTAATTTTCTCATGGTGGTTGTATAAGGGGAATGCTGATGGAAGGGCCTGTTAAATCATAGTGTTTTGGTGTATTATGAGGGTGTATATCTCTATTTTGTTTTTTGAGGGAGATGTAAGGGGGACATTTAGCTGAGGGATCTGCTAGGCCTTCAATAATGTATGTAATTTTTTTTGAGTGTGGTTGATCTTTTGAACGAAGAAGGGAAGAATTTTGGTTGAGAGGGGGAGGATATACCGGGTAGAAAGCTAGCTCACCATCGCAAGGGCCATTGGCCCCAGTGCCCGAATTTTTGGGGAAGGGAAAAGGGTGGGCGGGGGGTGGGGGGGGATGGCACATGATGGGGGGTGTTGGGGGTGTGTGGGGTCCTGGGGGAAGGGGCAGGGGCAGGGGGGAGTGGGGAGGGGGTATAAAAAAACCTCAATCCATAGCAAGGGCAATATGGCTAATATGAGCATTATAGATTTTTTTGAAGAAATGACATGCATGTGGTTAGTTAGGTGTGCAAGGTATGGCGGGTAAAATGACAACTTGTGGGCTACGTATCTGCTCGTTTAATGTCAGTGGTTTGAACAATATCAGTAAAAGGCAACGGGTAGCGGCTGACTTATGATTGATGAAACCTGATATCCTGTGTATACAGGAGACACACATACCCTGGGGCAAACGCATGGTATTAAAAGAGCTTGGACTTACACTGATAGGGGCAGCCCGACAGACCACTACTAACAGGGGAGTGGCGATTTTGGCCCGACAAGGAATCTGTGGGACTAGGAGGAAATTGGCAGACAATTTTGGTAGGTGGGCTATCGCTGAGTGTTCAGTAGGGGGCACCAAGGTGGTAATATGCACAGTATATGGATCGAATTTGGATGAAGCAGCAATATTAGAGGGTTTAAATGTAGAGCTGGCCCTGTGGGATACCCCGCTGATACTATGTGGGGATTTTAACATCCATGTAGAAGATCCGATGTGGGAGGCTAATAATGATAAATATGAGGGCCGGAAACCCAGGGTCTTTAAAGCACTACGGCAGCTTATAAGGGATCACGGATTGGTAGACGTATGGTCAACCCTAAATCACCCGGATCCCGGGTATACCTTTTACTCATATCCTCACCATAAATTAGTTAGGCTTGATTATGTCTTTATGCCTAGGCCATTCATTGTGGGGGCAAAAATGCAGGTGTGGCCCAGGATCACAGCGGATCATGGTCCACTGTTATTGGATGTGTACAGGATTAGTCAAGTGAAGGTGGGTAGGGCATTTACCTTTAATAGGAAACTCCTAGTGGATAGCTCGTTTTGTGACCATATGAAAATGTGGGTTACACAATTTTTGGATGTCAATAGATGGTCCACCTCTAGTGCTATGGTATGGGATGCTCTGAAGGCAGGGTTGAGAGGAGAGACGCTTAGTTATGGATTGGCTACGCAGAAGCAACAACAGATCATGATGCAGGGATTCTTGGAGGATCTAAGGGAATCGGAGCAGGAACTCATACAGGTGATAAGGAAGGGAGTAGAAGCTAAGGAAATACAAACCAAGATAGCTTGCTGTAAAGCTAAAATCAACAGGCTATGGAGCAAAGAAATCGCTAGTCAATATAAGGTCTATAAAGAGGAAAAGTACGAATATGGTGAAGCTACAGGGCGCTGCTTGGCACAGAGGTTATGAGTAAAACAATCTCTACAGAAAATAACGACATTGGTCGATCCAGCTGGGAATATAGTAGAAACTATGGAGGGCATTTTGGGAGTATTTCATGTTTTTTACAAAGAGCTGTATACACAGAATGAATATCATGACCAGGCCATAAAGATATTTCTTCAACAATTAGAGCTAATAGGCTTAAGACAAGAGGAGCAGGTAGTACTCGATGCCCCGATAACTATGGAGGAGCTTGAGGAGGCAATAGGGTCGCTGGCTAGTGGAAAAGCAGCAGGACCAGACAAACTGCCACTCAAGGTTTATCGAATGCTTTTTCAAGTGCTTAAGGAGGACATGTTGGTTACATTTCAAGAGGCTCAGTCTGGGAACCCGCCACCATCATGGGATGAGGCTAATATAGTTGTTTTTAAGAAGAAAGATAAGCCCTCAAATTTGCCAGGGTCTTATAGACCAATCTCTTTGTTAAATGCGGATGGCAAAGTGTACGCAAAAATCCTAGCAACAAGGCTGGCGCGAGTGATCACGCCCTTGGTATCTATTCATCAGCATGGATTTATACCTGGCAGGAGCACGGTCAACCATATAAATAGAGTAATCACTTTGATAGATTATGCTAATATACAACATAGCAGGCTAGGTTTGATCTTTCTTGACGCCGAAAAAGCGTTTGACCGTGTCTCCTGGCCTTTTTTATGGGCTGTTATGCGTAAGATGGGGTTTGGCCCAAGCTATATCAGGGCTATACAAATTATGTATAAATCACCGCGAGCTAGGATTTGTGTAATGGGCAAAGAATCAGAGCCTGTGTATATCAGTAGGGGGACAAGACAGGGGTGTCCTTGCTCCCCGCTCTTATTTGCCCTGTATATTAACCCGTTCCTGGTAATGCTGGAAAAGAGTAATAAGATCACTTCTATGACTTGTGGGCAATATCAGGTGCGGGTTTTAGCCTATGCAGATGACGTCGCGGTAGCGACCTCAGACCCAGAGCAAGCAGTTGTAGAGATAGAAAGCTTGGCTAACTCATTTGGGGAGGTTTCAGGGTATAAATTAAACCCAACAAAAACTCAAATTGTTTGTACCAAAGCGGCCTGCCCCGGAGATGCTCGGGTAACCGAGGAAGCTTTGTATCTGGGGATTAAAATCAGGATCTCATTGCAGGAATTAATAGAGGTCAATTGGGGAGGTATAGTCTCAGGGATCCAACAACAACTGGATCGGGTGGAGTGCTTGCATCTCTCACTGGTGGGGAGGTGCAATGTGCTCAAGATGAGCATCCTCCCCAAAGTGATGTATTATTTTAGGGCGGTACCTCTAGAGTTGACTAGAATACAATTACAGAAATTGCAATCCATAGGCGATAGGTTCTTGTGGGGGCAAAGGAAAGCTCGTCGGGCCTCCAAGTTTATGATGCTACCACGCGATCGGGGGGGATGGGCTGTGCCCAATTTTACATTTTATTATTACGTGTGTCTTCTTCAAAATATGCGGATATTGTTAACGGGGGAGGAAGTGGCCTCATTGGCGGAAACACCATCAATATATCAGATGTTGTTGGGGTCAACTGCTAGAAAGTCCTTATTTAAGTTCTCGGAGCCAAGCTACTTTAAAAAAACACGCTTTAAGGTTGTGCTGACAGCATATAAGGTATGGAAGTCAGTTCATAAGATGTTAGCCATTTCAGGGATATGTTTTTATACTCCTATAAACTCTACGCTCGCACTACCTGCTATATTTTGGGAGTTAAGGATGGAGAGATGGAGGGCTAATGGGATAAGGCAATTAGGAGATTTATTTGAGGGTGGAGTACTTGCCTCATTTTCAGACTTAGTAGACAGATATAGTTTGCAAAAAAATGATTTCTTTAAGTACTTGCAAATTCGGGATTATTTATTGAAACATCATAAGCAGGTTGGGATGGAAACTAACCCTCTAGTGGAGGCAATTAAACGAGGGGCGAAAATAAGGATATTGTATGGTATGTTAATGGACACACAGCAGGACGATTTGGAAGTCCAAGATAGGAAATGGTGTGCTTGGCTAGGACAGGAAGGTGCGTATATGCAGCAATCAATTGATATTGCGGGGAAAATTTTGATGTCAGCCAATTTGAAAGCCCAACATTTCAAGACACTATTTAATTTGTATCATACACCGGTGAGGATGATGAAATGGGGGGGTTCAAATGATGGGAAGTGTTTTAGATGTGCGACTGAGAGGGCTGACATCACACATATTTTTTATGATTGTACATATTTAACGCAATTGAGGGGGCATATTGAGGAGTTTTTGTCTGGAATCACAGGGGTTGATGTCCATATAACAATGGATGTGATGCTAACAGGAGTTGGTGATGCTCTCTAGCAGGGTCAATCAGGCTATCCATTTAGATATCTTATATTTATAGCTGTGGCGGTAGCACGGTTGTGTGTTGCGGCAGCTTGGCTGCAGCAGGATGCCCCATCATTTGAGATGTGGCGGGCCAAATTCTATAATATTTTTAATCTAGAATATAGCCTCTATTGTTTGAAATCATTGAAAAGGCAAAAATTGGGTATCCAGATATGGGGGCCTACGATAGAGCATATGAGCTGAGAGTGTCATCCAGAAATTCTCCAGTATATTTTGTTATATTGTTATGTTTCTTTTTGTGTAATGGACAGCCCGCATATTGTAAATCTGCCATGCTGTGTATGATTTTGTCAGCGGGTGCTAAAATACTTATGTAACTGATTAAGAGTGCCACTTGCTTTGGATTGAATAAAAAACAAAAAAAAACAAAAAAACAAAAACAAATGAAGGGCAACCCAAAAACCCCTTGCAAGCTTTGGTAACAGAATCAACTGAAGTCAATGGCCAGCAAGGGAGTCATTCACAAAACAGAGTATACTTAGTCCAGATATTTAGGCATTTATGACATATGACGCATTGAATCGAAGCATAAGAATTACACAGAATTTTTACTGTATTAAAGCAAATACACAAATCAATTGAATTGGATAAACAGAATCAATCCTGGGTAACAAAAAGAACGTAAAAAATGAATGAAAAACAGTCATACAAAAATAAAGCTATTGCATTCACTTTATGCATATTTCAGAATAACTAACATACATTAGTAGGAATACAGAGAAAAGTTAGAATAGGGGACTTTGTTAAAGGAGAGCTGGTCTGTTTGATTCACGGCTGGCTACTGGTGTGATTTTATTCACACCATACTAGTGCTAATGCCTGGCAAAATACAGCCTAATACTCTGCCATTGTTGTGCATATTTAACCAGTGTTAATCAAATCTGGTCCTTTTCTCTTACCCCACGGTGAATGAGACACCTTAGGGGATCTCAGATTTCACAAATGCATTAGTAATGAGGAAGAGCTCACACATTTAACACAATAGAGACCAAAACATTAACACAGTTCCACTACTCATTTGTGATTTACTTACCATTAGAACAAATTCTACAGCTCATGGAAATGTTCTTCTGAATGTTTTTTGAGAATGGAGTTGGCATACATTTGTCTCCCACATTATTATTATTCTAACAACATTGACAAACTACACACTGGACATATGTGTGCCTGATTGCTTTTCTCAGTACCCCTACTAATGTATGTTATTCTGTAATATGCATAAAGTGAAGGTGTTGTGTGGTCATATTAGGCCCAGGCAAGAGCACCACCATTTTACATGCTCACGTTTAAAGTTGACATCTTTTCTTGAGAGTTGACATTAGACACACATTTACTTGCATGCTCGTACTGGATAATGTTCCATGAAATAACTTTGCTTATATTTACACATTTTCGTAGGCATATTATCACAGCCTTGAACATTCTGTACGAAAGCTAAAGTTCACTGCGCAAAATGTTGTTGTTTGTCATTATTCGCTCAGCGACAGATTTGACAAGATAGAATCAAAAATGACAGCCTGACTGGGACTTCGGCATGGCAACATGGGTGAAGTTTATTATATAAACAACATCACTCCTTTGTGTAGTTAGGGAGCATTCTGCTGACACTGTCGAGTTCGCCCCATGTTAGAATTCCAGCCCAGCTGAATCCTGTTTACCTCCTGAGAAGGATGGTGCCCATCTGTACACTTATACGGGCTCCCAGATGAAATATACCCACAGGTAACTGGGAAGTTAGATCACACGCAGGGATTCTGGCAGATTCCCCCACTCTAGGCACACTAGGATAGGGAGCGCTAGGTAGGAGCCTAACTATACCTATACTTATAGACAAGCATATATTCTATGTAACAGCACAATGGTTGAACTGTTAATTTTCTTTACCATTCTTGTGATGCTGTTTACTCTGTTTTGTTTCCTTCTATTGATAATTGCAGCACAGGTCTTTTACGCAAGAACCTTATTGCTTCAATAAATATTTGAAATGCTAATTCGAGTATTTCATGTGTCTCCCTTTGGGCAAGCATGGGTTACCAAACGAAAGGGGTTTAGATCTGTTTCCACAATTTCCTTGGGGAGTCAGGGTTGTCATGTTCTGAGGTTGCACATACCACCTGTTACCTTGCTAGGTGAGGGGTTCAGATGGTGCGCTGTGAGCTAGCCAAGACTAAGGCCAACAGATACTGATTGTGTGCGTGGACTCAGTCTCGCACAGTTTGACGTTTATGTTGTCCAACAAACACACAGTTTTACTGAGAAAATATGAACTGTACAACATGGTGCCACCAACGTTTTAGCTTGAGTACTTATTTAATGGGTCTACCGAGTTGTTTTTTCTTTTGTGTGCCAAAAAGACCCTACTCACCAACTAACCAGAGACATCTGTGGTGTCAGAGAAAGAATCCTCCTCAGCTAAGTGGGGAACCCTATTTCTGATTGTTGGTAATAAAAACTTGAACTTTTTAAAGGATCCTCCCACAGTGGTACGCTCTCTGAATTCCATATATTCCAAATACTTCAATGGCTAATCCCGCACATGTGGTTTTACCGCTTAATTGCCAACATGCACCAACACAAATGTTATTACAACATAGAGGGGACGGTACCTTAATGGTAGAAGCCCACAAAGCGTACAAACGGAGGTATTCTATTCATGGGTCGCATTCTCTGCAGTAAATGTCAACTCAGTCAATTCTCACACATACACTGACGTAGCAGTACCAAATCAATATAGAGCATATGAGGATTTAGAAATCCCACTCACTTATCAGGAATACATGAACTGGTTCCTAGGCGCCTTACCACATACATTGGAAAATGTCAAACTAGGTCCTTTCAGCAATGAGGGAGCAACATGGCCATTCTTAGGCTGTTACATACCAGATCCGGACATAGAAACATTACAGACCTAAATCTAGGAGAATTTTACAGAGATTTAGGTACACTCTATAGACGTTTAGTACAATTAGTTATGCATACTAAAACGGCTATCTAACAAAGGGCTGCTCAAGCTGCACATCCACAATTGGCTACGCCTGGAATTAGTCCAGTAACCATTAATGCAATAATGGGTAAATTTCCCAGCAGACGGGATGAGATTCCGTTCTGGATTGTACAAAAAACCAATCAGCTTGAATCAATGTTTCCCCATATGGGACCCCAAGAAAAACATAGAATTCTCACATATGCCTGCCAAGGGGGATGGCTCCCCTGGTGGAAGGCTGCGCCATTTGGGGCATAGTATTCGCTGCATTTTATACCAGAACACATCATACACTGTCATTAGCTGTTTTGCCTGAGGTGCTTAAACAGATCCAAAATGAGTACGGGGCAGCCCCTGCCCTGGATTTGGGGATGAAATTAATGAGCAACTTTGCCGCAGTATCCTCAATAATACTAAGTAATATAAAAGGGGAAGCAGCAGCGTTGGCTATACGCCAACGACTCACACAGGTTGCTCCAGTAGATTGTATGTATTGTATTGTATTTTATATAGCATTTATAGAGCGCAACAAACACCCTACGGGTACCCTGGCGCTAAAGATACATGAATACAGACCAACGTGAAGCGAGAGGGACAGAACCAAAAACATTACTCAAAAGCGACAGGATCAGTTTCTGGGGAACAACCACGTTTTGATCCTTTTCCTGAACAGGGACAGGGTACTGCATTGTCTAATTTCTAGTGGGAGTGCGTTCCAGAGTTTTGCAGCAGCAAAACTAAAAGATCTTCCTCCCAGTCTGACCCTGTTGAACCTGGGTACCTTTGCCAAGTAGGCAAAAGAGGAGCGAAGGGTCCGGGTAGGAGTATACCAAACCAATTTCTTCTGTAGGGGCCCATGACCGAGTCCATGCAAAGCCCTAAACCCTATACAAAGGGATTTAAAATAAATTCTTTGCTGCACAGGGAGCCAATGTAGCTCCGCTAGGCACATTGAGGCGGAAAAGCCTCGTGGCCTAGACAAGGCCAATTTCGCAGCCGTATTCTGAACACGCTGCAGTCTCTGTATTAGATACTTGGGGGACTCCAACAGCCGAGCATTGCAGTAGTCAAGTCTACTTAGGATAGCGCCTTGAACAACCAAGGCTCTAACCGAAATTGGGAGCAACGGGAGAATCTTTCTCAGAGCCCTAATGAGGCCAAAACAGCACCCCACCATCTTGTTCACTTGCGTCTCTAGTGACAGGTTGGCATTAAACATAACTCCCAAGTTTCGCACCGTCTTAGATGGCACCAAGGCAGTAGATGAATCAAGGGGCCAGAAGTTGTGAGGAAGAGGCAGATGGACCTTCCCAACTGCGCAGTGTACAATTTCGGTCTTATCCAAATTAAATTGTAAAGAGTTACTACGTAACCACTGCGCAGTATCATGCATACATGCATGAAAATCCTCCAGGGCATTGGGTAGGGCTCCATCAAGAGATAGAATGATCTGAGTGTCATCAGCATAATTTACCAATTTCACATTATGAGCCCGAATGATATTAATCAGTGGGCTCAAATAGATGTTAAATAAAATTGGGCTGATGGCAGATCCTTGTGGGACCCCATGACAGATATTAGTGAAGGCTGACTGGAAAGGGGGAAGAGCCACTGCCTGACACCTGCCAGATAGATAGGATCGAAACCAGTCCAGGGCAGTGCCCACTACCCCCACCTCCTCTAAACGTGTTAGCAAAATGTCATGGTTGACTGTGTCAAAAGCGGCAGACAGGTCAAGCAATATAAGTATTGCTGATTGTCCCCTGTCTGCCAACAGACGCAGATCGTCCAACACGGTCACCAAGGCAGACTCGGTTCCGTGTTCTGGACGGAAGCTGAATTGTACATCTGCCAGACAGTTGTTACGTTCTAGAAAAGCTGACAGAGATTTGCTAACCAAACGTTCAAGGATCTTCACTGGGTAGGGGAGGAGAGAGATGGGCCGATAGTTACCCGGGCAGGTTGGATTGTCGCACCACGAACTAACCTCTAACTCCAGAGGAACCCACAGGAGCGAAGATGTTCCCCCCACCGTCCTAGGAACACTCCCTGCCAGTGACTGACATACACTCGGCCAAGAAGTATTCCCCTGAAGGTGGGAGAAGAAAAAGACGACAGGACCACTTCGGGAGGAGGGGGCTGGTTTAAGGAGTGACGATGTGTTGTCAGAAGGTCTCTGACGTGTTGATGACAAAGGAATCAAAAGTTTATCTAATGCACAGAAAGGGATAAGAACAAACAAGAATATATTATAAACACATATGCTGTAGTTTACTCTCTAAGCCTTTCAGTCTAACTGTGATGCGCGTGGATCAATCAAGGGAGAACTCACCCGGTCTCGTAGGCCAGTTTCGTAAAGAGTGAAGTGTACTCATCCACCACACTTAGACGAAGCGGGTTTCCAGCCGGCTTCGGGATTGTGTGCAAGCCAGCAACTTGCGTACACGAGGTCCCTGTTAATTCACACAGGTCTCGTTCGTATACGCTGATTCGGAAAGTCCAGAAAGGAACGTAGCAACGGGTCCGTTGGAAATAGTGTACCAAAAAATAGGATGTGTAGTTCAAAAAAAAGGAAGAGACGGAGGACGAACAGGTAGGAGTAGCAGATTCAAACTGCCAGGATTTGAGCAGAGCGAAAGACGGAAGTGACGTCCATCTGTAGGAGACTAGACCGTACAAAGATGAGCCTCTGGTTCAAAGCGGAAGCGGGGTAAGTTTCTCGGAATCAGGAAACAAAGCGAGGTCCAATGTCGTCATGGAAGAACTGAAGCCAAGCGCTGGATTAGCGGTGCAGGGAGTTTATATACTCTTTCCCCGATGTTTCGCGCGCACTGATTGGCAGCCGCGGGGTTGAAGCGAGCCAGGTGAGCCCCCATGATTGCTTCACACGCGATCTATCTTACAGAAGAGAAGAAAAGACAAAGCGCTTTTGAGGGAAAGTGTGTACCCAGGTTCTACTCTAGTAAGCATATACGGGTTCAAGTTGGAGCTCTGACAGTTCTCCCACCCAAAGGCCTATACACGGGGCGAGGTTTGGTAGGATACAGGGCATGGAATCGTCTTACTAGACGGGGAGCATGGACCTGCTCTGCGGGTTCCCAGGATCTATCTTCAGGTCCGTATCCCACCCAATCAATGAGGTATTGTAATTTCCCTTCATATCTCCTTGAATCCAAAACTCGTTGAACTTCATACTCTACCTCACCTTGAATAATCACAGGTGGAGGAGGTGTTTCAGGGTTTGATAAAGGATTGTATTTCTTCAACAAGGAGGTATGAAAAACCGGATGGATTTGCATTTCGTCCGGTAGTGTGAGTTTAATTGCCACAGGATTCACAATCTTGGCGATAGGGTAAGGGCCCATATATCTAGGTTGGAGTTTACGTGGACCTGGTATTCTGAGATTTCTTGTAGCTAACCAGACTTTATCTCCAACAGCATATGGGGGTGCCGGACGTCTGTGCTTATCGGCTTGTTTTTTCATACTTTCTTTGGTTTGTTGCAATACTCGAGTGGCACTTTCCCAGATTGCTAATAAATTCTCTAAATGTGTCTTAACTGCAGGGATCTCAACCAGCTGCTTAGGAAGGTTTACGGGAATGGATTTCGGGTGATATCCAGAGGTAAAAAAAAGGGGGATATCTTAGTAGCGGAATGGGTAGCATTATTATATGCGAATTCAGCCATAGGGAGCGCTTGAACCCAATCACTAGTGGTGGTGCTTAACAAACATCTAAGATATTGTTCAAGTGTCTGGTTGGTCCTCTCCGTTTGCCCATCTGTCTGAGGATGATAAGCGGATGACAAACGGTGTTCTATATGCAAGGCGGTACACACCCCTTTCCAGAATCTAGACAAAAATTGAGGACCCCTGTCAGAAATTATAATGGATGGAATTCCATGTAATCTGATCACTTGCCTTATGAATATGTCCACTAGCCCCTTAGCTGTTGGTATCTTCCTTAAGGGAATAAAATGAGCCATTTTCGTGAACAAATCTACCACTACCAAAATGGTGGTGTAGTTGTGCGTTACTGGGAGATCAGTGATAAAATCCATGCTGATAGATGTCCAAGGTGTCTGTGGAATGGGTAGGGGTTGTAATAACCCAGCAGGCACCGTATGAGATGACTTTTGTCTGGCGCATGTGGTACATGCTTGGACGTAATGTTGTGTGTCTCTAGACATATTATCCCACCAAAACCAACGTTGACAAAATTGTAGTGTCTTATCTTCTCCTGGGTGTCCTGCTAACGGGGAATCATGACACCATTGCATCACTTGAAGTTGCAATGCAGATGTAGGAAGGTACAACTTACTATCATGATACAGGAAGTCATGTTTCTTAAGATTACCAGCTTGAGACAACCATTCTTGTGTTCCTGCGTCTTTACAAGCTTTGGCTAGGTTCTGCAAGAAGATAGCGGAGACGTCTTCTTCCTTGTGCCCCAGCCCTATTACCCGATGTGGGGGATAATATGTAATGAGGGATCTATCATAACCCTCTTCTCTTTGCCTAATCTGGACAGGGCGTCAGCTTTTCCTTGCTGCGAGCCTGGTCGATAGGTTATAACAAAATCGTACTCACAAAAGAATAACACCCATCTCATTTGGCGGGCGTCAGTGCTTTGGCTGCCTTAAAAATTGGAGGTTTCTGTGATCTGAATAAATTGTAATAATATGCGGAGACCCAAGAAGATAGTGTCTCCATTCTTGAAATGCTAACTTGATGGCAAGTAGCTCTCGTTCTCCTATCGTATAGTTCTGTTCTGCTGGTAATAATGTTTTAGAGAAATAAGCGATAGGGTGCAGTTGACCTGTCTTTTCATTTCTTTGAGATAACACACCTCCTACGGCGTATTGAGAGGCGTCAGCCTCCAGAAAGTAGGGTTGAGTATTATCGGCGTGCTGAATCACAGGTGCGGAAGTGAATCTGTCTTTTAACGTGACAAACGCTTGTTCCGCTTCAGGGGACCAGCTAAAGGCATTACCCTTTCTCAATAGTTTGGTGATTGGTGAAATAATATCGGAGAAGTGATCTATAAATCTTCTGTAGAAATTCGCAAATCCTAAAAAGGATTGCACTTCTCGAACTGACCCTGGACTAGGCCAATTTATAATGGCTTGTATCTTTTTAGGATCCATGTGTATACCCTTAGGGGACAAAATAAAACCCAAAAAGTCTACCTGTTTGGTGTGAAACATACATTTCTCTAATTTTGAGAAGAGATGATTGTCTCTTAGACACTGTAGCACTTTTTTAACATGACAGACATGGTCCTCCTCATTCTGGGACTAGACTAAAATGTCGTCTATGTAGACGATAACAAAAATGTCTAAATACTCTCGCAGTATTTCGTTCATAAAAAACTGGAATGCTGCTGGAGCATTGCAGAGTCCAAAAGGCATCACACAATACTCAAAGAGTCCAAACTTGGTGCGGAAGGCGGTTTTCCATTCATCCCCTTCTTTGACACGAATAAGATGATAGGCCCCTCTAAGATCAATTTTAGTGAAGAGTTTAGCCTGTTTGACTTGGTCAAGTAAAACAGAAATGAGAGGCAAAGGGTACTTGTTTTTAATAGTGACTTTGTTTAGTGCTCTATAATCCAAACAAGCCCGTACACCTCCCTCACGTTTCGGAATGAAAAATAAAGGGGACGACACTGGGGAAGTGGAGTGTTTAATGAACCCAGTGTTCAATTTCTCTTGGATATATTCTTTCAGGTACTCAGTTTCAGGTTCCGTAAGAGCATAAACTCGACTAACCGGTAATTGCGCCCCTGGAACCAGATCAATTCTACAATCATAACTTCTATGGGGTGGTAATATCGTTGCCTTTACTTCATCAAAAACATCAGTGAATTCAGCGTATACCCCAGGAAGATCAGCAGGCATCGGTGTGTCAGAGAGAGCGCAACATAATGGGGCATTCCAATCAGTGGCCTCTTGATAACACTTCTTTAAGCAATATGGGGATCTTAAAGTCACTAATCTGGCGCTCCAATCAATGTGCGGATTATGTAACTGGAGCCAAGGAACCCCTAATATAGCTCCAAAGTTAGGTGCATCAATTAAATCAAATTGTATTATTTCAGAGTGACCATTATCACACAACATGACTATATCACTAGTGTGATATACTATAAGTCCTGAGGACAGTTCAGACCCATCTACTGCCCTGACAGGTTCAGGCTGTGTCTTAGGAAGAAAGGTTACTCCTAAATTCTTTGCAAGTTGGATGTCAAGAAAGTTACCGGTTGCACCGGAATCCAATAAGATGGATAATGACTTTCTTACTTGCGTAGAGACTATAAGTGTCACATAAATTAGGAAATGTTTCGGAATGTGAGTGCTAGGTTTCGCGACACGATCAGGGATCTTTAGTGATGCCTTACTCGAAAGGGCAACCCCTTACCAATCGAGCCTTCTAGTTTCCCGTCCTAACAGATCCGGGTGTCTGAGAGTTATTAAGTTTTCTAAAGGTTAGGGGCCTAACCGGACAATCACGAGCATAATGCCCGCCCTTGCCACAATACAGGCATAGATTCTGGTTTCGTCTTTTGTTCTTTTCTTCTATGGTGAGAGGGTTGCGGATCCCACCTATTTGCATAGGCTCACTATTATCTTTTTTCTCGGGTATTTCCTTTCTTTCTCCCCGAAATATCAAGGGTCTAGTGTAGTCGGTCTTCGCTCTTTCTCCCTTTCTTTCTCCCATCCTATGATCAAGTTTAACTACTAAATCTATAAAAGAAGGGCAGTCTTCAGGGGGATCTATGATTTGAGAGAGTATGTCTTTGAGATCGTCTCTAAGACCTCTATAAAACAAAGAGGTTCGCTTATTCTCAGGCCATTGTGTTTCTGTCACCAATCTATTAAAGTTAGTTATGTAAGACAATAAATCTTTGGACCCTTGTTTTAATCCTAACAACTCATTGTCGCTTGCTTGCATGAAGGTATGTTGTGCAAATAACCCACGCATTTTTTCTCTAAAAGCGCCAAAATCATATAAAATGGGATCATCATTATCCACTAACGAAACCGCCCAAGTAGCAGCATTTCCCACTAAATAGGAGATAACAAAAGCTACTTTGGCTGCATCGTCTGGAAAGGAAGCAGATTTGCACAGGAATTGAAGGTGGCATTGATTCATGAAAACGCTGTATTTAGTGCTGTCTCCATTGAATCTCTCAGGAACGGCCAAAGGGACGGGACTAGGAGTTAACACTGTGACATTAACAGGGGATGCTCTTTTCCCCCCTGTAGCTGCCCCTACGGGAGAGGTGATGGGTAATGTAAAACGCGGTGGCTGGATATAGTTCTTTCTAGTTTTAGGGATAGCACCACTTGTTCTAGTCTCGTCCCCTCTCATAGAGGACATATGGGTCATCTCAGTTTTTAACTGTTGGTTTTCCAGTCGTAAAGACTGGACCTCTACCTGTAATTCACAGAGCGCGGAAGCTAAATCTTCCATAGTGGGGGACTGTGGAAAAGGAGTGGGATTATCTACCAGAGTCATAGGGACTTGTGTATCTCTGATGTCCACCATCGCTCAGGGGTTTTATTTAAACGTGGGCTTGGCTTTCTGTCGCACCACGAACTAACCTCTAACTCCAGAGGAACCCACAGGAGCGAAGATGTTCCCCCCACCGTCCTAGGAACACTCCCTGCCAGTGACTGACATACACTCGGCCAAGAAGTATTCCCTGAAGGTGGGAGAAGAAAAAGACGACAGGACCACTTCGGGAGGAGGGGGCTGGTTTAAGGAGTGACGATGTGTTGTCAGAAGGTCTCTGACGTGTTGATGACAAAGGAATCAAAAGTTTATCTAATGCACAGAAAGGGATAAGAACAAACAAGAATATATTATAAACACATATGCTGTAGTTTACTCTCTAAGCCTTTCAGTCTAACTGTGATGCGCGTGGATCAATCAAGGGAGAACTCACCCGGTCTCGTAGGCCAGTTTCGTAAAGAGTGAAGTGTACTCATCCACCACACTTAGACGAAGCGGGTTTCCAGCCGGCTTCGGGATTGTGTGCAAGCCAGCAACTTGCGTACACGAGGTCCCTGTTAATTCACACAGGTCTCGTTCGTATACGCTGATTCGGAAAGTCCAGAAAGGAACGTAGCAACGGGTCCGTTGGAAATAGTGTACCAAAAATAGGATGTGTAGTTCAAAAAAAGGAAGAGACGGAGGACGAACAGGTAGGAGTAGCAGATTCAAACTGCCAGGATTTGAGCAGAGCGAAAGACGGAAGTGACGTCCATCTGTAGGAGACTAGACCGTACAAAGATGAGCCTCTGGTTCAAAGCGGAAGCGGGGTAAGTTTCTCGGAATCAGGAAACAAAGCGAGGTCCAATGTCGTCATGGAAGAACTGAAGCCAAGCGCTGGATTAGCGGTGCAGGGAGTTTATATACTCTTTCCCCGATGTTTCGCGCGCACTGATTGGCAGCCACGGGGTTGAAGCGAGCCAGGTGAGCCCCCATGATTGCTTCACACGCGATCTATCTTACAGAAGAGAAGAAAAGACAAAGCGCTTTTGAGGGAAAGTGTGTACCCAGGTTCTACTCTAGTAAGCATATACGGGTTCAAGTTGGAGCTCTGACATGGATCAAGAGTGGCCTTCTTCAAGAGTGGCGTAACTACAGCCTGTTTCCAGCCGGATGGTACAACTCCACTAAATAATGATTGATTACAGATCTGTCGAAGCCTGGGGAAAAGTTCTGATGCAAATTCCTTCCAGATTTTGTGCGGAAGGGGGTCCAGTGGAGAGCCCGAGGAAACACCCAGAGCAAGCCTGTTAAATTCCTCATCCGAAAGGGGTTCAAAATGGTCCAAAAAACTCCGTTTATCGGTCCCTTCACCAATCTGTGTTCCTGCACCAGGCACCCCTCCCGCATCAACAATCGAAGTAACTGCCCCATGAGTCACAGCCTCTGTCCCCCCAGAAAGGTTGGTTTTAAGACCAGAGATGATGGTTCTAATTTTTTCATCAAAAAAAGTAGCCAAACTGTCACAGAGATCTTGAGTAGGCTGAACCTCATTTTGTAGGCACTGAGGATTAGCAAGGTCATCAACAATTTTAAAAATGCATTTAGACTTGTTCAGTGAATTCAAAATGAGCTCTGCGAAATATTCCTGCTTCGCAGCAAGAATTTCTTTTTTATAGAGAGAAATAGCTACTTTCCAAACGATCTTATCCTCATTCACATAGTATTTTCTCCACTTCCTTTCTGCCTGTTTACACTTTGATTTCAGGGCTTTCAATTTTTCATTGAACCACCTAGCAGAAGGTCTGCCCATATTTTTACAATTTTTCAAAGGGGCAATTTCATTAACAATTGTAGTAATGAGATTACGGAGGTCCATATAGTTCTCCTCCACTGACCTAAGCACATCAAAATCCCCATTAATAGGGAACGTTGGTGGTTGTGTCGCCTTTTCCAATATCCTCTTCCAATCCCTTCCCAGGAAGCTCCTAACATCCCTCAAAGCGGGAGCTCCTCGACTGGGGATGGCCGTCAGAAATTTAACCAAATGGTGGTCAGTCCAATCTACAGGAAGCACCTCCATATGGTCGGTGACCCATTCCTTACTGAAAACTAGATCAAGCATATGCCCTCCTATGTGTGTAGGTCCGGTTACTCCCTGAAGCAGGCCAAGACTCTCGCAAGATTGAAGAAGGGTATTAAATCCTGTATCTAAGGTCCCACTTAGCCAGAGATTGAAATCCCCTGCAATGAGCAGTCTCGAGTGGGTAACAGCCATGTTATTAAAGACATCAATCAGCACCTGCAGTTGAGACAGATTGACTGCACCAGGGGGCCTATAGCACACTATACCATCTAATAAGTGCCCCCTGGGGTCTTTTAGAGAGAACCCCAGAAGCTCAAAGCCCTCTACAACATCAATATCCATAGGAACAAAATCCCATCCTTCCCTAAACATAAGACCAACCCCACCGCCTCTACCTATAGCTCTGGGCTTGTGAAAAAACGTATAGCCTGGAGAACACGCCAATCCTGGTTCGAGAGCGGAGTCAGGATAGGTCCAAGTCTCTGTCATGAGTAACATGTCAAGGTGATGCGTTTCGACGAGCAATTGGATCTCTATAACATGTTTAGGGAGAGATCTAACATTAAGTAACCCGCAGACCAGAGCCTCCTTCCTACAACAATCAGACCTAAAACTGATCAGGAGCACAAACTGGATAAAATTATTGAAGAACCCTATGCATCCATAGGTAGAGATAATTTGGGAGCCAGACCTGATAAACCACAAATTAAGGGTAATTCTGAAAAGGATAACACAAAACAGGCATCTGAGTCTTCCCAAAAAAAGATGGGATAGTAAGAAAAATAAAGAAATGTCTAAAATACGGGGTGGATCTCCTCACCAGAAGTTCACTGAAAAGCACTATAATTTGCGCAACCGTGAGTCAATTAAACAGCCTGATAGGTATCAAAATACTGATACATGTCTTTCTCGTTCCTTTCAGGAATCATCCGAAAAACGCTTGGAGAGAGGAGGACAATCAGAGCCCAGATCAGAGGAGTATGTGAAACCGAAAAAGACACAACGCTCTTCTGAATTAATAATAAAAAAGGGAAGACAAACCTACACAGTCTAAACCTCAATTTAAAAGGAAGAAAGTGGCTGGGATTAAAGCCAAACATGCCACAGATATTGAAGTCTCGGTTTCTGAACAGGAAGTGGGCTCTGACCATGCTGGACAGCGCAGCAAAAGTCACAATAGTTCACCAGAATCTTATGGAGTGCCTGGCGGCAGTAGCAACGAGTGACTACGTCCAGGTGGAAACACCAGACCAGAGACTGAGTGTCCCAAGTCAATTATATGAATTGCAACTCCACATGGAGGGGGTTATACATCGTACTATCAATGTGATCTTTTAGGAGAACTTGTCATTCAGCTATGACATTCTCTTGGCTGAAAAAAATTGGCCACATGAGTTTGTTAGGGATTGCCCACAAGGAGAAATAGTAATTTTACCAGGTTTTTCCAACCTCATTTCAGAATCAGTAAAACACACATACGCCAAGGAGTGTGCCTTAGCACAAGCTCCGGTATTATACCGCAACCACATGGGTGTTGGATCCCCTTACCACATCGTACCTGTGAAGTCCAGCCCACAACCATAAAGACAATACCCCATTAAACATGAGGCTGAAAAACATGCTAGAGAGATATTCACACAACTTGAATATCAAGGTGTAATAGAAAGTTGCACATCATCAATGAATAATTCCTTGTTTCCAGTAATAAAACCAGACCATTCATATCGTTTAGTCTTAGAATCCAGATACTTGAACATTGCTACGCACATATTTGCTGTACAAAATGCACATAGCGTGGCACTAATGAACAATATTGTGCGCAAAAAATATAAAATCACAATAGACATTTCAAATGGATTTTTCTGCCAAACACAGCGCCTGAAAGCAGGTACTTATCTGCATTTAGCACCTTAGGCTCTCAAAAACAATTCTGTTGATTGCCTCAAGAGTATACGAGTAGCCCAGGGCTATTTTCAGCTCGAGTAACAGCACTGTTACAAGAATTTGATGACCAAGCATTGTCCTAGGTCGATGAGATCTACCTAACAGATGATGAGTTAACAACACACTTGACCAGAGTAGATCACATATTCTAGGAGTTGCTCACATGGGCTACAAATTTAACATAAAAAAATCAAAGATTGTCTGTTTTTGGGATACAAGCTGTCAAGTGAAGGAAAAAGCCTTGCAACACAGTTCTTAGAGGCGTGTGCGCTTTTACAACCTCCAAACACATTGAAAAGACTCCAATCAATATTGGGTTTTCTAAATTTCTGCGAAATTTACATACCAGATTATGCCCAATGGGTGAACTTGTTTTATGACTTGATTTGTCCAGACTTTTCAAGCAAACATTGAACATCTGAACACACACAGATTTTACGTTCAGCACAAGCTGACATGCTAGCTTCAAAACACTTACATACACATGTTAATACCACAAATTCGGTGATCGGTATAATTGCGGATACATCAGGGTACACATGTTACATTCAATGAAAGAGGCACTATACCAATTACATATAAATCACATTTATATACAAATTCAGAAATGCGTTTTGCACCGACAGAAAAGATCCTGATGGCAGTACAGACAGCAGTAGTTACAGAAAGATCATTGGCTCAGGGAAAACAAATAATTGTCATGATTCTCATTCCAGCCTTACAGGCCAGAATTCCCAACGCAAACGTTTTACATCCGAGATCCATACAATGGTCTAACTCACTCACAGCAACATATATAGATTATGTTTTTGACTATACACTACAAACACAAGCATACCTTCAATATTAACAAGGATATCCTCTGCCCAATGAAATTGTGCCTCTAGATCAGTATGATTTTATAATCTACACTGATGGTTCTGCTCAGCCTGCAGAAGGGACAAAACATCAATACTCTTCCACTTGTGCAGCGGTAAGGGTAAAATGAGGGGTGGAGAATTCCAACCTCATAAAACATGCATGCAGTTACTCAGTGATTGCACTGCACAGCTGGCTGAACTGAAAGCTTTAATTTTGGCACTTGAGAATACAGATCCTGAGTTCCCCACACTTATAGTGTGCAATTCGTATTATTGCGTCTAGTCTTGCAATGAGCATTTACACTACTGGAGCCAGAATGAATTCAGAGACTATAAAGGGTACACGATAAAGCATAAGATGCTTTGGGGTCAAGTGGCTAAACTTAAAGCAAGTTTGCCACGGGCTCATGTCATACACATACTGGGCCACCGACGTGTAGGAATACATGTTGCAGAGAATTAATTGGCTGACGAAGCCACAAAAGCAACAGTGCAAACTGCTGCAGTCACTGCAATAACTCATTCCAGCACAAGAATAGACGGAGACATCATGATGGCTGTCAATGCTGCACTCAATGGCACCCTCTTACCGAAAGGTTTTCCACAAAAATACGCCTACCAGTTAAGTGTGCAAAATATTCCATTTGCTCATATTCCCAGAATGGGGGAAAGAGTAATACCTAATTCAGATCACAGGTTAGGACTGATCCTAGCAGCACCTGAGGGTCTAGCATCTGATCACGCAGGGGTGGTGGCTACAATTTCACTATTGCAGCAACGCTATTGGTGGCCAGGTCTTTACAAATAGACTAAAGACTATGTCCTTAAATGTGACATTTGCCAGCAGATAAAAGTTTCCACCACAGCTCGTCCACCACAGACACCTCTTTTGATTTCAAACAAGCCTCTAGCTTGTGTCTATCTGGACCATCGCGGAACCTTAAATCGGATGGGTCTTACAAATACATCATGTTAGCAGTAGATTCCTGATCTCAATTCCTATGGGTATAGCCACAATGATTGGCTGACGCTCAAACTGTTCTAAAGGATTGGCAAGTCTTTATCGGCACATATGAAGTAGCCACATTCCATTCGGACCAGGGTACAGCGTTTGCCTCAAGGGCTTAGAGAGACACAATGGGAAAATTGGGTGTGGATGTGCATTACTCCACCCCCTACCATCCCGAAGGAAATGTGGTAGTGGAAGGAAAAAACGTGACTTAAAGCAGTCTTTCACAGCTAGAGTATTAGGTTCAGGTCGCAGTTGGGTTCACTACATGTATGGGGGCAGAGAGAGCCTTATACAATCTGCCTAGAAGATCCTTCAGTGGTTGGACTCCATTTGAAGTCCTGTTTGGGGATAAAATGTGGGTTCCAGACCTTGACAGTCCCAGTACATTGGCGGCGGAAACACCTTTTGATATCAGTGAACTTTTGGATGTTTTACAGGACCTGAACTACTTCGGAGACACTCAGAGCAATGTCCAACAGAAACATTCCGCTACTGGTGAAGTGAAGGAAGCACCAGTAACTCCTGGTTGGATTAGAAAAAGATTGGCCGAGCAGCAAGATGGCCGCTCATCGAGAGGGCTCTGCCGGCCGCAAAATAATCCTACATAATCCTGCTTTTTAGAGAGAGTATCATCACCTGCCAGGAACGGGCATTGAGTGTAGCGATGGCAGGAATCGGCAGAGGCGCGGAGCACTGCACAGGACCCGGAGAAATCGACAAAAACTGCCAGGAGCTGGAGCGGCGACCTGGGCCCTGCGATGCGGCCGGGGGGAGCTGGCCAGCTGGCGCTTTGGGCCTGGTGCGGTTGTCCACCGTGTGCGGTGCTGTGCGGCCGTGCAGGCAAAGATTGACTGAGGAGCAGCCCGAGGCGTGTGGCGACTTGTGCCTGAGGCTGCGACCGGAGGCCGCGGCTGCTTCCTGGGGCCGCATCGACAGGGCACAAAAACCCATTGGAGCTGACATCCGGCCTCCGGGCGGACGCTGGCGGGACCAGAGACCAGAGCGCAGGGGCCGTGACAAGGCCTGGATAACCTGAGGTGAGCCGAGACCCGATGTGCCCTGCGACATCCTGATAGTGTGCTGGGGCTGTGGGCTGCCTGCACAGAGACGGGAATACGGCCTGTCGGGAGCTGGCAGCCGTTAGCTTTGCTCGGAAGGCCCGGAACAAGAGTGAACGTTGACGCCACGGCGCCGGGTGCTGGAGCCAAGTGCATGTGAGTGTGGAGCCGTTGGAATGTAGGCGAAGCGCTGTGCTAACATAGCGTTGAGCCCTGGGATGCGCCTTGAGATACTGCGGTTGAGCGGCCACCCAGATCAGATTGGCCGGTGTCCCCCCGTGGGACATGGGTGGCATGTGCTGCACCTGAACAGATCCTAATGGAGGCCCCGCCGCCGATTCCCTGAAAGACTTGGGCCAAGGGAGTGAGTATCGAGAGGCCTGAAAATCCAGTATTTGAAAAGTGCGGGGTAGCATTCCTACGACCAGAAGCGGGGCACTATCTAATCTGTTGAGACCGCTTGGCGGGGAGGCACGGCATACCGAGGTGAAGCCAGGGCCACCATGCGTGCCTCGACGCATCCCAGAGCTGAGTGCATAAAACTGTCGTAAGGCCGCGCTGAAGAGAAGGGATTGGGCCTACTGAGCCGGCTGGGCGCATTTGAGTGTCACCCCTCAGCCCCCTCTAGAGGGGGCACGCTGGGCCTTTAGCTCTCTCCCAGAACAGAGTTAGAAGTGGAGATAGGGGCGGAAGCTGCCACCAATCCGAGGCATAAGGGGGCCTGGAGTTGAGTTGTATAGCGCACGGACTGCCATTTTTCACTCTACTGGGCAGTCCCCTGTCAACCGAGGTGGCATGGTGAAACACGACACCAAGCAGTCGAAGCTCTCTTTTGAAAACAAAAGCCTCACTAGACATGCAGACAATGATGTAGACACTGATTCTGAGCTGAGCACATGGGAGGATGCGGAGGGGAGTAGTGAATATCTCCGGTCTTTGTTGCTAGAAATGAAGTACAGCCTAAAAAAAATTGATACCAAGTTAGATATACTTACCTCCCAACTAGACCAGGTTAAGAAGCAAGTGGATACTCATGAGACCCGCTTAGATCAGCTGGATAACCACTCCACCGAAGTACACGAATTTCAACTTGAAACTAAGGAGCAGCTGCTTCAAATGGACAAGGTACTCAACATCATCAGAGCCAAAAACGACGATTTGGAAGCCTGGTCGCGTAGAAATAACGTCCGAATAACAGGCATTCCAGAAACAACTGCAATTTCCAAGATGGAAACCTTTGTGGCCCGGAACTCTCCACGATGTTCATAGTTGAGAGAGCGCATCGCACTTTGGGCCCCAGACCTCCGGTTGGATCTACGCCGAGACCGATTCTAGCACGCTTACTAAACTATCGCGACCGGGATACCATACTGCGCTTCGCTAGAGAGAGAGGAAGCATTAACCATAAGGGAAACAATGGGGCATATTAGCAAGAACCTCGTTAAAATTATCGCCGTTTTAGCGGCAGGAAATTGCCGCTAAAGCGGCGATAATGGGCTTGCTAATATGCGTTATAGAATTCCAATAGAAGCCCATGTTAGATGTCCTGCACATCTAACCTGGGCTTCTATTGGAATTCTATAACGCATATTAGCAAGCCCATTATCGCCGCTTTAGCGGCAGTTTCCTGCCGCTAAAACGGCGATAATTTTAACGAGGTTCTTGCTAATATGCCCCAATATCTCTCTATATCCGGACTTCACTCCAGTGGTCCAGGCAGCAAGACGTGAGTTTGTGCTAATTAAACGGATTCTGAGACAAGCAAAATACGATACGCACTGCTGTATCCGGCCAAGCTGAAGATAACGTTTGAGGGATCGACACACCACTTTACGGACGCTAAATCGGCCATGAAATATGCCAAACATATCGGTGGCCGAAAGCGAGCAGCTGGAATGGCGGCGGGCGCCCCTCTGGACACTGAATTCAGCGACATTGAATGATCTGCAGTGCACGCACTGCCAGATATCGATAAGACACTGAAAATTGTTGCTGATGGTAGACTGTGGCTCGCAGGAAATAGCTGATTCATTTTCTAATAGCAGTAGCTCTGTGGCAATATGCCGATGATGACTCTAATGGCCCACTAATGTTATATTACTTTTTAGCTCTCATACACACAAGCGGCCACCCCGCCGTCTGGCAGGGTTGTAAGCCGGTGTAGTCATGCCCCCAGCGAGAACTCCCTTTTCGTGTCCCCACACACAAGACTGGGGTATCACACTGGGTTTGTTAGAAGGGGTGGGTTTTTATGCACAACCAAGTTGGGGGGTTGGTGTGGGAGGGGGAGGGTAGGGATTGTTAACTTTGTTAGTATGGTCAGTGAGTTGATGTGTCAGTCAACAACTGAAAGCATCACGTTTCGAGTACTTTGGATTTATACCCTGCGATTATGTTCACCAAGGCATTTAAGGACAGCACACACAAATACACATTTGGTCCTTGGTGGCCCAGTGAAACACAGCATGATACCGGGCCTTCCAGACACCAATGCTACCTTGACATGACATCCTACAATCTCCTCACTTTGAACATTAGGGGGCTGAACAACTACCGGAAGACCAGACTTATACATTCAAATTTAGCTAGGCACAACATTGATATAGGTTTCCTTCAGGAAACACACTTAAATAGCACATCACACGCTAAGCTAAACAACAAACACTGGGATTCCATCTATTCCTCCATATACTCCAATTTTGCTAGAGGGGTGCCTATACTAATCAGACGGGGGTGGCTTGGTCGGCAACTGTTTCGCATGTCGACCCGGACGGTAGATACGTCATCCTGGGCAGAAGGCTGGGAACAGTAAACTTAATTTTGGCAGCGATATATGGGCCGAACGTTGATATGCCTAAATTCTTCCACACCATCTTGGCCAAAATTAACACGGTGGGCTATGACACTCTTATATGGGGAGGGGACTTTAATGCCTTGATGGATGATGACCTGGACAGGAAGGGAGGTTCACGTAAATTGCACCCAAGGTCCAACGCAGCACTTAACACCATCAAATTAGAGGGTAACTTGACAGACATCTGGCGACAATGGAATCCAGACACGTCAAAAGGCACTTGCATTACAGCTCATCATAATGCCTGGTCAAGATTAGATTTTTGGCTAGTGTCCCAAGTTATAGGGGCCTGGACAACAGATGTCAAACATTTACCCAGGAATCTGTCAGACCGCGCACCGGTCCAACTACAGCTGTCCATACCAGAGGGGCCTCGAAAGATCACTTGTTGGAGACTGCCCCTACATGCCCTCACTGACACCGTGTTTCGGGAAGAAATTAGAGGGGATATAGAAGAATACTTCTCCACCAACACAGGCTCAGTGCCAACCCAGGCCACTCTGTGGGAAGCCTTCAAGGCTGTGATTCGCGAGAAATGTATATCCAGACAGGCTGGGGTAATGAAATCCATCAGGCACTCCCTCGGGAAATTGGAAACCGACATCAGGGATCTAGAACAGCAATATGTCAGCTCGGAAGATCCAAGCTTGATGGGTGCAATGAGGGCCAAAGTCTCAGAATATGAAGAGGAGGCTCAGAGGGAGGTGAAATTCATGGGTAAATTTGCCCAAGCTAGACGGTATGGCGAAGGAGACAGGCCTGGCAAGACACTTGCTAATATTTTGCGTACACCTAACAATGCCACGTTCATTTCAGAGATCCTTGAAGACAACCGCGAACCGGTCAGGGACCCCAAGAAATACTCAACCAATTTACTAAATTCTACGCCACTTTATACACTTCCTCCTCCTGCACAACCCCAAAGGAACTCCAGTCCTATCTAGACTCCCTCAAACTGCTTTGGCTGGGCAGGGCGCACAGGGCCTGTTTAGATGAACCCTTTACTAAAGAAGACATCATACAAGTAATAAACAGTCTACCCTCTGATAAAGCTTCAGGCTCAGACGGACTGACGGCAGCCTTTTATAAGAGCTACGCGGATTTGTTTGCTGGTGCCTCAGCTTCTAACACTTTATGGGGAAGCTCAAGAATCAGGCATACTCCCCCCAACAATGCGGGAAGCAATCATACTTTCACTACTTAAGTCAGGGAAACCACCAAATGAGAGGGATTCATATCGCCCCCTCTCATTGATAAATATCGACACCAAAATTTACGCTAAACTACTGGCAAATAGATTGCAGCCCCTGCTAGCCCTGATTGCTAGACCAGACCAATCTGGCTTTATTCCGGGAAGGTCCACGGCGCACAACTTACGCACCTTCTTTGCTGTGCTGCATTATTTAGATCCCCATTACCATGCCTTGGCGGCGCTTCTTGACACCACCAAGGCCTTTGATTCGTTAGAGTGGCCCTATCTGTTCACTATTTTAGCAAGACTGGGATTCAGCCCGATATATATCAACCAGATAAAATTGCTATACACTCGCCCCACTGCCAGACTTAGATTAAACGGGCTGGTTTCCTCACCGCTGCAAATGACCCAAGGCACGAGGCAGGGATGTCCCCTATCTCCCCTGCTGTTTGCTATAGCCATGGAGCCACTGGCTGCGTGATTTAGGCAACACCATGCAGCCAGGGGACTGGGTTTCACCACCAGGGGGCTCATCATATTGCTTTACGCAGATGATATAACTTTGTACATTAACAACCTAGCGAACAACCTGCACCCGGTTTTGCGGGAGCTTCTCAGGTTTGGGGGTTTGTCTGGTATACAGATACACTGGGCAAAATCAGACCTGTTTCCACTAACCGAAGATACCTCGCCCTTCTTGCTTGAGTTCCCGCTCAAATGGGCAGACGACCCAGTCCGCTACTTGGGTATCTGGCTGAGCTGGAATCTACAAGAATTGCGGGATATGAACTATGGGAGGGCCGTGACATGGGTAGAGGGTAAAGTGCAGACCTGGGCTAAATTACCGCTCTCCTTGGCGGGACGAATAGCAATAGCGAAAATGATCATACTACCCAAACTTTTATATCTGCTCATAAATCTTTCACTCCCCCTTACACAAGTCTTTTTTAAAACAATGCGCTCCCTGATGTTGTCTTTGGTGTGGGCGGGGAAGCAAGCCCGCATATCGTGGGAACTCTTGACTCTCCCTTTGGCGCAAGGCGGGCTGGGCGCTCTGGATAATCTGCTGTATGCCTACTGTGCACAAGCCCAGTTTTTACACTACTGGATTCATCCTATCCCATTCCAGCCACATGTTGCGGTAGAGGTGGACAAGGTTGCGCCGACCCCCCTCCAAGTAGCACTATCCCTGCCATATAAATGTCCCCATAATGAAATCGACACAGTAGAGACATTGTGATGGAGTTGGGAGGGCTTTAGGAATAGAGCCAAACTGGAGGTCCTTTATGCCCCCTCCGTGCCGTTGGCATACAACCCACACGTACCCCCACTTGACCACAAAGGGAATGTGGCTCTTGCGCGACAATTAGGTATGAACACATTTGCTGATCTCTATCCCGAGGACAACTTCCGTCCCCCTCCATCAGAGCGGGAAGAGGTTGCGCCTAAGTTCTCAGAGCTGTGCCTATATCATCGCATATGGGCGGCATGTCAACAGGTACATGCCACCTTCCCCAGGCCCCTGCCCACATTGCATGCCCTCGAACATATGCTGACCGGCCCTTCGCCACGCAGGCTCATCACACAATTATATAATACCATGCAAAACACGTTTCCGGTGACAAAACCCAAAGCATTACTGTACTGAACCCACCAATTTCTCAGGAGCAGTGGAAGTTCTGTTGTGGCCAATTACGGATGTTGTCTCCCAACTACAAGTTGAGATTGATCCATTTTAAATTTCTGCATCGATTTTTACAAAACCCCCCACCCAGTTACATCGTATGGGACTTAGACCCGACACTAGCTGCTGGAGATGCAGGGCTACACCTGCAACATTTCTACACTTAGCTTGGAATTGCCCTCCTATGGAGACATACTGGGTAGCCATATTCAACACGATTGGGGAGATCCTGGGGATACCAGCCGAACCCACACCGATGCTAGGCATATTGGGATACGTGAAGGACACTCCGGCGAGTACCCGACATCTGCATGCCATGCTACTGCTGCTGGCAAAACGCAGAGTGGCCATGCATTGGGGAAAACCCAACACCCCATTGGTCAAAGCCTGGTTACAAGATGTCATTTTTTGTCAGGCTCAGCTATCGATATTCTGGGAATTAATGCCCGCAGCCTCCAGACCCAAAGACATCTGGGGTCCAGTACTAGAATGGTTACGCATTAACCCACTTGAAGACACAAGCGTGCCCAACCCTGTAGCAGCAGAAGCACACACCTAGCTGCATATTACAGCCATTACAAATCATGAGTGGGACGGCACTCAAAGGAATTCAGGATATGGTAAATTAATGTGCAGGAGGCTAATGTACTGAAGTAAAAGCAGGACTATACTAAAACTGTGGTAATGTGTTGATGCTCCTGAGTAATTATGTTTGAGAACTGACCTGTTTTTAATTGTTAAATTTGTTGTTAAATATCATCTACTATAAGGGCATCGATCAACATTAAGCAATGTGATATGGTATGTATGACGGAAAAATGCCAATAAACAAATATTTAAAAAAGAAACAGATTTGGGATCTAGTACGGTAGAAAATAGTTGACAAGAACGAATTTAGGGCATCTTACAGAGTGCCTGTGCCTGTCCTGGCTGTTGAAGGTACCAGAACTGTACTTTTACCGCCCTTTGTCAGTGGCAAACACAAGATATTTGTGTCTATCGATCTCATCAAACAGCATCATGAGGCTGGTTCTACATAGTAGGCCTCAAGGGCTCCTGGGTAGTTACCCATACTACTCTCACAACCTTACTGGAAGTCCAGTTACAAGCTTTAGCCACCAATTAAGTTTCTTCTCCCTGGCTGGGGACAGTTAATACTGAAGTGTCAATACTTCCAGTTACATCTGCAAATACCATACAATTGCCAAATACGACTACACAGATTCTGACTCTGCAAGTAGACAATGATGGTGTCTACAATGTGCCACCATTAGTCATCTACCAGTTCTAAAAAGCTTCACGCCCTCCCACGTTTGTACAGCCTCTGGCTATTTTGGTGACTTTTATTACTTCTTTTCAGATTCGTCAGATCCACCTCCACAGAGAGTACGATGTGAATTTTTCATTTGGCTCAAAAAGACATACCATATCCCTCCATGGATATAAATTTGGATTACAATTTAGTTACCTTTCCTCTTCCTTTGGATTGGTTTTGTGACTGTCTTTTTCTTGCTTCCGAACCGACATTATCCCCCAGAATGCTCTGCTGTTGAACTGGCGAATAAGGTTTTGAAACCCCATTCTTCATCATACAAAGTGCGAAGAGACCTTTCCCTGGTGAACATTTCAGCTGTTCCAGTTCCTGATAGAATTGTTTGGGATAAGGTACCCTATGATATATGTGGACCGACAGAGACTTTACAAATCCCCTATGTATTTCGTATATCCTAAAGGATATAATCACTCCTTGCACTATCTCTGATGATTGGGACATTAACACAGCACATGCAATGCGTGCTGACTTAGAGCATTACACTGTATTCATTAGTGAAGAAATGTATGATGGTACATGTAATTATGATGAAATGTTCTGTTTTCACCAATATGGTCACCATATTTTACACAAACTCAGTACTCAATGTGAAGAATTTAATTACACCCTATGGCAGAGGTCTTCAAACTTTTTGATGCCGAGACCCCCCTGTCAAAAACCTTTAGGCGTAAGGACCCCCTCCTGACAAACATTTCTAGAACTTGGGCCTCCTCATCATTGCCAACTATCGACAACCATAAACACCCCCAATTCCCATAGCAAATCATTTATACATTGGGGAAATAAATTAAACTGTGTTTAGAAAACCAAAGGTCAGTGGTTGGGGGCGTGGTCAAAGGTGTGGCTAAAAACAAAAGGCCTCATTTATGAGGCATTGGCGTAGGGCAGCACTGCAAGTCTTCTTGCTGCGCTGCCCTACGCCAATGTGAAAGGGCAGGAATGCACCTTGTTTATGAAATATGGTGCATTCTTGTCCTTTTCCCACTATGTTGGCACACAAATTGCTGCCTAGCGCCAACATAGGCAAGATGGTTTTTGTGCAGGAAGGGGCGCCTTTCTGCACAAAAACAATCCTGAGAGGGGTTTTCCTCTTTCCATGTGTGCTGCAGAATGCAGCACACATGGAAAGAGGAAAAAAGAGGAGAAATGAAAACCTTTCTCCTCGTTATGCCTGCTGTAGGGAGGCGTAAGGTTTTGGCACTGCTCCAGGTTTACATGGTTTTGTAAATCTGGGGCAGTGTCAAAATCCATGGGCGTTGTGTGGGAACACCCACCGCAACGCCTATGGAACGCCATCTTGTCAAAGAGTAAGGCAACGCAGTGACTTGCGCTGTTTTGTCTTACTCCATATCTATGAGGCCATGCAAAGCCACGCTGGGTGAATTTGTCTCGCCTCATAGATATGATTGAGATGCCTGTGCCGCTGAAGCTTAAAAAAAACTGATGCTCCAGTGGCGCAAGCCTCTCATAAATCAGCTCCAATATATTTTGCTAGTTTTTTAGGCCTTTCACCATCAGGTAGCTACATATAAAATAATGAGTAGCTTAAATGAAAAATAAATTTTAAAAGTTGTTACTCAGTGGGAAATGCACTATATAGTACATTATAAAACCTCTATTATTTAATGCACTGCATAGGTCTGTGTGTAACCAGAGAGCCACAGAATTAAATTTGGTTGGTGCAGTGGAAAATAGTGACTTGTGTATTTTTAGTGCTATGAGGTCACAGCCTGTGACAAAAAGCACTGTGAATGTGTAAGTCATTATTTTATACTTGCATTACACACATTACAAGATAGACTGCTACAAAATGTGCAAAGAGTTTTAGGATAAAATGGAGCTTCCAAAATGTAGATTTGTAATATCAGACCTTAATTAATGCATTTTTGTTTTTTTGCATAACTGTCCCTTCAACACCTCCTATGGGGTACTAAGCGCTGTGTAAATACAGTTATCATTAAAAGCACACACTTCAGAGCCCAGTTGCTAACCACCACACAAAAAAACACATCTTTGCCATCCCAATGCTTGAAGTGATTTGAGCAATTAAAGCCAGAACCACTCCCAAGCGTCCTTTACATTTGCAGATTAACTCCTAGCGTACATTTGCATTTCATTCAGACAAGAAAGGCACCCTGGCATGAAGGATTGTTCATTTTACCTGTCTGCCGGCCTCTTCGTTTTACAGCACATGACACTCAATTAACTTCAGCTGAAGCATTTTAATGATCGTGGTTGACTTTGTCCAAAAGGAAGAGCACGTTTTGTATTCCAGGCAGAAGTTAGGCCTGGAAGTGCGCAACCCCCTTCCCAGGACTCCGGGGCCCCCCTGGGGGTCGCGCCCCACAGATTGAAAACCTATGCCCTATGGTAACACTGCCCAACACCACCACAGGGTAGCTCACAGACATTTGCACAGAAGTTTGCATATTTTTCTGGTCACAATCCAGCAGACCCAGACCAAACGTATGCCTTCCCCGGCAAAGAAAAATATGCTCACTGACACAAAGTTGATTTATTCTGCATCTTTCATTTCCCAGTTGTAGACACAAGGGTATGACTGTTGGAGAGACAATATTGATGCAAAATCTATATGGAGAACTAGAGACTGGCAGGTTCAGAGAAACAAGGCTTTAATTAGAGCATGCCTCATAGCAAAACAACCAATTTTCCTGAAAACAAACTGTGCAGCAGAAGTCCTGTCTCGGCTTGGCCAAGATAAAGGATCTAAACACACCAAAAATTCCCACTTTTGCATGCTTTGCGAATTGGCAGCAATTCACAGATTACACGGAGGACACGTTTGACAACATGCTTAGAAATGTAACATACAATGCTTCACGTTCCAATCCAGAGCGATGGTTATTGTGGCCATTAGATACTAACGAAAGTCAGGTACGCTTTTTTGATGACACGCAAGGGTTCAGGATAAATAGGGCGGTCCCACATTACGTGAAGACACAACATGCAGGAGTGGTCACAACATACAGCGTTGGAAAGTTGTGCCTAGAATGGCTAAAACATTCAAAGTTGTCTGAGGTGAAACAACACTTGTCTCTTCTTTCTGATAACATGACCCTACAGGATTTTTTGTTAGGTCCTCGAATGCTACATCAAAAGCGCTTTCTGTATGCAGTATACAATGATGTGTGGAAAGTTTCACAGCAGGAACCTGCTGAGAGAATAAGTGAATTTGGCAGAGCAAATTTAGAGAAGGATCTAGTAGATGTTGACAATGATATGACTACATCATCCAATAGGATATATTCTCTGGGTAACATTGTGTCATCTGTTATTGACATCATACAGAGTGACATCGGCAATCACAACTTAGGTGTATCATGCTACTAAGTTGGACTCTACAGACTTTACGCACTGGACCATTTCATGCAAGCACATAAATGACACGAGTTTGGTTTTACCATACTATCTCACAAAAGAACAGACCACTATGGCTAGAAAAGACGTGACATTCACTATGTTACACATAGAACAGTTAGAACAATTACCATGTACTATTGCAGAGGTACCATCAACAGACTGGATAATACACAGGTTTATTTATCTGCCAATTTCAACTTTGCACTTCAAATACTGCTTGCAGCACGATCAATTAAGCATATATGAAGCACTAGGAGAAGGGTTTGTAGTTGAGGCATGGATCCTACCTTTCACTTATCGTTGTAGGAATAGTGCGACTGAGGTTTTTCTTACTGGTACGGACGGCAAGAATACTTTAGGCCATTGTCCAGTTTGCAAGAAGGCTACACTCCACAACGCATGCAATGCGTCCAAGGTGAACTTGTAATTTTATCTGAAATGTTCCCCAGCTGCTGTGATTCATCCAGCGTTTGGATTGCTTTCTAATGGGAGCTATTTGATGTTGAATGATCAAGGTTGCTACGAGATGAAACCGGGAATACCATATCTGGTGACAGTTTCTGCGGTTGTGACCTATTGAACACAAGTGCTTTTTCCACCTGCCCATACAGTTAGGGATGTGACAATTTAGCCTTTGATAAAAAATTTGAATGTGAACTTTGATGCTTTGGGCAGACTGAAAGCCTTATTGTTTCAGAAGGAAGTGTCCTTAACATCTGCATGAGAGATGTTTGATCTTCAAGTTGCAAGGTTTTCCTCTGAGATATAGGTGTTACTTCGCACCAATCTACCATACCATTTTGGGTAGCTAGTGCACCGCATTTTTAACATCTCAAATACCACAAGGTGGCGCACTTTTTAAAACAATTGGTTCTGGGTTGGTTAGTACCTTCCAGACGGTCTTCGAAGTTATTCCATTTTTCATATACTCCGTGCTGGGAAGCATTTTTGGAGGCTTACAGCTTGTCCTATTCCTGGTTGTCGGGACACTGTTTTTATTTTATTTGCTCCGCAATGGATGTTCCGCCTCACGGCCACATGTGCTACTGTGTCGTGAGAGAATGATGCAGTCCTTTTGCGCTGCCTTGCTACAAGAACTGAATGACAACTGATTCTTGTCCTTTCGGGCTGTCTGGCTACACTGCGTGCAGCCTGTATTCCGCTGTCAGCTGTGCTCTTTCGAATGTGCCCTAGATATATGCTTGGGGATGCAACCGGTCCAATTTATGGACATGGAACTGCTGGTGGGTCCTTTAAAGACTCACTTGTACAGATGCCTTGCACAATTGCAATTACTTCAAAGTGCAAATTCTGAGCCTCCCTGGGATGCTTCAGCTCCTGGTGATTTGGATCCAGGCTCGTCCTCTGCGGATGCACTACTGGCCATCACACCTTCAGCGGCTGCTGAGGGGGTTGGATTTGAACATATTTGTTCCCTGGAGCTGGTGAGAACAGTGCTAACTGAACAATCGTCTGCAGTAGCTGGGAACAGCAATGTTTCGTCTACTCCTCTGGAACATTTAAACAATCTGGCAATATTGAGCAGTCAAGATTTTTTTGTTTCGGCCATTTTTACTGCTACATTTCTTTTAAATTACAGTCTTTTTAATCGCCCTTTTCTATTGACTTGTAATACAATTTGGCTTTCTCCGTGCTTTTATTATTAAAAAAGCCTAATGCTTTTATGATTTTAGGATCTTATAAAAGCCTAAATATATACTTTTAGCATTGTTTTTTAGGAAGGTTTTAGTCGCCTCACGTCCAAGAAGTGGGTGTCATGTGGTCACATTAGGCCTGGGCAAGAATACATTTTACATGCTCACGTTTAAAGTTGACATCTTTTCTTGAATGTTGACATTTGACACACATTTACTTGCGTGCTTATATGGGATAATGTTCCATGAAATAGCTTTGCTTACATTTACACATCTTTGTAGACATATTATCAAAGCCTTAAACATACATTCTGTACGAAAGCTAAAGTTCACTGCGCAAAATGTTGCTGTTTGTTATTGTTCGCTCGCCAACAGTTTTGTCAGGATAGAATCAGTAATGACAGCCTGACTGGGACTTCGGCATGGCAACATGGGTGAGGTTTATTATATAAACGACATCACTCCTTTGTGTAGTTAGAGGAGCATTCTCCTGACACTGTTAACATCGCCCCATGCCGAAATTCCATCCCAGCTGAATTCTGTTTACCTCCTAAGAATGGTGCCCAGCTCTACACCAAGATGGGCTCCCAGATGAAACATACTCACAGGTAACTGGGGAGTTAGATCACCCACAGGGATTCTGGCAGATTCACCCACCCTAGGCGCACTAGGATAGAGAGCGCTCAGTAGGAGCATAACTATACCTATACTTATATGCAAGCATATATTCTATGTAAAAGCACAATGTTGAACTGTTCATTTTATTTACCATTCTTGTGATGCTGATTACTCTGTTTTGTTTCCTTCTATTGATAATTGCAGCACACGTCTTTTACGCAAGATTCTTTCTGCTTCAATAAATATTTGAGATGCAAATTTGAATATTTCTTGTGTGTCTCCCTTTGGGAAACCATGAGTTACCAAACAAAAGGGCTTTAGATATTTTTCCACGATTTCCTTCAGGAATCAGGGTTGTCATGTTCTGAGGTTGAACATACCACCTGTTACCTTACTAGGTTAGGGGTACAGATGGGGCACTGTGAGCTTGCCAAGACTACGGTCAACATATCCTGATGGTGTGCGTGGACTCAGTCTCGCACAGTTTTGACATTTATGTTATCCAACAAACGCACAGTTTTACTGAGAAAGAATGAACCATATGACAAAGGCATAGCTTTATTTTAGTACGCCTGTTTTTCATTCAGTGTGTTACCCATGATTGGTTTTGTGATTCAAATGACTAAGTATACTCTGTTTTATGAATGACCCCCTTTTTGGCCATTGACTTCAGCTGATTCTCTAACATGCAAACATTTCAGCATATTTGCACCAATCTAGATTTCTCAAAAACTTTCCAGGCCTTCAAAACCCTGGCAAGTCTCTACTAGATTACACGAATAGAGTCATTCAAGAAGCCCCTGTCAATTACTTTGAACAATGCTTATAATCGAGAATGTAGCAACAAGATAATTCCTAAATCTTTGCATAAGGCATCCCATCTCACCAATCTTCCAAGCTCTTCCCTGGCTTTCCATGGCCAGATGCCACTTCCAAGGCACTCTGGATTGACTATTGGGCCATCAAAGTCAAGGGTCCATCCTTCATGCAAGTAAAGCAGCAAAAAAAGCAAAAAATGTAGTGAAGAGAACCCTCTTTTATAGACTGATACCTCAGCTGAACATACACTTCTTCTAGAAGAAATGAAAAATGGAACCCTCATCTCTGTAAAGTAGGAAAATGATAAAACTCACTCCTGCAAAAAGCAAATCATATCCAAGACCTCCAAGAATTCAGGATTTGCACTGCAAATACATTTCTTAGTCCTTAATAACAAATTGACAATAAAACCTTGTTTAAAAAACTGTTGTTTCCACATCTGATAATGATTGTACCACTGAATAGCAGAAAGAACCATTTGTCCTCTCAAGGAGGGCATGGACACACAGAATTGAGGCTCAGACACCCTACAACTGGAACCAAAGTTCCCTGAAGGATGGTAGGCACAAGCAAATACACAGCTACTGTTTATTCTCCTCCACTTCACTCCACCCACAAGTGCAGCCACATGTTCGCAGCAACACTATCAGAGCAGACATTTTGCCAATCATACCAAGTGCCAATATACTTCCTACATAGGTCTCACTGACTTCTCACACCCTTCCACCATACATAACAAAACCTTATAAGTTTAGGCATCCTGTCTCAACTCCTTTTAGTTCCACTGCACACTGGAGTGCCGTGGCATTCAGGGCCGGACTGGGAACCAAAACCGGCCCTGGCAAACTGCTCTGCCAGCCCCCCTGTGGGGCAGGGAGGGTGCGGCCGAGCTGTTTGCTAGGGCCGGTTTCGGCCGATTTTGTTACAGGGGGCCGATATTGTCAGCCCCCAGTAACAAAAACGGCCCCCCAGGGGTCCAAAACCGGCCCCAACCCTTGCGGCCCACCGGGGAAACGCCCGGTGCCCGCTACGGCCAGTCCGGCCCTGGTGGCATTTAACACAATAAAAGCACTGTACTGGTTGTCACACAACATGCATCCATTTTACACATACTAAACACTACAAATCCACAATCTTCCACCAAACACACTAGTGGAGTCATGTGCAGCCAGTCTGCAATGCTCCATGCTACTTCATCCAGCGCAGGAAGCGCTACCTTAATGCAACTACAATACAATATTGTTGTGGAAAACAGCTGTATGTGGAGCCTCTTGGATAATGGATTGAGTGCTGCGTTATAATGGATTAGTTTGAATCCTGTGGCTGTTGTATTGTATTATATTGCAACATTTATATAGCAATTACTACCCCTATATGAGGTGCTGAAGTGCTTACCTACATGGGTAGCACACTACCCCGTGTAGAGTGTGTGGTAGGAAGTAAGCGAGAATCGTTTCCATGTCTTGCATGATGACCAACAAGGTGTGGTTATTGTGTTATGGGACACAGTGCTAGCAGTGTGATTGATGGAAAAGTGTGAGAAAGAGGCCCACAGGGTATGATTTTCAGTGAGCTGGCCACTTTAAAAAGCTCTGCCGGTCCCTTTACAATACTTCTTATGATCATAGTCTCGTACTGCACCGTGTTGTCCATTGTGAGATATTTTATTTCATGTTTTTGGTCCTGACTAGGTATAGGTTCGAAGAAGATATGGTGGTGAGATCTGCTGGGATGGACTACATTAATATCATCCAATATCTGATTGTCATTGTGAGATGTCAAGAAGCAGTCATAGTATGTTGTTTGTTGGGACCTGTAGTAGTAGACTAGATTAGAAACCTTCAATTGGCAAGCAGTATGTGGCAGATCTCTTCAGCTATTCTATGGATGTTCAGTTGGTCATGGCTGGTTCCTGAGCTGATACAGTATTGGGTGATTGACAAAACCTGTAGCATATCTATATGTGAGTCATATGTGAGTGTGAGGGTGCCAAGCTGTATAAGGGAATTATTATGCAGCCTGTATGAAAGACAACCAACTGCCTGACCACTGAGTCTTATGGTATTAGTGTGAGTAAGGAGAGGTATACATTGTATTGTACTGTAATTGCATTTATATAGCATTTACTACCCCAGACAAAGTGTGGAAGGGCTTTACACTTTGCAGCATGCTGCTCTGGTACCCATGGTTAGTGTTTTTATCAGAGGTTATTGTTGGCTATTGGGATTAGTCTTCTGCTCTTGAAGAAACCATTCCATACATGTACTTCAGTCGCTATGTGGCAAATTAAACAAACAGGATTTAATTGTGATCTTTTAGTCAGGTGGGGGGATGTTAATTCATACAAATCGTTGGTGGTAATAATAGATGAGCTACAGGAGATTGGGTACTGTTAGGTTGCAGGAGTATGACTTTCAAAGGCGAGGTTGTGATCTTTGAAATAAGATGTGGGCAATTTGCAGAAATTCAATAATATGGATTAGGAGGAGGCATGCAGAGGATGGAAAGTAAGGAGAGGTTCATTTGAAAGAAAAGGAGAGGCAACAATTGGAGATTTTTAGGCAAGGTCAATTTTCATGGGAATAAAGAGGAAGGTTTTTTGAGACATCATGCAATCTGAGGATGCAAAACTGTAGAAGAAACAATATTATTTGCAGGTGAGAGAGTGCTATATTAGGTACTTTTGATAAGTACTAGAATCAGGTGAATAGTCCTTACCCGAAAAGGTACATCTAGCCCACTGCTTTAGCAATAACAGCTGATCAGCTCAAGGGCTGGAAGTATAAAGTAATGGCCGGACACGTATATAGGGACATTTCGAGAGGTTTAGGCTGCGCTCAAAGGCAACAGTAACCTCATGATCACAGCAACATGAATGCACTGGGTAAATAACACAAACATCAAAAAAGATATTCTGCAAATGCTGGAGTGGATATTTACTGATGTTCACCCTTAAAGTTTGGCTCACAGTATTAATTACGAAAGAGAAGTGGGATCCATTTTGATTGTTGCTGGTTGTGGCATGCACTGCACAAGGTGGTGGTGAGGGTAGTTTCCTCATACAGAGGAAGTGTATTACCTGCATTCCTGTGGCTAGAGGGTGGAGACTCAGACAATGACGTGAGGTTGTTATAGACAGGGCTACTTTTAGAAAATCCATCTCCCTTGATAGGAAGGGGCTGCTGAACAGTTCTTAATGAGCTGTGCTTTTTGATTGATTGTAGGTTGTGAAGTTGTATGTTATGCATGCTGTGCTTGAAAGGGGCTAACACCAAAATATCGACTTTTTACAGTATTATTGCTCAAAATGTTTGTGGGCAAAATATCATCAGGGTACAGATACTGGGAGTCATAATATTTTCTCCACTTATTTAACCGGGTAAGTGTTAAGTAAGAGTGCTAGGATTAGGTTTAATGCTAGGTGTAGATTCAGATCTAGGGGTAGGTTCATATCTAAGGGTAGGTACAGGACTAGGGGGTAGCTTCAGGGCTAGGGGTAGGTTCAGGGCTAGGGGTAGGTTCAGGGCTAGGGCTAAGTTCAGGGCTAGGGGTAGGTTCATGCATAGGGATAGGATTGGGGCTAGATGTGCAGTTATATTTTTAGCAAGTGGTGTGTGTTGTACCATTATGTTGTTTACATTTCTAATATTTATATAACAAAAATGTTATTATGTCACACTATATAAATACAGACAGTATTGAAAAATACATAACATATGCTAAATTTCACTAATTTGTTTTTCTATATTTTGTCTAGGAAAGAAGTGCACCGGAAAGCTCTGGTACTCCATATTTTGAACCACAATGTCACAGAGGGTATCTGGGGTTGGACCTTACGGCACGCAGAAAGTCAAAGAGGGGGTTAACACCTCAAAGAAAGACCTGGCATATCTTTACATCGCTATCCTGATAATACCCGACTATAATTTAAGGCATTCAACAAAGAAAGTACTTTCTGGGGAGGTGTAGATTTTTTCTCTGCAGACAAATTCTGCATAATTGAAGGTTTATACATTTTCCGACGTTGCAGTTTTCAAACGTTGTACTTACTTATTCCAGTAGTGAGAATGTTAGCATGAAAAAAAAGTTTTAAATAAACAAGAGCAATAAGCAACCGACCGTTCCTTTTAAGAAAATGCTCATAAATGTTTTGGAGAGTTTAGGATAATTACGCCCAACTGTTTTTTATGTTATACAAGTATTTTTAGACTTTTAAATACAATTAAATATTTAATTAAGATCCTATATAGGGTATTTAGGACTTATTGTTAGTCCATGGTGAAAGAACATCCCCTTTTACAATGATGTCATTGTTTTAGTTAAAAAGAAGAGCGAATGATCATAAAATCTGATGTCTGTACATATTTGTTTATTGCGCATTTAAAAGAGTAAAAAATGTACAAATTCAACAACTTCATAGAGTTTTAAATTCAGCATCTGAAAGTTGGGTCAGGTAAGCACTGATCATTTCCCTTACGCATTGCTTTTCACATGAAACTCTACTCACAAATCGACCTTCATCTTGCAAAGATATAAAAATATTCTTAAGATTTGAAGTCAAACTCAAGCCATAGTAACACATCATGGTGATACACTAGGGGTGCCCTTGCCTCACTTGCATACCCATGTTGAATATGAGGCTCTAAGCGTAAGTGTCCCAGCATAGTAGGTTGACAAAATCACACTTGAAGTAGGATCTATGCTTTACTACCTGGAACCCTGTCCATGCCCTTAAAATATGCCATTTGACCTCTTCTGTGGACTCCTGCACCATCTGGAGGGTCACCAACATCACTGCAAACTTTCTATAATCAGCTGATTGAGGGCCTGCAAACCCACACCATTTACTCCTTTGCCTAGGTGGTACTTGGCCTACAACTCCATCCCTGAAAAGGCTTAGGCGGTATTGGCTGCAGATGGTCATGTGACGCTGTTCCCCATTGTCAGACTGTCTCTGAAAGGACTGTGTGCTCATTCTACAAAGGCAAAAGCTGCTACCACTGTTTTAGCATGCAGTCTCCCTGTCCTAGACATTTTACAGCTGGCTATGAGGGCGTATGTTCAAAAAACCCTATTGCCTGAAAAAACGGGTTTGCCGAGAGAAGTAGTGTGCTCACTTGGTCCTTCAGTACTTTCTAGTTTGGTATCAATTCAAAAAGTGAGGAAGAACAAATTACTTTGCTTTGATAATGCTCTTTCTGGTAGAGACTTTATATAGCAAACACAAGGAGATGATGGACGGAGCAATGAAACTTTTCAGACACTCACCCCCAGTCACAGACCTGGGTTGAATCCATCATCGTTCTTTAGCTCACTTCGCCACCCCAGTTCCGACCCAGCCATATGCAAATCAGTCTTGAACCTGTGCCTCATGGAACAGTCCAGCCCGAACTGCCAAGCCAGGTCTTCCCTGTACAGGAAACAAGCATCCTAGGACTGGTTTTGGGGTAACACCCCTCATCAGCCAGGCTAGCTTGAATCCAGTGGCAAAGAGAGCAAGAGACCCATGTCTGGGCATACCCTGCCAACATAGTGCGAACAAAGTAAACACAAGGAGATGGTGGACGGAGCGCTGAAACTTATCAGGCACTCACCCCCCAGTCACAGATCTGAGTTGAATCCATCATCGTTCTTTAGCTCACTTCGCCACCCCAGTTCAGAGCCAGCCATCTGCAAATAAGTCTTGACCCTGTGCCTCATGGGAACAGTCCAGCCCGAACTAACAAGCCAGGTATTCCCTGGACCGGAAATAAGCATCCTGGGACTGGTTTTGGGGTAACACCCCTCATCAGCCAGGCTAGCTTGAATCCAGTGGCAAAGTGAGCAAGGGACCCACGTCTGGGCATACCCTGCCAACTTTTTTTTTTGAAAATATTTTCATTGGCATTTCTGAACATGTATAAGACTTTCACATGGATAAATGTAAGGTTAAATATCCAACAATTACAATTTATATAATAACTATCTGTTTGGGCAATCGACCTTTAGTGGAGTGCGTTCCACACATTGCATAATAAATCATTAAACAACCCCTGCAATAAGTCTGCATAATCTCTACTCAGTGCCCGTAACATAGGGTACATACATTACAATTCCACCCAGTCTTGCATTCGATTATGCCTATGCCTTTTCCATCTGAGAACCCTGGGGCCCAATCTAGTCAACAAGAAACAAGTTATCAACGATCTGACCTAGTGTATCTCATGGTCGTGTGCCATTGCAAAAAGAAAACCGTAAAACAGAAGATAAAAAAAACAAAATCAAAACCAGTCCTCGTATGTGCCATCTCAAGCACTATTACGCTTCATGCGGGGGGTGCAATGTCGCTCGTCGTCATCAGCTAGCCATGTGGTGTCGCCCCTCTGCTGTCAGAGTCGAGCCCTCTCTGCAAGCAATATCTATTAGTTATGCCTTCAGTGAGATGGGGGGAGGAGGGGCCAAGAAAAAGGATGGGGGAAGAGAGAAGATAAGAGCGGGGGATATGGCCAGCCAGAGAAAGCCTCCTCAAGAGGTGAGCGCCTGTTCAAGGAGCACGAGTAATCGGAGTCGGCACCTGTCCAGGGTAGAAGTCTGATTGTCGCCCCCCGTGATCTCCTGGCTCCTTGCTATATAGTCTCATGACGGGGTCCCCGGTGCTGGGGTTATCTCTCCCCCCTCCTCCTCGCTGTTGGGGCAGCTCAGATGTTCCCAATTGAATAGTACCTCCCTCCAGGCTTCTGCGATAAGGGTCTTACGCATACCCTTCTGTTCTTCTTTGTGTAATGCCCTGCCCTCCGCCGCTGCCTAACGCAAGACCTCCGAGTCCCAAGTCCCCAACTGTGGTTCAGCCGCAAATTTCCAGGTGATCGCGATGCGCCTTTTGGCCAAGGCCAGGGCCAGGTCGATAAATCGACTCCCCACCTTACGTTTAGGCGGTCCGGGGTACAACCCCAGGAGGCAAACCTCAGTCGAATTAGTCAACGCACGGTCCAGTGTGTCAGTAAGTTTCTTCACCACTGCGTCCCAAAATCGTTGTAAAATCGTGCAGCTCCACGTCATGTGGAGAAAAACTGCGTCCAGTCGTCTGCATCGCGGGCACTCCCTGGGTTCGCCCCCAAATGCAGCCTGTATGCGATGTGGAATCATGTATGTCATATGGACATAATTGAACTGTAAATATTTAAGGCGTGAGTTGCGGGAGACTTTTTGGGATATCTTAATATACGCCCCCACTCTGGGTCAGAGAGTGTTCTGTGAAGACACCGCTCCCATTTCCCCCGTAGGTCTATCAACAGGGACAGGGATGCCTCCCGCAAGGACGCATAAAACCACTTAATTTGATGTCCGGCCGTGACCAGTGTGACTACTGCGTGAAGGACCCCATGCGTTGCCGGTTCCTCTCGTCCGGTGCCCCACAATTGATCAAGCGTTCTTAACAGCGTCTCATATAAAAGAAACTGGCCGGGAGGTAGTCCATATCCCTCCACCAATTCTACCAGAGGGAGCATGCATCCATCCTGATAGCAATCCCCTGTTGTGTCTATCCCGGCCCAGGTCCAAGCCGACAGCTGCTCTTACCCTGCCAACTTTATATAGCCACAGATTCCTCAACTACAGTCCTTCACATTCTGTGATTGGACTCTATCCATTAATAAGATTCCAAATCTAGGAATCTGCACACTGGTCAGCCAATTTGTTTTTGGGGCTCTGCGCCTGGGGGCGCAGACAATCCTGAAAGCTACTGACAGCGCGTGGGAGTGACACCTATATAGGCTCGGCACATCATTTTTGGAGCGGAGCAGCATCGGTGCAGAGCCGCACGGTGCCACTTTTGGACAAGCAGGGGTACTGCTGAAAAGTTTCCGGATCCAGTTTGACACCTGGTGAATATTCAAGAGTTGAGGAATCTGCTGCTAGAAATATCCATCAGAAAATCCTCTTGGCCCTGTACTCATTTTAACACACTGGCCCCTTCTCCTGTCACCACCCTTCACTCGCTGCCTGGTCATGTCATAAAGCAATTGCCTGTATCACCTGCCAGCAATTCACCACCCGCAGCTAGTCTGTATTGTCAACTCTCTCTGGCTCCACCCCTGATAACCGATTATGCTCTTCGCTCTTGGCCACTGACTGTACCTCCTAATCCTCCACACAAATCTCCATCAACCCACATCACAACACTCCTATCCACCCACCCCTCGTATAGTATACCCCTTAGACCCAACTTACTCCATCTTACTTGCCCCAGCAACATCTTTTCCACAGAGCTAATGCCAGTTCTGTAGTACACAAAACCTATCAAGTTCCCCTCTGCTTCTTTCAGCCTCTGGACTATCAAGCCTTGTGCACTCAAATTCTGCATTCTTCTGTCCCACAGGACTACATTATTCAACCCATTCATGCGTTCCAGCACCTACTCAAGAATTTTTAAATCATCGATGGTCCTACCCCTGCTCAAAGTCTCTGAACTGCCATTCGTCTCCAAAGCACGTCCTCACAAACAAATACTGCCCTCACACACTCACCACTCTTGCTCACCGTATGTGCAGCCATCTATTGTGATACTCATTGACCTCTCTGTGACTGGTGGCAGTGTCGTCCACTCTACACTGCTGTTCATCCTTACCAGGCTAGTGTTCCACATGTTCTCATTCTACATTTCTGAGTATGCATTATCTGTTTTTGGTGGCTCCCTGCTCTGACCACCCGTTTAGCTGCCCATTGTCATTCAAGGCTCAGGACTGACTTCATTTCTCTTCAACCTTTACACATCCTCCCTTGGCAATATCATCTCCTCTTTTAAGCGCTGCAATCACGTCTACACGGACCAAACCCAAATCTTTTTCTCATTTGCAACTTTCGCCTCTGCCCTCTATTCTTGCATCTCTCACTGGATTGCAGTCATCCATCACTTAAAGGCACTCTGTTCTTGCTTTCTGAATTGTTCTAAAACTGGGACCATATCTTTGCCTGCTTCATCTGCACTAAGCAACCTACTTATCCTGATTTACTTCACTCCCGGCTTCTCTTACTTGCTCCCCTCCTCCAGAAACTTCAACATACTCTTAAAACCCAGCATGCGGCTTGAGTCATTCATTCATCCATTCAAAATACTTTATTCAGTTTAAATAAAACCATAAACGTACAATGAGCCATTACACTAAAAGAAATTTGAAACATACAATCAATAAAACATAAGAAAATACATAAAAAGACAATTAATCCTAAACATTAAATATCAACCATTTACTGTTGTGGCGCTTCACACTGGCTCGTGGCACAGCTCGACAATACAGTACCACCGATTGAAGTATCACCTGGTTCAAAGTCAAAATAAAGATTTATATGTTAATTATAACCCAGGTTCTATGTGAATATCAATCAAATATATATGTGCAGCATGTATTCCCTAAATTTTGCTAAAAATACATAATTTAAAAACACATAATAAAAAGAATAAATACCTATCCACCATTAAAACATTTCCTGATCCTCCTAACCTGGACAAGAAAGCTGGCAATGGAGTAACACATAGCTCCTGAATGTAGTTGCTGAAGGTATACAAATGATGGCCTGCATTGTACAAAATGTAAATGTTTAATTACAGGATTGATCAGCTCTCTTCTGGGTATCGTATAAAAGCTACAAAAGAAACATAAATGTAAAGTGCTTTGTTCCGAGAAATTATTACAGAGCAAAGGCGGAAGAGACCAATCCAGCCCATCAGAATCACTGAAGGCAAATAAACGGTGTACAATGTTCAGATTAAACCTTCTTAATAAAAACCTGTGATCTGAATTGGTAACCATTCTAATATAGGGTTAGATACCTGACTTGATGAGTAAAAGGGTATGGGCAGATACGCTGGCTTTCTTTAATTCATTGTTCTCCCGCTCTCTCTCCTCACCAGATTGAGGAAATTAATTTTCGGTTCCCTTTTACTCATACCGGCAATAGATTCAGGCTCTAAGAAAAAATGTATCTTGCCCATTTTACCAAACATGTTTCTGATACAATTTAGTCAGAGTATTTTACCCACCCCTTCTAGGGCCAGGCAAGAAGTTGCCGGCTTACTCCATATTGCTCGCCACAAGAGTAAGGGTGCAAGATGGATTTTATACTCAATAAATAAGATGCCTAGCTCTTCGTGGCAAAAAAAATGAGTGAAACTGAGGTGGGGGGAGGCTGCCAGCATCCGCTTTAAACATTTATTTTCTACATGCTGAAGAATCTTCACATGGGCTCATCTCCATACTCCTGACCCATAGGATGCCCCTGCCGCACATTTAAAATTGTATATGGAGGATATCACATTCAAGGATTTTTAACCTAACTTTGTGGCAAATCTAAAAACAGCTTCTATGTTTCTTTCAAAATACATGCTTCTTGCCTCCAGCAATGATTCCCAGTTGTTGGGACAAATAAATAAGAGGCCCAAATAAGAGAAGGCATCACTAGTAACCATCTTTCTTCCTTTAAGTAAGTGTGATCCGGTCTTCTTCTTGGCATCCCCTGTGACCATTCTAACAGACTCTCCTTGATTCACACTCAACACCAAGTCCTCCATTAACCGCACAAAGAGATCAAGCAATGACTGAAGGGCAAGTACGCACCATCAAGACTGCGTCATCCGCATATAACAAAATCGGCAGAGATCGAGACCCAACTTGCAGCAATTAACATGCTTTACCCGCCAGGTATTCCCCAATATCATTAATATACAAAGAGAATAAGAACGGAGCTAAGATGCAGCTCTGCATCACCCCTTTGTCTGCATTAAATAACTTGGTTCACTCCCCCTTGCTTCCATATCTTACACATGCCGTGATCCCCATGTACAGTCGCCTTTAAAAACAGTATAATAGTCATCTTAACGCCAATGTTCATCAGAAGGTCCCATAATTTACTGTGGTTGACACTGTCGAAAGTGCAAGACAAGTCCATAAATGCCATGTATAGCACACCCTTTTTTGCCAGAGTACACTTACTAATTAAACGATGCAATTCAAACAGTGCACTATAGTGCTCTATTTTTTTTCTAGAAACCATGCTGGGCGTCACATATAATATTCCCTTCAGCCCAAGTCGCTCGTTAGTAAGATTATACCCATCACCTTAAAGGTGCAGTCTAGCAGAGAAATTGACCTGTAACACCATGGCTCCATCTTTTTTTTTTTTTTTAAATAAATCTTTTTATTATTCCTGAAAGGAACATAAAAATGCAGTACATTGCAATACTGTGGCCGATGTAAGGGCCTTAGACCCTTCAAGATCAATCAATGAGGCATATTTAAAAAATAAGGGCCTGATGTCAAGGGCATCATATCGGGGATGGGACCACCCGACTTGCTGTTGGCGGTCCCACCATAGGTATTACAAGGCGGCCGCAATGTATATGTTTTGTATTGTGGCGGGTGCTGCGGGCTGCAGCACCTGCCGCAGTACAAAAAATACACATCAGACATATCCCTGCACCATGTGGCAGGCACTATGAGGTGCCTGCTACATGGTGCAGGGATATGTTTGGGAGCACCATAGGTGCCCCGCAAAACCCAAAGCTGAGGGCCAGGGGTAAAGGGGGGCCTGCTACAGGCCCCCAATGTCCCTTTCTGCCAGCCTTTTCATGGCAGGTAAACCGCCATGAAACAGCCGGCGAGAAGGAACATCATAATCCCTACGGCGGTGCCTGGCAGGCACCGCCACCATTGTAGGGATTGCGGAGCATCCGAAGGTCCGACGGGCTCGAGGAGCCCGTCAGATAGTGGGGGTCGGTCTCTCCGACCGCCAAAGAACCCCCGCCATCATAATGAGGTGGTCGGTAAAGCAGTCACCGATGGCGGTGGGACCACTACTGACGGGCTGACGGTGGCGGTCCCACCGCCATCGTAATGAGGCCGTTAGTCATCAAGGGCACTGAATAATTAGGAACAATGCATTTACGAACTTGTTATTCTCAAGCTCAGTTTTCCACAAGTTTCCCCAAGGTCTATACCCCCAATCTACTCGGGTCCATCTTGTTACCCTTCGTGAAAATGGGGACTATCACAGACTGGCGCCATGTAGGAGGGGGGGCATACTTTGCCAGGGCTTTTAAAACATTTGTGACCAATGGTGCCCAAAACTCAATATTTACTCCAAACATATCCTGGGGTAAGCCATCTGGCCATAGACCTTTCCGTTTCCTTCCTCCTTGATGGCGCTTTTGACCTCGTCTAAAGTCAGCTCTAACGGGACCACACATAATGCTGAATTACTGGCCTGGGCCCTTTTCATATTAGAACACTCAGCGTCATTTTTCGCAGCATATTTAGTTGCAGAATGCTTTACCCATTCAACCAGTGGACTCACAGTTTCCACTTGCGGTGTTTCTGACTCCCTAAAATATGGCACATTACCACGCTACAAAAGGCCAGCCAATCAGATTCCTTGCTCACCTTCTGAAGTGTCTCACATGCTTCCTCGTTTATAACTGTCCTGCGCTTATTCAATGCCACATTATAAAGTCTCCTACATTCTGGAACCTTAGATGTGTCTCTTGGGTTGGCCTTCACTGCCTTCTTTAACATCTTGTGAGCTTTTGTGCAGTATGAATCAACCCACCCTAGTGCTTTCCCTGGACCATTTCTTGGGCGTTGCAATAAGGCCTCCCTTACATAGTTACCAAGCTCCAATAAGGCTAAAATGATGGAGCCTCCCTCGGAAGTATCATCAAGGCAGATATCCACCTGTTCCCGTTTATTCTTAATTAGATCATGCTGAAACTTCCAAGAGTCAATTTTGTCCCACTTGAGTGCAATGCCATTCCTTCTTCCCACCACTAGCTCTTGGCCTGGTAGACTTAGCAGTACACCCTGGTAATCCAACTTAGTGGCCAGAGATAAGGGCTTGTGATCACTAACACAGGTAGGTGCTATTTGGAATCCTTCAATAAACAATACCACATTCTCTGATACAATCACAAAATCAATTATACTTGACCATCTCTTCCTTACATATGTTGGAAGGTGATCCTCTTGTAAAGTGAAGATGTCATTAATAAAACTCAATTTTATTTACATTAAAAACGTATTCAAAACATTTCCATAATTATCATGAATAAAATGTGTCAGCACTACACCCTCATTGTTATACATCCCACAAACTACCTTTGCGTCTCGTAAACATGTGTGTGCATTAAAATCACCAAGCCAAACAATGGAAGTCTCTCTGCCCTTGTTATCTAAACAACTCTCCAAGCCATTTTCTAAGGCATGTACTACATTGGTCCTGGTACAATTAAAAGATATTATCACAATAATTAATTAACATGATGTCTCAAGTGCCCTTCAGATTAATCCTGATGATCTGATACTGTGGTGAATTTACAAATGTTTTTATTACACTACCTAGAAAGGTCAAAGATAGCGAGATAGCTAACCCCCCTTTCGCCCTGCTATGACTTCATCTAATAGCTGGGGAACAAAAGGAACAGTAACCTAGAAACAAGCATTTGCAATGCAATAGGTCTCGCATTCACGCACGTTTGAGCTATTGGCATTGTAAATGACAATGCCTTTTATTTATGTTTTGGGTTTTAAAACATAAATAAAAGGCATTGTCATTTACAATACTAATAGCTTAAACTCTCGCAAATGCGAGACCTATTGCATTGCAACAAAGGGCCTTCTCGACCGCTTGTTAGATTGTAAATATCAGAGGAAGAGATCGGCCTGCGACGTCTTCAAAGTAGTGATAAATAGTGCAGTGAAGAAGATGTGTAAGTGTTGTAAATTACACAGACACAAAGTGTGAAGTGAGAGTTACATATGATCCGAGCTTTAAACACTAACAAAGCGCTCCAACACCTTTCGCTCTGTGATTACACTGTCCCTACTCAGGAGGAAGAGCGGGGGGGAGTAGTTCCTGCCCTCTCCTTGATTTCAGTGTGCAGTGTGGCATTACGTAATGTCATTGCTATCTTTGGCCTAACAAAAAACACTCCAGCTGTAGTAGGGCCCTGGCTTCACCTCCTGGTGCAGGGCGGGCTGTGCTTTATGGCAAGCATGGAGGGAGGGAGGGATGGTCTTGGCTGTAGCTCCGGCCTCGTACAGTGCCCCTGCTATTACTAGTGAGCGAGAGGCGCAGTGGTGGTGGTGGTGGTGGTGGTATTGGTATTGGTGGTGGTGGTATTGTTGGTGCAGGTATTGGTGGTGGTGGCATTGGTGGTATTGGTAGTGGTGGTATTGGTGGAGGTGGTGGTATTGGTGGTGGTGGTATTGGTGGTGGTGGTACTGTTATTGGTGGTGGTGGTACTGGTATTGTTGGTGGTATTGGTGGTGGTGTTGGTGGTATTGCTAGTGGTATTGGTGGTATTGGTGGTGGTGGTGGTATTGGTGGTGGTATTGGTACTGGTGGTGGTGGTATTGGTGGTGGTGGTATTGGTGGTGGTATTGTGGTGGTAGTATTGGTGGTATTGGTGGTGGTGGTATTGGTGGTGGTGGTATTGGTGGTGGTGGTGGTATTGGTGGGGGGTATTGGTGATGGTGGTGTTGGTGGTATTGGTGGTGGTGGTATTGGTGGTGGTGGTGGTATTGGTGGTGGTGGTATTGGAGTGGTGGTGGTGGTATTCGTAGTGGTATTGGTGGTGGTGCTATTAGTGGTATTAGTGGTGGTATTGGTGGTGGTGGTGGTGGTGGTATTGGTGGTGTTGGAGGTATTGGTGGAGGTGGTGGTATTGGTGGAGGTGGTGGTATTGGTCTTGGTGGTGGTGGTATTTGTGGTGGTGGTGGTATTGGTGGTGGTGGTATTGGTGGTGGTGGTGGTATTGGTGGTGGTGGTGGTATTGGTGGTATTGGTGGGGGTATTGGTATTGGTAGTGGTGGTGGTGGTATTGGTATTGGTGCTGGTATTGGTGGTTGTGGTGGTATTGGTGGTGGTGGTACTGGTGGTGGTTTTGGTCATGGTGATGGTATTGGTGGTGGTGGTGGTATTGGTGGTGGTAGTGGTGGTTGTGGTGGTATTGGTGGTGGTGGTGCTGGTGATATTGGTAGTGGTGTTGGTATTGGTGGTGGTATTGGTGGTGGTGGTATTGGTGGCGTTATTGGTGGGGGTATTGGTGGTGGTGGTATTGGTGGTGGTATTGGTGGTAGTGATATTAGTGTGGTGGTGGTATTGGTGGTATTGGTGGTGGTAGTATTGGTATTGGCGGTGGTATTGGTGGTGGTGGTGGTATTGGTGGTGGTGGTATTGGTGGTAGTGGAGGTGGTGGTATAGGTGGTGGTATTGATGGTGGTGGTATCGGTGATGGTATTGGTGGTGGTGGTATTGGTGGTGGTGGTATTGGTGGTGGTGGTGGTATTGGTGTTAGTGGTGGTAGTGGTATTGGTGGTGGTGGTGGTATTGGTGGTGGTATTGGTATTGTTGGCGGTGGTGGTGGTGGTATTGGTGGAGGTGGTGGTATTGATGGTGGTGGTTGTATTGGTGGTGGTGGTATTGGTGGTGGAGGTATTGGTGTTATTGGTGGTGGTGATGGTGTTGTTGTTAATAAAACAGGCTTTTCGAAACAACCCCTCAGGTGGCTTTAGTACAGATGATGTGTAACACAGATGTGCTGTTGTCAGCTTCAGCCCATTAGCACAGGATTATGTGCTACCTGGAATTCACATGACAATTTGCTAATCATTTCTAAATCCATTTTACTTGGGGGGTTGAAACAGACACAAGATAATGCTGGATTAAAGTGATTTAAAGCAGGCGTCCGTGTTACAGGGGCGGCCGTGCTGCTTAAAAAAACACAAGCGGTTTCAGCTGAAGCAGCGCATGTCCGGCCTGCAGTAAGAGAAACTCAATAAAGTAAATAGTGCTTACAGACTAAATAACAGGTCCAGTGTAACAACTGAAGTAAAAGGGCCAGTCGTCATGGGAGGGTACAAATGAAGACAAGGCCGTACTAAGGAGGGACTAACAAGCCTATTAATGAATCCGAAGGCAGCATTTACGAAAGACAATGACACAAGCCAATGAAAAATATGGGAGGAGAGTGGGTGCGGCTTCTCTCCCATACTCTAACACAGCAGTCTCGCAGAGCGAGCAGTGCATGCGCGCTGCCGCTAGGCTTGACCTAAAAAGGGGTCAATTGCCCCGGTTTCTTGAAAACATAAAACAGGACACCTACAGATGAAACTTAGCCTGTCCGGATTTTCTAGTTTGGACAGGAAACCGGCTATGTTCCAACATAGAAACTTGAGCTTTCCTTTTGGTACATCTAGTACACTACCACATGAATTTCGAGGGTGTTCCCCCCACCACACTGGCCAGTTCTTACCACTCTCTCTTGTATACAGGGAATGACAGGATTAACAAGGTCTGTAACCTGGCATTCCTCTACCACCTGTCATCCCTTGGTCATCCATGAGCAGAATGTAGCGATTATAAGTACTCACTCTAAATTGCAAGACGATGGACGTAGAATCAGCACCCCTTTGAGAATACGCTATATCTCCTCTGTTTGGCCTAGGGATGGAGTCCTTGTCACAGGCCTCAGTTGGTCGATAAAAATATCCCAATGGCACTGCTGAACTCCCCCTTTCTTGTAAAGAAGAGCTTGATAAGAGGGCAAGAGATTTTCCTGCAAACTGTGCAAAACTAAAGTTTACCACCACGCAGTTCTCTTTACATGCTTTAGGACCCTGCCCAACTCATGGTACATGACGTACCATTATTCCATCCAGTAGATGATGCTCCCATTCCACATTTCTACCCAGCAAATGTCTAACTTTATATTTAACTCGCTTCACCACTCCAGTTGATCTGGTCTTAGTCTGGGAACCCCTTTTAAAATTATCACATAAGGTGTTGCCTCTGGTGGCAATTGTAGAAAGGGACTTGGATGGAACTAGACATCACATTTCATTCTTGTAGTAGCAGGGCCTGTGGTCTAAATCATTACTGTCATTAACAAAGCCCCCTCCTCCTGGGTGGATCTATCTCTTTGTCTTGTCACAGGCTCAAGTTTGTTGCCATCTAGATCTTTTGTTGCGGACCCCAAAGCATCCTCGCCCTGATTATTGCACTGATCACAAATTAGGTCCTATTGCCCTTCTTCTCTTGACAAGGTACAGGTGACTTAATTAGCTTTAAAACTTCTATGACCCTCGCTTCCAGGGAGTCAATACTATTAAAAACCAGCGTAAAAGAATCTGTTACTTAAGTTTCCGATCTACATAAGGTAGTGTCCATAATATCCATCAATGGTTGTTTAAGACATAATGTATCCATACTCTTAGCATCTACCGGCCCTTCATCCCGTTTGCTCTGTGATTTCTTCTACTGGGGCGGGTCTATCACTCTTTTCGCATCTGTACATCTTGATTTGCTAGCACCTTTTAGTCTCTTTGCTGGAGGCAAATTCTGTTTATCCACAGGGGACGCTAGGTCAATTAACTGTGCGTCAAACTACACACACAGGTTATTAATTACTACTGAGTGGTCTAGTTCGTGGGCTTAACAATTACCTAAAATTCAGGAAGGCCATAAAAACCTTTCTCTTTCCCACTCCGTAGGCCTTCCCTGGGGCCCCTCCCTGATCTTGTCCACCTCACTGCTGTCAGCGCCGGGACGCCTCTTTGCTGGGGCAGCTGTCGCGCTTTACAAAATCCATTAACATAACATAGTTGAGCTAGCACCATACTACTTTCCTCAGGAGAGGGCAATTGAACATTCTTGTTAGTCATCTCTTTCACTGCCATTGCGTAGTTACCAGCCTCTCTTCTGCGTTGATGATCTCTTCATTAATTGCTCCCATGGTATTGGTTAAAAAGGTGACAATGTTTGGAGTCACTGAGGGCTGTTTACCTGAGCGCATGGAAACCGATTTCCTTTCCCCCATCTTGCTGACAGCTAGCGCCATATACATCTAGCAAATCAGATAAGAAAAATTCACGAAAGAGGGGTGCACCGCCCCGACCTCTGTCAGCCACTGACGGGCTCAGATGGCCCTGCTTTTCACTCGGCGCGAGCACTTCTCGTGCCACAGGGAAGATCGCTGATTCTTCCAGTACCCGCCCGGTGCTGGCCTCTCAATTTCTGCCTTCCCTGGGGCTTGTGGGCCATGGAGTCTTGGCCCCCACCAGCATGCAAACAAACAAGCATCTGTGTCGCAAGGAAGAACTTTGAATTGTCAAGCTCCCGCCTTGCGCTAGCCTTCTAATCTCCGCCTCCCCTCACTGGGGCTTGTGGACCACGTAGTCCTGGACCCCCGCTGGCAGATGTAACCCGGGCCGGGTAAGGCGAAGCCGGACCCACTAGGGGCACGGGCCAAACGCCGGCCGGAGGCGGGAAGCCCCTCCCCCGCACAGATACATAGCCTGCTTGAAAGGGGCGACCAGGATTGGTCGCCCCAGGGCAAGCTCGAACCCCCCCAATCCGGGGGCGAGGCGAAGGGGGGATATATAGGGGCAACAGGCCCAAGTAGGCACAAACCCCCCCCCCCTCCTCGCAGTAATAGAAGAAGGAATGAATTGCAGCCGCAGGGTTTTCTCACCCGTGACAAAGGATTGGATGGTGAACAAGCGGCGTGACCCAGTTTTTGGAGGCGCGAGGAGGCATCAGCGGCGCTGGGAGTCATCGGGCACTCGGATGGAAACCTGGATCGAAGAAGTCGGGGGTCGACGACCAGCGGTGGGGCCAGGCGATCGAGGCGGCGTCAGGAGGATCGGGAACAACGACGAGGGACGTTGCCGTGGCCAGGAGGGCAGGCCTCCCAGGGAGCAGAGGGCCGGCACCTGGCCAAGAAGAGCGTCACACAGGATGGCAGGTGGTACCGCTACTCAATGCACCTGGAGCCAGGCCGGCAGTGCTCAGGGTCATTCTGCCACCTGGGACCAAGATCACTAGATCTGGGGGCGGCTGGCAGGCTTTGCGCGCTTAAAATACAGGAGGGCCCAGAGCCGTGGATGCCTCTTGCAAGTTCGCGCCAAGCTGCTAAGTCTATCCCGGTGGCACAGGAGTTTCTGGGAGGTAAGGATATTTACTGCAAACCTACCATTGCCGCATAAGGGAATCAGAGGGGGTCGGTTAGATCCCTAGTAATTTGATTCTGAGTGGGCACAGCTGCACGCTGGGAAGAGCGATAGGGCATCGAGCACGGCCGGAGGCCCCGGGTCACATCCCCGGACAGGCCTCCCTGACGCGGTAGGAGACTGTTTTATTGCAATGGGGGAGGTGCTCAAGCAGGGTCCTTGGGATGCCACACGGCAGGGACCCCTGGGAGCAGGGAGGGCCCACAAAAGGGCAGGGTAAGCGGGACGGCACTTGCAGCCCGGGCAGGTCCAGATGGACACCCTCCAAATCGGTAGCAAGTTGAAGCCTTGACCCGTGAATCAGAGGCCCAGACAGGTGGCCCCTCCCTTTCCTGGGACTTGAGGAGGCTGGGTCCACGCAGCAACAAAATTAGTTGCAAGGACAAAGAATTATATTCGCATGAATATTAAGAGAGCAATAGGATAACCATGATTTGCAAATGTATAAACCTATTATGTTGAATAAACTGCGACCTTTTTTGGCACCAAAGCACATTGTCAGTGGCTTGATTTAATGGGCATGAGGGACGCAGTTATTCGAAGCAAGGGAGGGGAGGGGGGCAACTCGCCTCCTGGAAAGGGTTTAAAGCCTGATAGAGATTACTCTGGAAGATGTCAATGACACGTTCGATGGAGCCCTTGAGCGGCCTGTCTTCAGTCTAACTCAGCTTGGGCGGTACTGCTGCAGCAGGTATAGTGCTCTCCGGGTATCATACAGTGGCTGAGGCTTAACACTGATGGGTTCAGAGGTGGGAAAACATTGAGACTCGATCAGGAACTTAAAACACATGGATCCAAACGTTTCTGACAGACAAGATGCCTCTGTGGGTCCGAGAGACAAATCAAATCGGGCAGCCTTCTTGTAACTAGGATGCGCGAAGAAAACTATATGCAGCCAGAGTCATTCATGCCATCAGGTTTCAGGTAAGGGTGACCAAAACTGTGTCAAGCTTCCTAAGCATACAATGTAAAGCTTTCTTTAAAATGACATGCATTATGTGTATTTTACTTGGGCGGGTTTCGCGAAGAATATGTAAAGTATGTTCTCACATTAAAGAGTCAGGCAAGATATCTCCTCAATGCCTTGGGTGGTCATATGAATGAAAATTGTATTTGAGATATACTCTTCGGTGCAAAAGTCAAGAGAGAAACTTGCTCAATGAGGTGGGCAGATGTCTGTCTGAAAGTAATACTTGAAAGTTGCCCTTAGGTACAAAAATCACAAGATATTCCTGCACAATGTATTGGATGGTCGCCTGTGTGAATTTTTTTACCCGTCTGCCCTATTTGCTAATTATGATAAAAGTGTAAATGTACAAAAAAAAACAAAAAATAATTCAAATACCTCAAAGCCAATGGTGAGGGTTTAAATAACATAATGCTTGTATAAAATTATTTTACCAGGCCTAATTTCAGGTACTGAATGAATGAAGGATCTGTCCTCATCTCCCCTTTCCACAGCCAAAGCCTTAATCACTGCATTAGTGTATTATTGAGACAGTCCCCTAGGCGGAATACCACTCAACACCTTTGTCTTTCTGTTCAGAGTTATAAACCTTGCCACCACAATCGTGTCCAACTTCCCCAAGCAAACAAGTACCTCACCTGGCTGACTGCCTCAAGCAGGGCTCTTTTCACACTTTTGAGCCTATTCTCCACGGCAACACACTGCTCTTCTCTCATATAGTTATCCCAAACAAATCTCTGTTCTGCCAGTCAAAACCTCTTTGCCACAACAAATACTACCTGTGCTGCCTACAGATTGAAGTTTCTCAGTCCATTGGGAATCCATCTACTAGAAGCCACTATTTTGTCACTCATGTAGCTATGCTTTATTCAGTGGGTTTGTTTATGAATGCCTCTGCCACCCTTAAGTTATTGCCTGTCTTTCCAATTCATAAAATGATTCCTCCATAACTCATAATAGGAAGGTGTTGTAGACACTACAACAGCCTGACCTCGCCATGAAGGCAACCAAGTGCCAGTCCAAGTGGGAGAAAACTCAGATGTGCAGATTGTAAACTGAGTAAGTCGAGGGAATGTTCAGCCTCTCTAAGCCTAGATCTAAATGCTCATGTCATGGCCACCATCCAAGAGACAGACGCCATTGAGAGCCCTCTTTGTCCTCACCAGGTATCAGCAAACGTGTTTGAGCAACTCTGGGACTCCTTCGTCCAAACAGACATCCATGTAATAATCAAAATTAGGTAACTCAAGAGAGCCCTCATACCGTTTTTGAGATATTGAAGACAGCCTTCTGTAATGCACCCTGTGTGGAAAGCTCCAGAATTTTGGAGGAAAGTTCATTGTACGGATGACGACCCAACCGAGGCCCAGATGTATATCTTTTAAATGCCCACGACTAGAGACTATTACTAGCCTTTTTAAGGAAGTAGTTTTCTATTCTGTGACTCTTGCAAACATCCAGACCACATCTCTTTGGACACAGTCCCTTACACAAATTTAACATCACTCATTAAAGTGGCTTCACATAAAGCTACAGAGCTGATCTTTCTCTTTTCAAATTCAGAGTCTACGCTTCACCGTATGTCAACAGATTGGACCCCCACAATCGAAATGCAGATGGTCTTATGCCAAACTTGAACTTGGAATCTGATCTTGATGAATATGCCTCCTTATTACGCATGCCTTCACTCCGCATGCAATTACAACGCGGTTGTTACAACGACCACGTTGTAACAACGCATACCATTACCCCGCAAGTCGTAACAACGACTTGCAGAGGGGGGCGCTGGATGTTGGAATAGTATAATTTACTATTCCAACTCCAGTCTGTGCGGACAGTAGGGAAGGTGTTGGATTTTAAATCCAACACCTTCTCCCCCCTCCGCAAGTCGTCGTTACGACTTGCGGGGTAATGGTATGCGTTGTTACAACGCGGTCGTTGTAACGACCGCGTTGTAATTGCATGCGGGGTGACGGATTTGTTATAAGTGCTGTTTACCGATCTTGATGAGATTTCTTTAGTCCATAATCTGTGGGTGAGTAAATGAAGGCTGTGAGGAACTGGTTCTGCCATGTGTGTATCCCAATTATTTATCTTTTTAGACCTGGTGCCTAGGCCTCAGCCACATGTGCTCTAGTCAGATGTTCTGCCATTCCCTCACATAGCATCCTTTGCTCTAATGAGAGTGGCCTAGCTTTGTTTCAAGCCACTGTGCAGATTCTGTTAAGTGCCAAATATTAATATGTAACATATTGTAAGATAATTGTAATATGTCTGGAACACCTCATACAAGTTACATATGTACTTGTTATGTTGGTGTATCCTAGGATAACTTTTCCCCATATCCAAAAGTACCACGCAAAGTCCGGTGTACCATGTCACAGATTGACTGCAATGCTGCAGCCCATCTTTTCTACGCAAAAGTACAGTTAGACCATAGTTTATTTTTTCATCTAGGATCTGGTGACAGCCACTGATATCAAACAGAATGTGCTTACATAATTTGACCTGACAGTCAGATTCCCTATGTAGGTGACAGAGATGGGATTCAAATTTAAGACAACAGAGCCTAAGGATAGGTTTGCCTAAACTAGGTTTGAACTTGAGGTGGGCCACAAGTCAATGAGTGGGACGGTTGAGTTTACCTTTTGCTGAGGATATGAAGTGTCGTTGAACCTTTGGATTACTCAATGGTTGCCAATCTGGACCATCCCTCCCCACGATATGACCTAAGATGACCTTCCTGGTTGACGTTTACCCTAGGAGTGTGGATACTGACATGCAAATAAGTGTGCATGGATGTATGGGATGTGGAAGACTGTTGAGAAACCTGGCAGAGGTCCTTGGTGAAATGATTGACTTGTGCCCCTAAAAATAATCAGCGGCAGGTCCATGCCAGACCACACATTTTATTTTCACAGTGGCCTAGTAATTGCAACTCAGCTCCAAATAGCTGATAGATCCGGAGATCTTTGTTCTCAGCCCCCAATTGTACTTGGAATGTCGAGCTGTAGAATGGGCTCCCTTCCTACATGCCTTCAGAGAGTCCATCATAGGGCCAGCAATGGCCATTTTTCAACCTGGAAGCTGATGGCCACAGTACCCTCTAGCTATGTGATGCCTTGGCGTTCCACCAATGTTGAGACCAATTCGGTGTTGTTTTGAAAAAATAAATCCCTTTTGATTGGCTCTTTTAAACGTAAACCTGACAAATCTTTTTTCCACAAATTGTACTAATTTGGAGGAAATATTGAACAACCCTGAAAGCTATTGGGTGTTACAGATTCAGAGATGCTAAAAGCACCTCTAGAGGCAGAGGAGGGATTCTGCTGGCTTTCCAATGTACCCGTCAGAACGCTTGATCCGCACCTTGCTGCTGCCTGCATCTTATGCAAAACGTCCCTTCAAGGCCCTCCAAACGTAGCCCCCCCCAGTAGAGCCCTTCCAGCTACCATCTTGTGGACCACAAGGAAGGACCCTGTAGAGATGAAGTGTCCACATTAGGTTCTGCCTCCAGTTCTTCCCCGGCCTCACAAACATTTCACCCTGTGAAATGGAACCAGATTTCAGCCTGTGGGGCCTTTGAGGATGCATACACTGCAGGTCCCACCCTACAAGCTGTGAGTGACTTCGTTACCAGAACTGGTCTTGTCCTTTCTGCTCAGACATGTGCCTGACTGTCATAGTCAGCGTTTAGAGCTGCTATCCAAAAGGATTTGGATGAGATTATTCATTAGGTCGAGCCTAGCGCAGCGCGCATGCGCTGCTCTATGGGGAGGCTTCTTGTAAGCACTCCAAACTTCCTACAGACTTCTCTGTGTTATTTTGTTACCACCCACACCTTTTATTGGCCATTGCGTGTGGCTTTCAAAAATGAAAGCACGCAAATGGCCAAAGGCGGGTGTATGTCCCGCCTTTTCTGTAAATGTTCACTCCCATGGCCTTTGGGTCTCTGGAGCGAGCGGAGCGAGCAGCGGCGCGCAGTGTGCCAGCTGCATTCCTGGATCATGTTACTAATTAACCCAGCGCGGTCGCTTTCACTACCGCGCTTGATTTCAGTTCCTTTCAGTTGCTCCTGTGTGTCTTTTTTTCCTGACTGGTTCTGTTTCTCTACGACGGGCATTTCCCCCCAGTCCTCCTCATCTCAAGAGGCCCTCACCTCTGACAGGCAGCCGGCTTGCTGGCTTCAAGCCTGTCCCTGCAGCTCGGCGCCCTGTCAGCCCGTGTTTCTTTCGCCACGTGTTTGCTTTGCAAGCCTGCGCTATCCCTCCCAGGACCACCGCCGCTCTCTAAGTTTCCAACACCTGATGGGAGCCTGTCCTCATGAAGCCCAGTCGCGAGGGCGAATCCCTCGCCTTGGTGTGTGTTCTTGCGCCTCCTGCTTGCAGCCTTTTCAGGCTGCCAGTGCTGCGGTCACCTCTCTCCTCGCTGCTGTGTATCCGAGCCCCTCTCCTCACGCTTCTGTACCCAGAAAACAACTGTAACTTCCACACTCGTGCCATCCGACGCCCAGTCACTTAAGTTGAATGCCCTGTTTGCTTGTTTTGGAAGTTTGTGTTTTTGTTTGCATTCTAACACATGCACGCAGTCTCCCACACAGGCACTCCTGCCTCCCTGCATGCCCTCAGCGATCTCGCTTCACAGGTCAGCCCTTACAACCCCCAGTTTGCCCAATTCCCTTGTCTTATGCACCATGTTTTTGGCTGCCTTTTCTTAGCCCCTACCAGAACCCCCGCAGCCACGCGTTCCTGCATGCACAGCTATCCCCCTGTATCCTTATTCTTCCCACACAGGCGCGTTCTCTTTACTGTACTCTTCTAGTGTAAAGTTAGTTTTCCGTTTGTGATTTTTTTGCTAAGAACTGTACATACCAACCTTACAATCATCTCGCTACCTGATTTGCCCCTGGCATGCCTTGATGCCCCACTCTTTTGCAGCTGAGAAGAATGTCTTCCCTTCGCTTTTATTTCTCACCCTTTAATCACCTTGGTTCACGTTCGCCAGGAAGACAGCTTTATTTGTGGGGTTGGCAGTTTGTATTGTCTTTGTGTGGCCCAGAAGTATGTAAGAGCACAGGCTACTGGCACATCTCATATCCGCTGAAACAGTGAAATACATTACATGTTTGTGAACATGCCGCCGATATTTACATAAAAGGCAGTCTGCGCTAGTACATAGCAGTAAAGCTGCAGGCGCTTCCTTTTTCCTACACATGAATCAGCTTTTTTCTACTTATTTCACCTCCCTGTCCCCTCAAGTCTTGTTTCTCTTACTGCACAAAATGCATTAGCCAGACACATACTTTTATTTGTACTTAATGCGACAGCATAAACAAGCATTGGCATAGCCAATAGGTCTCGCCTTTGGGACCTTATAAGTATTTAGTTATGCAGCACAATATCCTTGGTGCAACAACATCAACTGTTGCAAGGCTAAACACTTATAAGGTCCCAAAGGCGAGACCTATTGGCTATGCCAATGCCTGTTTTTGAATTGCTGAACCAAGTTATCGCATGTCAACTCTTTAGTCAAGCCTGTAGTCTGTTTCTGGGGACTGTAAACAAGCTTCACACTGTAAAAAATATCCACGTTTATTGCAAAGTGAGATAGATGTATCTACTCACTGCTTTTTAATCACACTACTTGAATGGTACTCTGTACTTCTATTTGTCAGAGTTGTGTTCTGGAGTAGATGTCAACTGTCATAGAAACACAGCTAGACACTGTCATACGTTGTCTCCAGACTCAGCAGGCCACCAGGGGAAACAAAGACGCACGTCACTTCAAAGAGTCCTACTTTTTCAAAGTCTCTAAAAAGAACAAAAGCCTTACAGTGAAAAAGTAGAGAACGTTTGTGATGATACCAGAAGAATAAGTAGAGATGCCGGAAACTGCTGCAAGAAAGGTTGTATTCGTCATCCAGCATAGGCAAGCCTATGCAACATATATTATATGTAAGAATATGTATGTGGATAGATATATAAGTATTCCCCGATTCCTTACTCTGCTACAGATGAACAGACAGATGTCGGATCCATGCCGTACCTTTGTGTACTCTAGTCTACACATTGTTGCCACTCTTTTCCTGCGATTGCTGATCTCGGTTTCTCATGTCTGTTCAGTGTACTCTTTCTTTTTCAAAGTTCCAAATACGTTCTTTATAAAGCGCCCAGTACCCCGTAGCGTGCAAGATAAAACGATTAAGTAAATAATAACAGTTTATTCAGCGCACTCATTTTATCACGTCTAAAAGGCGAAAGTCTGAGTTAGCCTTGGAAGAATTCATATGTACTCCTTGCAGGCTACATGCAACTATCTGCACAATCTACTGAACTGCATAGCAGAATCAGAACATATGACCTGCCTGTTGCAGAAGGATCCTTGCAACAAATTCATGAACACACTGAGCTATCTTACTAGAATTTGAACCTTTGATCTGCAGGCTACACAAAGAGCTATGTACAATAATCCCATGACCCGCTGAATGATTTACTCTTTTGTCTACTAGATTGCAACCAGATCTCTGCTGCGAGAGCATTAACTGTTTGAGCTATCTTGCCAGGTGAAGGTACAGTGGCTTGCTGGATCTACATGGACTTCTGCATAAAGTGCCGTAATCCTATTTTACCAGGAGATAAAGGCCGTCAGATGTTTTAGAGGGGAAATGTTCCTCATGTTGTGAACTTATGGCAACCTCAGGGTCACAGGTTAGTAACTCTACGTTTTATACTTGGAGGGGGAATGAAGTGAGTATCAACACACACACACGCACGCACGCGCACACACACATATATATTATGTGCTAAAGGTGCTTTATTGGGGGGATACCACGTCCAAGAGGGTGGAGCCTAAAGTCAGATTTTGCTTAAAGAAAAGTTAGCAATAATAAAGGCGTACCGAAAAGTACAGCAAGGCTGAGGACGTCCTTTGGGAGAACGTGTCTGGCCAAGCAGACGGCACCTTTTAGGAAGAATCCGGACCAGGGACCTTATATACTCTTGTGTAGGTTTTTACAGCGGCATCACCCTGCAACATAGTTCGACTGGAATCGATCTAATCCTCCGGCTACCCTCTGTCTGGCCCGAGTTCACTGGTTTAATTGACTTAGACATTCTCAGAGACTTCTGGACCTTTCATATATTCTTACATTGACTTGTTACTACCTATGGGCACATCCGTGCATTGTGCTTGGTTAAGAAAGATGCCTGCATCCTTGTAAGGATGCTTTTCTGTTGGCCTGCCGCTCACACAAGTCTAATCGCCGCCCGAGTCGAGCTCTGTGCTCCAAACATGGGCTGAGGAAGTGAAGCGTCCTTGTTTTGCCTCTGACTGGCACTGAGTAGGTCAGGAGTGCTGGGTCAGATGAGAAAAAGGCCGGTGCAATTATTTAAGCTGCTCAGCCTGAAGCGATAATGCCACCCGGTCTTTCATGGTGAAGGAGTTCTGCTTCCTGATGCAAAGGGCTATCTGCTGCCTCCTGCTGGCGGTGCCAAAGGCCTGCACCCGCTGATCCTTCGCTGCAGACGTGGCCCTCATGATGGTGCCAGCAGGAAACTTACCTGAACTTACTTTGCTTGTATAGACCCGGAACTGGCTGACGGGAGGTCATATTGTTTGCTTCCGGACTGAAGTCTCCCTCAGTGATGCTTTCATTGCTTAGTGCATGTAGGTTTATGATCTGATTATGATGTGATTGTTCATCTGGTAGACATCCGGGGCCTGATGTAGTAGAGGGCGGTAGCGTGCAATTCTCTAAGAAGCGGTGGTAACATAATTCCCTCCATAAATCTCATTTTCTTTGGAGGACTCTCTGCTGGTGGAAATATTAGTGTTTCGCTTTAGCAGGAATACAGTATTTCCTGCAGCAGATAACTCTCCGTGGAAATGGAGGTAAGTGAGCCATCGAATTAACGGGGAGAGCGGATCCAGAGCCACACCCATGCACGAGCCGAGCCGTGTCCTGATAATAGTTTGCATGTACATCATGTAACAAACATTATGTAGAAATATGAAAAAGTCTCTTCAAAAATTAAAAGTGTATTTCTTTACCACATAGAAGCGCTTCACCTTTGTTGTTAGATTACATCACTGCACTGAAAGGTATCTATGAAAAGTGATAGCTTTTAAACAAAATTTTGATACATTCCTCCCATCCACCCTGAGGACAATGCTGTTAGTAACCTATCAAGGAAATCAGTTGTTCAGTTGTCGTTTGTACACTAAATGTTGCCTAAATTCTTATTGTACATGGAGCAACATTATGGTCTATTAAATCAAACACAAGAGGTGTTTTTATACAGCGCACATTCTGAACTCAGATGAAGGTGCTCTTACATATCATACTGAAAAAACAGGAGACTCGGTGAAATAAAATATTTGCCTAGGATCACACAGTTTGATCCTGCAAGGAATCTGGGATTGGTCCCTGGCTATGCAATTCAGCCATTAGATGGCTATCTTTCTTCTTTAACATCAAAGATTTATTCTTTGTTTTTAATTCTTGGTGCATGAGGTTATAGCATGTGTGGCAGGCGAAAACAACATGAAACCTCAGCTCGATTTGGGCACAAGGTTTCAAGAGGATTGCACTCACATAGCATGATGATGGCAATTCCTCTAGTGGAGAATCCACCAGTTGAAATTATACTCTAGATGAAAATATGTTATCACTGTGGAGCAGCTTATTTTGTCTCCATCCTTACACGTCACTTATTTACATTGATTTATGCAGATTAGCATTTATTTTATTTTGTGTGTTCCAACTTTCTAACAAACATGGGGATTTTGAATGTATTCCTGAAATGCTCTATGACAAACCTAATAGAATCATTTAACATGTGCATACCACTTTTGAAGGGTTTAGTAGAGATGTAGTTTTTGCTCATAATCACAGAAATGTTTTCAAATGTAACACACGGTTCTTTGTAGTCATGATTTATTCCACATGATATTTCATATATGTATTAATTGTGAATGTGCGTGCACATATATTCAAATGCCAAGTGCACTCTAACTGCTGTGCTAAATTAGCGTAACCAAAGGCCGTAAGCTTCTGAATTTCAATGCTTAACTTTCACTTGAGAATTGCTTTTCTTGAATGTTCTCTCCTATGCAGGAGGAGATTCAATGATTTAGGAGTTAGAGTAAGGCATTGTTTGTTTGTAGCGATAGTGAGGTATGGGAGGAATTTCTTGGCAAGAAGAAGACGCATTAAGGAGGTAGGAGACAAGTTCTCATGGCAGAGAAGGCATGCTCAAGGACAATTGAATGTGCCCAATTGAAAGTGTGGGAGAAGAGCTGGATGTTGCTAAATTCTACCTAGAAAGATGGAAATGTACTGGAAAATGATGACACTGGTTATCTTGAATACTTTGGGGTCGATTCCGATTCGGGCCGGAAAAAGCACCGACCGACTCGGAGCCGGAAAAATTACCGACCGAGACGTACCAGTGGCGCCCGACACGCCAAATACGATGCAAGCCGCAATAAATCCGACCGACACGTAAGGAAACCAAGCCGACCGACCGAGCCGCACGAAAAATAGCAATCCGGCCGGAAAAACACGCAATCCAACCGACCGACACGCACCCGGAACAAATCCGACCGAAACGTACCCGCCAACTCCAAACCGCAAAGTACGATGCAAGGCGCGAAAACACGACCGAGTCGGACGGAGGACAAGCCGTACGACCGACACGCATACAAAACCGAGCCGAAGCAATACAATACACCGCGACCGACGCGTACGCAGCATAGAAAACTGCACAAACACAGCGTGAACGAAACGGAAAACACCGTACGAGACCAAAGCAGGGTCCGACTCGGTCACAAGAACGTTTCCAACATACACAAACAACACAAAGGAAAAATCACCCAAAAAAAGGCCAAACAAGCAATTACCAAGCCAATAAATACTGGGGGGGACAGAGAACAAAGACACACCCACAACTCCACCTATATAAAGGACACAAATCACTACCATGAGCCTTTGCAAATGCCATTCCACTGCCAGCACCCAAGAGAAAGCAACCACACACCCACAGCTCATCCCTCACACAAGCCACACACCATCAGCACACCAACAAATACCTACCTCACATACACCCAGCAAAACACACACTCACACACCCTCACCTGCACACCAACACACACATCACTCACCATCACCACCCATCACCATGCCCCCAAGAAGAATCACAAGTTCCTAGATTGTGAATTGGAAGTCCTGGTAGACGAGATCCTCAGGGTAGAGCCACAGCTGTTTGGCACATTGGTCCAACAGACCCCCATGTCGCAGAAAACCAAGATGTGGGAGAGGATCATCAACAGGGTGAACGCCCAATCACCATGTCGGCGCACAAAGACCGACATCCAGAACAGGTGGTATGACGTGCGCAGGAGGGTACGGAAACTGCTGAAGCAAGACTACATCAACAGCCAACACACCGGCAGTGGCCCTCCTGCCAAGCCAATATACCTCAGGCCCTGGGAGGAGAAGGTGCGGGCCATCCTACCGCCAGTGAGCATATATGGACTAGAGGACATCCCAGAGCCTGGTGAGTACACAACAAATGTACACAATATACTGCCACAAAACACACACACATCACTGTCAAGGGGAGAGTCAAACCATGCACTCATAGCAATCACACAGCAACCAGAACAGAATCATCCCAAAATGTGAATGTCAGTCAGAGAAACACAACACATGCCATCAAAAAGTCACATCCAACTGTGCCAACACATGTACAAACACAACCGCAACTACAGCTAGGCAGTGGCACAAATAGAACCAACAAACACATCCACACATGTAGCCACCACAACAACACCAACACACAGTGAAGACCACTCAAAGGAAGGAATTCTGTGTATGCTGGCCAAGTCAGTGTAGCCAATAGCATCATGGGAGTTGCAGTCACACATATTGCCCGCCCCAAAACTGTCCCATCAACACCACCATGAACCATGCGCACATCACAGGGAGTGGAGAAGGACTCACAAGATGGCTGACACTGGCCACTGCTGTGGGGAGCACAAGGCCCTGCTGCCAACTGTGCACCAACAAACAGCAGGACACCACTGACTGACATCCTGAGAGACAACTCACACTCCCTGCAATGCAAGCACGTTCCATGGTGGGATATCTGGCTGGCTGGGTGGGAAGGGGGACTTGCAGCACTGACTATAGTCACCAGCACCTCCCCTCACACCCTCCCCAACACAAACTCCACAGTACCCACCTGCTAGAATGCAATGCCCTCCATCCTAACACAAGATCCCACAAAGCACCACCACACTGGGTTATGTTGTGTGAAGCACAGGGACACTCTTGGGACTCTTAGCCAAACAACTGCCAGGACAACACTCCCAGCCATCCTGTCAGCACAGCCAGCCCAACCCACAGGGAAGCAGAGTCAAAAGGAAGGAAGCATGGGCATGCTGGGAAGGGGGTGGAGGCAATAGCATGATGGGAGTCGTACTCACAGCCCTACATCCCCCACCACATGGCCCAGCAAGCTCACACTCACGCATGCACATCCCACAGAGAGTGGAAAGGCCCATCAAAGATGTCTGACACTGTTGCTGTGTCGTGGGGAGCACAAGGGCATGCTGGGTACTGCTCAGCAACCAACAGCAGGACACCACTGTCAGCCATCTTGCCATTGCCCTCACACCCACACCCACTGAACTCCACACAAAAGCAAGTAAGTATGGGAATGCTGGCAAGTGGGGTGGAGGCAATGGCATGATGGGAGTCGTAGTCACAGACATAGCTCACCCCCACAACTATCCCATCAACACCACCATGAACCATGCTCACATCACAGGGAGTGGAGAAGGACTCACAAGATGGCTGACACTGGCTACTGCTGTGGGGAGCACAAGGCCCTGCTGGCAACTGTGCACCAACAAACAGCAGGACACCACTGACTGACATCCTGAGAGACAACTCACACTCCCTGCAATGCAAGCACGTTCCATGGTGGGATATCTGGCTGGCTGGGTGGGAAGGAGGACTCGCAGCACTGACCATAGTCACCAGCACCTCCCCTCACACCCTCCCCAACACAAACTCCACAGTACCCACCTGGTAGAATGCAATGCCCTCCATCCTAACACAAGATCCCACAAAGCACCACCACCCTGGGTTATGTTGTGTGAAGCACAGGGACACTCTTGGGACTCTTAGCCAAACAACTGCCAGGACAACACTCCCAGCCATCCTGTCAGCACAGCCAGCCCAACCCACAGGGAAGCAGAGTCAAAAGGAAGGAAGCATGGGCATGCTGGGAAGGGGGTGGAGGCAATAGCATGATGGGAGTCGTACTCACAGACATTGCTCAGCCTCACAACTGGCCCATCAACACCACCCTGAACCGTGCTCACATCACAGGGAGTGGAGAAGGACTCACAAGATGGCTGACACTGGCTACTGCTGTGGGGAGCACAAGGCCCTGCTGCCAACTGTGCACCAACAAACAGCAGGACACCACTGACTGACATCCTGAGAGACAACTTACACTCCCTGCAATGCAAGCACGTTCCATGGTGGGATATCTGGCTGGCTGGGTGGGAAGGGGGACTTGCAGCACTGACTATAGTCACCAGCACCTCCCCTCACACCCCCCAACACAAACTCCACAGTACCCACCTGGTAGAATGCAATGCCCTCCATCCTAACACAAGATCCCACAAAGCACCACCACCCTGGGTTATGTTGTGTTAAGCACAGGGACACTCTTGGGACTCTTAGCCAAACAACTGCCAGGACAACACTCCCAGCCATCCTGTCAGCACAGCCAGCCCAACCCACAGGGAAGCAGAGTCAAAAGGAAGGAAGCATGGGCATGCTGGGAAGGGGGGTGGAGGCAATGGCATGATGGGAGTCGTAGTCACAGACATAGCTCACCCCCACAACTGTCCCATCAACACCACCCTGAACCATGCTCACATCACAGGGAGTGGAGAAGGACTCACAAGATGGCTGACACTGGCCACTGCTGTGGGGAGCACAAGGCCCTGCTGCCAACTGTGCACCAACAAACAGCAGGACACCACTGACTGACATCCTGAGAGACAACTCACACTCCCTGCAATGCAAGCACGTTCCATGGTGGGATATCTGGCTGGCTGGGTGGGAAGGGGACTTGCAGCACTGACTATAGTCACCAGCACCTCCCCTCACACCCTCCCCAACACAAACTCCACAGTACCCACCTGCTAGAATGCAATGCCCTCCATCCTAACACAAGATCCCACAAAGCACCACCACCCTGGGTTATGTTGTGTGAAGCACAGGGACACTCTTGGGACTCTTAGCCAAACAACTGCCAGGACAACACTCCCAGTCATCCTGTCAGCACAGCCAGCCCAACCCACAGGGAAGCAGAGTCAAAAGGAAGGAAGCATGGGCATGCTGGGAAGGGGGTGGAGGCAATAGCATGATGGGAGTCGTACTCACAGCCCTACATCCCCCACCACATGGCCCAGCAAGCTCACACTCACGCATGCACATCCCACAGAGAGTGGAAAGGCCCATCAAAGATGTCTGACACTGTTGCTGTGTCGTGGGGAGCACAAGGGCATGCTGGGTACTGCTCAGCAACCAACAGCAGGACACCACTGTCAGCCATCTTGCCATTGCCCTCACACCCACACCCACTGAACTCCACACAAAAGCAAGTAAGTATGGGAATGCTGGCAAGTGGGGTGGAGGCAATGGCATGATGGGAGTCGTAGTCACAGACATAGCTCACCCCCACAACTGTCCCATCAACACCACCCTGAACCATGCTCACATCACAGGGAGTGGAGAAGGACTCACAAGATGGCTGACACTGGCTACTGCTGTGGGGAGCACAAGGCCCTGCTGGCAACTGTGCACCAACAAACAGCAGGACACCACTGACTGACATCCTGAGAGACAACTCACACTCCCTGCAATGCAAGCACGTTCCATGGTGGGATATCTGGCTGGATGGGTGGGAAGGAGGACTCGCAGCACTGACCATAGTCACCAGCACCTCCCCTCACACCCTCCCCAACACAAACTCCACAGTACCCACCTGGTAGAATGCAATGCCCTCCATCCTAACACAAGATCCCACAAAGCACCACCACCCTGGGTTATGTTGTGTGAAGCACAGGGACACTCTTGGGACTCTTAGCCAAACAACTGCCAGGACAACACTCCCAGCCATCCTGTCAGCACAGCCAGCCCAACCCACAGGGAAGCAGAGTCAAAAGGAAGGAAGCATGGGCATGCTGGGAAGGGGGGTGGAGGCAATAGCATGATGGGAGTCGTACTCACAGACATTGCTCAGCCTCACAACTGGCCCATCAACACCACCCTGAACCGTGCTCACATCACAGGGAGTGGAGAAGGACTCACAAGATGGCTGACACTGGCTACTGCTGTGGGGAGCACAAGGCCCTGCTGCCAACTGTGCACCAACAAACAGCAGGACACCACTGACTGACATCCTGAGAGACAACTTACACTCCCTGCAATGCAAGCACGTTCCATGGTGGGATATCTGGCTGGCTGGGTGGGAAGGGGGACTTGCAGCACTGACTATAGTCACCAGCACCTCCCCTCACACCCCCAACACAAACTCCACAGTACCCACCTGGTAGAATGCAATGCCCTCCATCCTAACACAAGATCCCACAAAGCACCACCACCCTGGGTTATGTTGTGTGAAGCACAGGGACACTCTTGGGACTCTTAGCCAAACAACTGCCAGGACAACACTCCCAGCCATCCTGTCAGCACAGCCAGCCCAACCCACAGGGAAGCAGAGTCAAAAGGAAGGAAGCATGGGCATGCTGGGAAGGGGGTGGCGGCAATGGCATGATGGGAGTCGTAGTCACAGACATAGCTCACCCCCACAACTGTCCCATCAACACCACCCTGAACCATGCTCACATCACAGGGAGTGGAGAAGGACTCACAAGATGGCTGACACTGGCTACTGCTGTGGGGAGCACAAGGCCCTGCTGGCAACTGTGCAACAACAAACAGCAGGACACCACTGACTGACATCCTGAGAGACAACTCACACTCCCTGCAATGCAAGCACGTTCCATGGTGGGATATCTGGCTGGCTGGGTGGGAAGGAGGACTCGCAGCACTGACCATAGTCACCAGCACCTCCCCTCACACCCTCCCCAACACAAACCCCACAGTACCCACCTGGTAGAATGCAATGCCCTCCATCCTAACACAAGATCCCACAAAGCACCACCACCCTGGGTTATGTTGTGTGAAGCACAGGGACACTCTTGGGACTCTTAGCCAAACAACTGCCAGGACAACACTCCCAGCCATCCTGTCAGCACAGCCAGCCCAACCCACAGGGAAGCAGAGTCAAAAGGAAGGAAGCATGGGCATGCTGGGAAGGGGGGTGGAGGCAATGGCATGATGGGAGTCGTAGTCACAGACATAGCTCACCCCCACAACTGTCCCATCAACACCACCCTGAACCATGCTCACATCACAGGGAGTGGAGAAGGACTCACAAGATGGCTGACACTGGCTACTGCTGTGGGGAGCACAAGGCCCTGCTGGCAACTGTGCAACAACAAACAGCAGGACACCACTGACTGACATCCTGAGAGACAACTTACACTCCCTGCAATGCAAGCACGTTCCATGGTGGGATAACTGACTGGCTGGCTGGGTGGGTGGGAAGGAGGTCTGGCTGTCAACCAAACCCAAGCAATGCAGACCATGTTCACACCCCAGAGAATACATAGAAATGCCCAAATGATGCAGGACAATGTGCCACACCAATATCAACCCCTGACTGTGACGACTTAGGACAATACAATGTACAGGCCCGCACCCCGAGGCACAGTCACAACTGTCAGGTGTGTCAATCACTGATGCCTGCAGAAACATGACATACATTGTTTGTGTCTCCCAAAAACAGGTGATGATGGGGACACAGCAGCAGACGCTGAGGAGTCCCAGTCCCAGGCACAAGAGGATGCCGAGCTCACTGGCGTCGTACAGCCTCTGTCCTCCTCGGACGATGAACAACCTGGCACATCCGGTGCAAGTCAACATGCTGCACCAGCAGGACCACCAGCTGCAGCACCAGCAGGTCCACCAGCTGCACCCCCTGCACCCACCCCTCCAACGACTGTCACCACGAATACCATCCCTGCCGACATGGACAGAATAAGGAGCAACACCAGCGCAGTGACCCTGGACCAACCTGGGGCCATGGACACCACCACCACCACCAACCCCCAAGGTGGACCAGGGTTATCTGTGCGTGCAACTGCACACACTGCACATGTCAGCAGGGGTGGTGGGAGGGGTGGGAGACAGAGGTCGCTGCTTGCAGACGTTGCTGGTGTGCATGAAGACCCACAACTGGTACGCATAGCTGATGCGTACCAGTCCAGCACCGGAGAGCTCAGCCAGGTAGTGGGGCTCCTCAGAGACATCAAACAGCAGCAGGCTGCCCATCATGCCCGCTTGGACTCCCACATGTCCCACGTGGAGTCACACATGTCACGTGTGGACTCCCACATGTTCCGCGTGGAGTCCAAGTGGGATGTACTACATGAGATGACGGCGGTGCACAGGGACATTTTACAATGCCCGCCAGATGAACAGCAACCAGTCCACACCTCCCTGTGTGCCAACATCATCTGGTACTGAACAAACAGCAACTGCCACAGGGAGGGAGGAGGACTCTGGCGGAGAGTCCCCTGCACCGCAGCAGCCTGCACTTGAGGGCCCCCCCCCCCAAGAAGAGGGGTCGTCCGAGGAGGGGAAAGTGAGAGGCTGATGGCCAAGCGCAACTCCCAGGAAGCCTGAACCTGTTCTGGATTTTCGCCTTTGTGCACAGACTGTTCACCCTGTTGACGGCAACACTACTCCCACACATTGCATGGGGAGTACAAGTTGGAACAATGTGTCAGACAACTGTGGCCCCGATACTGGGGATCCTGTCTACCTGGACTTTCAATTCACCTAGGAACTTGGGATTGCAAGATTCATGTACAGCACAACCCATCCTATGCACTATTAACACAGATGTATCACAATAAACACACTAATACACCATACTTGCCTCTGTCGTGATTCCAACGTGGGTGCTGTCATGGGGATGATGAACTGCAAAATTACACTGTGTATGCGAACTGCAACAGCAAGGACAACACAGGCATGTGAGTACAGGCAACGTGACACATATGAGGGAGACACACCACCAGGGCTACACAACACATACACACCTAGGCCATCTGACTCATTGCCTACACTGATGTTGCCAGGGAAGACGGTGCAATGCACAGACACCACACCCATTCCCAGTTGTAGTCAAGTAGCCCACAGGTGCAGTAAGCAAATGGCAGTCAAATGTGTGACCACAGACAACGCACATCACTAAGTGAAGCACAGGTTTATTACACAGTAGCAACATGCCGTAACCACTACAGATGCAAGGTAACCCCACCTGGTAGCGGGCACACAGTCAACAACTGTAGACGGAAGGAAGTCCATGGGTGTGGCGCACATCACCTGTAGGGACACAACAGCTACCAGCCTGGATGTGCAATCACGCCGTCG